>QNUK01000140.1:0-412500 GCA_013621035.1 Clarias magur | reverse complement strand
CCAAGTGTTACTTATCAGACGCTCAGACTCACAAACTGAGAAAACTGTGTGGAACTGCTTTACATATGAACTCCTGCCATAATCTCGCGCAAACACACACACACACACACACACAAAACTTCCTAGCGTGCGTGAGGTTTGTTTCCAGAGCAGCCCATAAGCATGCAACCTGCAGCAGCAGAGAAGACCGTCGCTTCTTCACAGCAGTAGAGACCTGAGTGACGCAGGCCCAGTTATCCATGTAAACAGGGGGGTGTCCACCTGCATGTCCTCTAGTTTAGCCCTCAACAATTTAGGCTTGATGGTAGTGAAGGCGCTGGAAAAAAAATGTAAAAACATGATTCGATCTATGGCGTCACTGTAGGTCTGTCCAGGGAATAGTAGGTCTTCAGCAGTAGACATACTGTATAATTGTACCGTCAGCACCCACATGAAGCTGATGTGTGAACAGAAGTGGATCTTCGCGGAAAACGTTGTACTGTGCAGTTAAACTGATTATTAGTCGATCCATGATTGGTTTACTCAAACCGATGAACGATTATGGAACGGTTACCGACTTCAATAACTAGTGAGCAGATACACTGACTCAGTTTAATATCTAACTTCTAATATATATAATAAATATTTGAAATCTGTTTAATTATTCATGGGGGAATGGAAATTAAAGTTGTTGGTTGTTAGCACTGTCGCCTTGCTCCACCTCCAGGGTCTGGGTTCGATTCCCGCCTCGTGTTCTGTGTGCATGGACTTTGCATGTTCTCCCTGTGCTTGGTGGGTTTCCTCTGGGTACACCGGTTTCCTTCACCAGTTCAAAGACATGCAGATTAGGCTAATGAATGAGTGTGTGGTGTGTGTGTGTGCATGTGTGCCCCGCGATGTATTGGCACCCTATGCAGGTTGTACAGACTTCCCGCAACCCTGTACAGGTTAAACAGCATAAAAGATGAATGATGACATTTAATAATAGACATTGTCACAAAGGAATTTTAGAGAAATATGTAAGAAAAAATATGTTAAAATTAAAATAATAACAACAAAAACAATAATAAATTTCAATAAATAAATTAATTATATATTTAAGTGAGAAATGAAAGACAGCTTTTCCTTTTTCGTAAATTCCTTTTACATTGCAGCAATTTACAGACTGTTGCAATTCATTTTGTTTATGTTTAAAATGACTCATTAGAGCATGATACACTGGACCTTTAATCATTTAGAGTGACCGGTAACGTAGAGGACAATTCCCCACTAGAGTTGAGGAGACAAAAAGCAAAGCTTGTGATCTGTAAACTCATCTGTTCTCTAGTCGCTGCCATCTCCAGAGCGTCTCCGCGTGTGTATTGTACATCCTCAATAAATAGCTGGTGGGTGGAGGGAGAGAGAGAGAGAGAGAGAGAGAGAGATAGGGAAAGCAAAAAAGCATAAAGAAAGAAAAAAAATGTCCAAAAAAAAAGGGGGGGGGGATGGGGAAAAAAAGAAAGTCAGAAAGTGTAAAAATAAAAAAGAAGGGGAAAAATTTACAAATAAAAAAGAAGAAAAGAAAATGGAAAAAGGAAAGAAAATGGAACAATTAAAAAGGAAAGAAAGTGATATAAAAATGAAAAAGGAAAAAAGAACATGGAAAAAATAAAAAGGAAGGAAGGAAAATGGGGAAAAAGGAAAGAAAGACAGAAAATAGAAAGAAAAAGAAAGAAAGAAAATGGAAAATGAAACAAGACAAGAAAGAAAAGAAGAAGAGTTTAAATAAAGAAATAAGATAATGAAGAAAGAAAAACTAAACAACATGTTCTGCAGTCTGGCTCTCTCTGCAACTCGTCCATTGTTCAATCACAACCTTCTGACCAATCAGAATGGAGAGCAGGTCACGGTGGGTTTAAGTGTTTTATTTACATCAGTGCATCGTGTGTGTGTGTGTGTGTGTGTGTGTGTGAATACACAATAAAACTTGTCGTGATGGTGTAGATCTGACGTGTGAGTGAAAGCCACATGTACACTGTTTACGCATGCCGTCATTCAGCCACATAACTAAAAGTGTGTGTGTGTGTGTGTGTGTGTGTGTGTGTGATCTGTTAAGTTAAAGTTACATGTTGATCTGATGACTGAAATCCAGAAAAAAATAAATAAATAAATAAATTTAAAAAAAGGATTTTTTAGTCTAGAACAATCCCTCATGAGCAGTGTGTGTGTGTGTGTGTGTGTGTGTGTGTGTGTGTGTGTGTGTGTGTGCGTTCTGCTGGACTCACCTGCGCAGTGTTGTATGTTGTTGTACAGGTTCTGACCTGTCCTCGTTTCCCCTCTCGTCCTGCAGATGCGGTGTGTTTCCTGGCTCTCGGCTGCGCTCCTGCTGTGTGTGTGTGGATCGGCGGTGGACGGACGGTGCTGGGACCTCGCTGACTGCCACCACCTCGACTCTCACCACAAAATAATAGTAAAAGATGATTTAACATGCTTTTATACTCGGTTAGACAGTTAAGGGACTCAGTAACTATAGTTGTGCGAGAGTGAGCGGTTCAAAAAACACCTACTTTGGGATAAATAATCGAAGCAGTTCATCTAATGTCCAACAGCACTGCTTCACTTATGTGTTTCCGGTTCATCTTTCTCAGTCAGTGCGTAAGAGCTCGCTTCCTCTGATTGTAAGAGAAGCCGTTAGTGATCACTTTACCTCGTTACAGTATATAATCAGTGATGAGCCTCTTTATCACACTCCATGTGGACAGATCGATTTGTACAAGAACAAGGTGAAATTGATGAAAATTCTGTAACTTCAGTGAAGAAAAGGAATCCTATGTCTATTCCTGGGGTGTGCAAACTTATGCAAAAAAATAAATAAATGCAAACCTCAAACTGGTCCAATTAGATAGATAGCTGGATAGATGGATAGAAAATGGACAAAAGAAAGCAACCAAGAAAGAAAAGTACAGAAAAAAAGGATTATAAAGAATGAAGGCAAGAAAGAAAAAGTGTAAAGAAAGAAAGAGAAGCAAGAAAAAAGGTTTATAGAAAGAAATATGAAAGAATGAAAGCAGAGTTTAAAGATTGAAAGAATTGAAGCTAATAAAGGAAGAAAGAAAAGAATAGAATTAAGATTATAAAGAATGAAAGCAATAAAGAGCTTTTAAAAGAAGGAAAAGGAAAGAAAGAGTATAGAACAAGAGGAGTATAAAGAATGAAAGCAAGAAAGAAAAAAATTTTAAGTAAAAAAGAAAAAAATAGAAAGGAAGAAAAGTACAGAAAAAAGATTATGAAGAATAAAAACAAGAAAGAAAGTCCTAAAGAAAGAAAAGAAGCAGGAAAGAAGAAGTGTTTATAGAAAGAAAGAAACGTCTAGGAAAAAGAAAAAGAAAGAAACAAAAGAAAGAGGAGGAAAGGATTTAGGCTGATGGAGGATTTAATGGAAAGGATTTAGGCTGATGGAGGATTTAATGCTCGCTAATTATTATTATTATTATTATCATTATTATTACATTTATTTATTGAGTCTTACACTTCTCTCTTTCTTTACTTCATACTAAATAGTGATTATTGTCCAGCAAATATTTCATTGCATAAAACTACAAATTATTATCTTGATCGATATGATGCAAAAACATTGTCTGTCATTAAAACACAGAATTTCAGTTTCAGCTCAAAACATGTGGCCACCTCTGTATGGGAACATTACTGTAAGGACACTGACTATTATTATTATTATTACTGATATTTGTTGTTTCATTTGTCCAGTATTATTATTATTATTATAAAGTACGTACGTGTTCAGTGTTCTGCGTTAATCCCTCCAGGTTTCTCCGAGGAGATCGTCATCACATCACACAGTGTAACTGCACTCATTACGACTGATCTGATCTGGAGATGGATTTCTTTAGGCGACAAATAAGATCACGGCGAAAGCACTAGAAATAAACAGAAGGAGAAATATCTGGAAATTCAAAACCGCAAAATGTTATTTTAAAACAAAGTTTCATAAAAGGTACGATGTCCCGCTTCAAGCGTACAATAAAAAATAGCGCATCTGTCGAACCACATCATTTGCAGTTTCTCACCCAATCATTATGGGGTTTCGAGAAATAAATTTTCACCCTCTGATCCGAACTGAAAAACATCGCATAGTACAAGCTAACTAGCGCCAGATGTCTATCATCACTAATATACAAATGTTATACTCACTTGTGAAACACCACACCTTCTCATGCCAGTAAATATTTATGTAACAGCAGCATTGTATAGCGCAACATCGTGATAACTGCTGATTTTGGCTGACACAGTCACATTAGCATGGCCACTGGCGCTAATGCTACCAGCTACCAGTGTCCCATCTAGAGCACATCATGTCTGTTCAGGTAGAGCTATTTTGAGCGCCATGTCCAGACGTTAGGCCACACCTACTCCCTCTTATTGTAATATCTGTGTGGAGTGACACTAAAGTATTCATCGAGAGCGAAAGTTATACAAGACGAAGATTTGAAAAAAATCTGAACAATTTCCATTTTCTAGGAATGCATCTGGGAGTGCCGGGTGAAGCAGCTGGCCGGTGGCACTGAAATCCTGCTCCCAGATCAGCAGCAGGGCAGTGAGGAAGACCAAGAGGAAGAGGAAGAGGAGGACAGCTTGAGCCTCAGCGTACTGCTTCCAGCTCCGTCTCTGTCTGACGCCTCACGTGAACAGACGCCCGGCACGAGACCTGAACGCAGTGAGGACAGACTCGTGCACGCCATGGAGCATTTCCGCTGGGGGAAGCCCGTGAGCCGCAAGCGACGCCCGGTCAAGGTGCACACGGCCGTGTACACGAACGACGGGTATCAGGCGACCCCGTCTACGGAGACGCCGCTCCCTTCACTATACAAGCGTCAGCTGGAAGGCAGAAAGGAGCAGAAGAACAACGCGAACTCGAAGGGTGCCGCGAAGTACCGCATAACCCACTTCCGCTGGAGCGCGCCCCCTCCTGCCAAGCGCTACGGCGGCTTCATGAAGCCCTGGTCCGAGAGATCCAACAAGCCCCTGCTCACGCTGCTCCGAAACATCATCGCTAAAAACGTTCACTGAGCAGGAAAACGATCGCCGCCGTTAAACGAACATGGAAATCTTCCTCGTCTCAGCCTTCTGCAGCTCGCAGGGACATAAGAGAGATGATAAGAGATCTTCTGCTCTCCATCTGCTTCATCCTAAAGGACATACTGTACATTAATTTAACAGAAACATGTAGAAAGTGATCTCACACTCCCGATAGGATTAAATGATCACTTCTTCTCTCAGCACAATGAGGTTTGATTTTTTTTTTTTTTTTTACTAGGAAGGTTTACTTGATGGATGATTTCTATTCTTAGAACTTTATTGCTTTCACATCACTCTAGAGTCATGGATGACATTGTACATATGAAGTATTTAAATAAAATCTGCAACTACAATTACAAGCAGCGATGCAAAAATTTATGGCAACAAATTCCACAAAAAAAAAAAAACATCAAATACACTACAGGTTACACACGTGGCTAAAGTTGCTAAAATTCACAACAAGAAAAACAACAACTCATCAATGATCAGAGACACTTAGAATCGCCCCAACTCTACAGAACACACCCACTTCTCCTGGTCAAATCAGCGCCTTCTGTCATTCGCATATTAAGCCTAATAGGCTGCTCGGGTTTTATGATGTAATAACACTCACCTGTCACACTTTCACTCGGGTAAGATTCAATAAGGTTTTCAGCAACCGCTTGTTAACAACTCACTAAATCACTGCGGTACACTCTCACCTGAATGTGCACCAAATTATCCACTAACATATCTAAAATAACCGCAATATTTTTGAATATTTCGAAATAATGTTGTGAAACACTGATTAATTAGTAAGAGACTTTCATGAATAATGTATATTTTTAAAAACAGTCAAAAAAAAAGCAAAAAAAAAAAAAAAAGGAAATGAAGGGGAGAAAAAGAATTTAAATATTAAAGGAAAACAAAAGATCAAGAAAAGAAGAAAATATGGAAAAGAAAAAGAAAACGTCAAAGAACAAAAATGTAAGAAGAAAGAAAAATAATAGAAAAAGGAAGCAAGAAAGAAAAGGTAAAAGAAAGAAAAAAAAGAATGAAGGAAAAGAAATTACAGAAAAGAACAGTAAAAATTTATCTTATTGAAGTGCATTAAAAGAGAAAGAAAACAAAAGAGAACAATTCAAAGAATAAAGTTGTCTATCGATCTACAGTGCATCTGGAAAAGTATTTTAAAAAATTTCCACATTTTGCCATGTTACAACCTTATTCCAAAATGGATTATATTCATTATTATGAATAAAATTCTACAAACAAACACCACCCCACAATGACAACGTGAAAAAATAATAAAACTTTTTTAAAATGTACATCATTTAGTTTAATTTTAACAATTGTTGCAAAGCAATTTTACACAATCAAAAGAATTCTTTAAGTTTGTATGAATGTGTATGAATCAAAATGGTCATAGTCCCTGATGAGCAAGCCAAGGGCAACAGTGGCAAGGAAAACCTCCCTGAGATGGCAGTAGAAAGAAACCTCGAGAGGAACCAGACTCAACAGGGAACCCATCGTCATCTGGGTGAAACAGAAAGCAGGAATTGATCTGCATTCACACTGTATGTTAGGTGGCAGGCAGTTCAGTAGAACAGTAGATGTTAATTGATGTTAATCTGGAGTCCAGGTAGTTATTTATTGGAGGCTCAGGTCGTCTTGGAGGAAATTCCAGTCATGAATTATCAAGTGATGCTGCCAAGTCAAGTCCTCAGAGAAACAGCGGTCAACATCAGTCAAGGCCAGAACCATCTCCATGGTAGAGACACAAGTATGAACAGCTTTTGCTATTCACACTCAATACTACAATACACTGTCTATATAAAGTCCCAGAGTTAACAGTGCATGTCAGAGCACAAACCAAGCCATGCAGTCCATAGAATTGTCTGTAGACCTCTCAGACCGGATTGTATTGAGGCACAGGTCTGGGGAAGAGTACAGAAACATTTCTGCAGCATTGAAGGTCCAGATGAGCTCACCGGCCTCCATCATCCATAAATAGTACAAGTACTGTAGTTTGGGGACCACCAGAACACTTCCTAGAGCGGGCTCTCCAGCCACACTGAGCAACCGGGGGAGAAGGGACGACCAAGAACCTGATGGTCACTTTGAAAGAGGTCCAGCATTTCTCTGCAAAGAGAGAAGAACCTTACATCTTGTAGCATCATACTCAAAAAGACCTGAGGCTGTAATTGGCACCAAAGGTGCTTCAACAAAAAAAAAAAAGTTTCTCATGGTCTGAGGTCCTTTTTGGCAAACTCCAGACGCCGGTCATGTGTCTTTTACTAAGGAGTCACTTCCGTCTGGTCACTCTACCGTACAGGCCTGATTGTTCTTGTGGAAGGTTCCTCCTCTCTACACAGAAATGGTTC
The DNA here is from genome assembly GCA_013621035.1 of Clarias magur. Taxonomy (NCBI): domain Eukaryota; kingdom Metazoa; phylum Chordata; class Actinopteri; order Siluriformes; family Clariidae; genus Clarias; species Clarias magur. The sequence continues at coordinate 405,085 of QNUK01000140.1, read as the reverse complement.
CAAACGTTTTCCGTTTACAGATGATGGAGGCCACTGCGCTCATCTGGACCTTCAATTCTGCAGAAGGTTTTCTGTACCCTTCCCCAGATCTTAATACAGACCTGTCTCGGCGTTCTACAGACAATTCCTTGGACAACATCATGATTTCACTGTTCATTCTGGGACCTTATATAGACAGTTGTGTGCCTTTCCAAATAATCCCAATCAACTGAATTGACCACAGATGGACTATAATCAAGTTGCAAAAACATCTCAAGGTTGATCGGTGGAAACAGGAAGCACCTGAGCTCAATTTTGAGTATCATGGTAAAGGCAGTGAATACTTACGTAACTTCTTTCACATTGTCATTACGGAGTGTTGTTTGTAGAATTTTGAGGGGAAATAATGAATTTAATGCATTTTTGAATAAGGCTGTAACAAAGCAAAATGTGCTGTGAATACTTTCCGGATGCACTGTATAAGAGGTTTTAAAAAGGAAATGAGGTGAGAAAAAGAATGAAAAGATTAGAGAAAAACTAAAGATCAGGAAAAGAAGAAAAGACAGAAAGGAAAAGGTCAAAAAACAAACAAATGTAAAAAAGAAAGGTTAAAAACTAAATAAAAAAAAGAAAGGCCTCTTGTTTGTCTCTTGCTTGCGACACGAATATTCTCATACAATTCCCAGATTTATAACTGAACGTTCCAGTTTTACATGAAAACAGGAAATGAGCGACACTTGGTGAAGAAACAATAACTAAAGGAAAAAAGAAAGAAAACTTTGGAATAATACTAACACACGTTAGCCATGTTTAAAGTGTAGCAGAGTCCTTTTCTGGACTTCTCGCTATACAGCGCGTCACAGTGTAAGGTATTATGATCTTGTAAGGCATTATAATCTAATAAGAAGATTCCTGTGCCCTGAGAACAGCAATAAACATGAAGCGGGTTCCAGTGGATGGAATTTGAAATGGACGAAAAAGAAAAGTAAAAAAAAAAAAAAAACAACAACAAATAAATGAGGAGCATTACAGCTTTTAATTTGAAATGAATGAGGCCACTTCTCATAAATGAACATGTTTTATTGAGCAGCTGTAGGACTGGCACATAAAAACAAAGTCTAATTGTGTACAAGCTCCATGACATGACTCTGACATGAGCGTTATTTTCCACGTGGAACATTTACACGGCAACGTGAACAACAGACAACCTGTTTGAATTTAATCACATACCTATTTTAATTTGATTTACAGTAAAACTGTGGGGCTTGACTCATGCCATTAGAAAATTGTATTTAAATGAAAAAAAAATGAATATATATATATATATATATATATATATATATATATAAAATATTTTATATATATATATATATATATATATAAAAAATATTTTATATATATATATATATATATATATATATATATATAAAATATTTATATATATATATATATATATATATATATATATATATATATATATATATATATATATTCTTTATGCTATATTATACCATTTGAAATTAAATTCCGAACTGAAATTGAATTTTGTGTTTACAAAACTGAAGATTTAAAATCTGAATTACATGTTTAAATTTTTTTTAATTATTTACATTTTTAACATTTTTTAAATTAATGATTGCAATGATTGATTAATTTCAGTTCAAAATAAAGCACACAATTTCTCAAAAGTATTCGGTCAAGCTATTAATTCACATTTTTCTTTAGGCAATTTGCAGGCAAAATCACACAAAATAGGTTTTGCCTGCAATTTAGCAAAACTAAAAAATAATAAGTGTTTAACAGATATGATCAGGAAACTGAAACACTTCATTACATCCAGAAAAACGTTAATCAATTGCACTTCAGTTTCAGTTCAGAATTCTATATTTCTATATCTAGAGTGCATTATACAATTTAAAACAGCATTAAAATTCAGAGTTTTTAATTTATATTAAGCTTTCTCATGTCAGAATTCAAACTCAAATAAACAAACTTCATAAACCACTTCTTTAAAAATAAATAGTGTTAGACTTTCTGTAAATCTGAATTCTGAAAATTCTGAAAATTTAAATTGTCATCATGAAATCGCAATTATAATTTTGGCATGGTTATGCAAATTTCCATAAATAAACAAGTACAAATGCATTTTTGGGGGGAAAATAATGAGAAATGTGGCACTACAGTCAAGTGGGAAAAAAGCTAAAACATGTATATTTTGACTTCTGAATCAAAACTGAAACTTGTTGTGCAAGGTTTCAAAGTCAGTTTTTCCAAATTCAATTCAGACAAAAGACATTTGAGCTAGTTATAGCACAATCCATTTCAAATTCAGATTGAAATTTTACACATATTTTAAAAAAGCAATGTTTCTGTTTTAGCTGCAATGAGCCAATCATGCAGTTTTAATTGTTTTTTCACAATCTCTATTTAAAAAATTATTTCTGAAATTAACTTTGTAGCAGCAAACAATTTTCTAAACTTGTTATAAAAAATTAGATTTTATTGAACTTTATTTACGCCAATTAATAGAATTTCAACTCAATCTAATTAAATTATATATAACCAGTATAGTATAGTTACTGTATACTCAGTAAAAACTGCAACTTAAAAAAAAAAGAATCAATAAGAACTTACATAAGAAATTGAAAGCATAAAAATCCAGATGTTTACATTTAAATTTCTGACTGTAGTACCACAGATTTCATTTCTTACAATAACAGTAAAGGTAGAGCTTTATAAACTTCAATCTGAATTCAATCTTAAAATCTAAACATTAATTATAATTATAACAATTAGGAAACAAATATTTAGTTTTCATATAGAATTTTAAGCTGAGCTTAGTCTGAAATCTGACCCAATTAAACCATGGACGTATACTTCATTTAACTTCATGTGTGATGAAGTAATAATAATAATAATAATAATAATAATAATAATACAATTTTAAAAAATCCAAATCCTATAACCAGAAAAGACGAATAAACAAACAATTATATAATAAGAAACCAGCAGCAGTCCACATCTATTTCCCATTCTATGCGAAATTGTTAATACTTTGAACTTTAAGTCTAAATAACGCTTGTATATGTTTTACATTTTTGACCCACATCTGAACAACAACAAAAAAAAAAAGGTAGAATTACGATTGTGCCATCTTCGATTTTTATCTTCATTTAGATCATGGCTTCATTTGTAAGACAGACGGACACACACAGGAACGAGACACATCAGTAACGAGGTCGTGAATTCACGCTCTAACAGCGATAAAATGCTCGCACAATCATACGCACGATAAAACCATCGAATTTGCATTTAAAACCACATGAAAGAGAATCCCTTCATCTTTTTAAAAACACAGCCAACCATCACTGACAAACGCACAACTATATATAAAAAAAAAAAAATGAGTAAAAGCAACAATGTGGTTTTCCTGTGTATGTGCAGTACGTGATCGAATGAAATTTTCTTCATAGGATGTTGATTAAGTGCTGAAACATGCACTCGAACGTGACGTTTCGGACACAAGACGCGTGAGAACACTACTGTACATCGGTGCGTCCGTCCGTATCCCGGCGGAGATGCATAAACTATTGTTCGTGCTCCAGGTTGTGATAGTGGTCATGTCATGCTGGTTAGTTCTTCATTGGAGCGCAGCACCACACACACGTACACACACGCCGTCACCTGTACGCACGCTAACTCTACGTTAGAAAAGTCAGTGCGGTTTAAAACTAAAATTTCTGTTCATATCCACGAGCATATTTACATTTTTTAGATCGCTAGTCATAACTAATGTCATTAAACCATACGGAAAGTTGCTTATAGATGCTTTAAAAGGAAAAAAAAAAGTATTATATGAATAATAATTCAGTCAGTCTATTACTGTATGCAGTCGGATTATTTCAGTGCAATTCTAGTTTGTTTTTTTAAAGCCCTGTTTACGCCCAAACAAATATCCTTGAGCATGTGTGCGCGTCAGTAAATAATGCAAAGTGCTAATCTGTTAGTGTTGAGATCGTTCCTGTGGCTAAATCTGGAGAAAAGGACTCGGTTACGTTATTTCTTTCTTTTTTTTTTTTCCCCTAATATGTTCAGGGTGTCCACATTTCCAACACTGTAAAAGTAGCACCAGTAAGGAGGTGTGAGAAAACTGATTAATTTAACAAAACTGGCTAAGATTACCGCGTGAACCGAGACCAAGAAATTAAAACTATACGTGTATAACATGCATTTCTGCTTTAAAAAAAAAAAAAAAAACAATAATAATTCCATAACTTTCCAAAGACAAGACGATCGTTAAACATGGCGGACGACACGACCGGATCTGAGCAGAAGGCTGTGGAGTAAAAGTAATGGCACCTCACTGGCTTTTCTCTTCGCCCCGAGGCGTGGTCGTGCCATTGTCAGTCACAGTGCAAAGAAAACACGCTGGAGGCTTGCCTGTGACGATAAAGAACGTAGATGTTTGGGTAATACCTTCTGTACACACACACACGTATATATTCACACACACACACACTGTTGCTGCGTTGTCTGAGCTTCTTTTCATTCACTCTATGCTAATACACACACAGGTCAGGGAACTTCATCTCGTAGATGGGGACGGAGCGGGTCTGCGTCTGCCCGTAGCTGGCTGTAATGGTGCCTGATGGACTGGGAGGAGGCCTGCGGGAGACAAGAACAGAACCAAGAACCCAGACCCGGTTAGAACCGACAGGGGCACACTCACAAGCTCGGCCCACAGAACATCCATGAACTGATGTGCACTTTTCCACTGACCACAACATTCACGAGCTGAATTCCTTCTTTGCTCTTTTTTTCTTTCTATCTTTAGTAATTTATACCTCGTCTCCTTTTCTTCTTCTAAATTTTTATTTTCCTCTCCTGCCTTCATTCATTTACATCCATCTACCACTCTTCCTTCCTCTTTGCTTCCCTTGCTCCTTCTTTACTTCCTTCACTCTTATGTACTTCCTTTTTCCTAACACCTTCCTTCTTTTTTCTTTCCTTCTACCCAGCATTCCTTCTTTCCTTCCCAACAAGTCAGTTTCCTGTTTTATCTCAACCAGGTTCTCCATTTATTACTTCATTCATCTTTCCTCCGTTGCATTCTACTTTTTTTTTCCGACTACATTTTCTTCTACTGACTTCATTCATGACATCCATCCTTCCACCGTTTCTTTCCTCTGTTTCCCATGCTCTTTCTTTACTTCTATCATTCTGATGTACTTTCGTATCCTACAAGCTTCCTTCTTTCACTCATTCATCCTTCCCTTCTACCCATCATCCTTTTCATTTTTTCCCCCTCTTTGTATTCCTTCTTTCCTTCCTAGCAAGCAAGTTTCCTGTTTTCTTTCCTTCACTCTTTCCTTTCTTGTATGTCTCTTTAGGTTCTCCATTCATTGTTCTACTCATCTTTTTTCTTTCCTTACTTAATTTCACTCTTGTTCTTCCTTCCGTAATTTATTCATTCATTGTCCCATTTACTTTCTCTAGCACGCCATCCATTTTTTCATCCTTTTGGTTCATGCTCCTTCTTTAATTTCCTTCATTCTTGTACTGTATACCTCCTTTTTCCTTTTGTTCAAACCTTTTTTTTTTATTCCTTCTTTCCCTCTTTATATTCCTTCTTTCTTTCATGTCAGGTCCTGTTTTCTTCCTCATTTCCTTGCTTTTTCTTTCCTCCTTTCTTTTTTTAAAATACGTTTTTTGTTTTTTTGCTTTCCTTCAACTATTTCATTCCTTCCTTACACTCATTTTATGCATCTTCAGGTCCTTTCTTTATCATTTTACTGTTTCATTCTTATTTCTACTTTTGTAGTTACTTAGTAATCCTTGCATTTCATATCCTTTTTTCTTTCTTATTTCTTTGCTTCTTTGCTACCTTCCTTAATTTGTTTCTCTTTTTCTTTTATTTCTTCATCCTTCACTTATTCTTAACTTGTTCCTAAGTTCTTTACTTATCTTCTTTCTACCCAGCCAACCTTCTCTGCATGTCCCCCCCACCCCCGTCTTTATGTTCATTCCTTCCTTCTGCCCCCTTTTTTCCCCTCCTTCCTCTTATTCACTGCTTCCATCCTTCATCCTTTTCTCCTTCCTTCTTATGTGCCTTCTTTCCCTACGGTCTTCCTTCTTAGATTTATTCTCTCTCTGTTTTGTTCTGAATAAGCTTCTCTTCCCCCTCTTCATCACTTCCTTCTCTCCTTTTCTTCATTGTTTTGTTATCTCTCTCCTTTCTTTCCTTTTTATTACTTTGTTTGCTTTGTTCCGTTCCTTCTTTGATGCCGGCTACAGGAACAGGTCTGTGATTGGTCGTATTCAGTGCCAGTCATACAATTACTTCCTGTGAAAGCGGGCGGGTTTTTAGCAACGTCCTGTTTTATGCTTGTGAGGAATCTGCTCAGAAACTGTGAGACTCCTTTACAAAGTTCGCAATATGAATGATTTCAAAGGCAATGGACATGTTTAGATTAAATGTTTTTTTTTTTTTTTTATAAAATTTTTTTTTTTTTTTTTTATGACAATCTTTCATTGTGTGTGATTTCACCTGATTGTGATCTCGAAGATCTGGCTGAGTTTGCTCTGGAGCATCGTGGCCTGTGGGGAGGGAGAGAGAGAGAGAGAGAGAGAAGCAGGTGAGCCTGAAGCAGAGACTGAACCACCACACTGTTCTCAATACGAGCCTCAGAGATCCTCACTCTCGCTCCACAGTGTGCCGCGATCTCCTCGAACGGAGCCTTCTGGAACTTCTCCACCACCTGCCTCCTCCGCTCGCGCTCCTGCTCCTCCATCCCTACGCTGTCCACTGCGCGACACACACACACACACACACACACAGATTTAACAACCTGCTATGTCATGATGACCCTTTTAACACTCTGTACTGTACTATACAGTTGACTGTGGACAAAAGTATTGGCACCGTTCTACTCCTTTACTTCATTCCTTCATTCATTAAATCCTTTACTTCTTTAAAAAAAAGAAGCTCATCAATACACATATATACCTTCCACCCTTACATCATCATCTTTTTCTTCCTTCCTTCTTTCCTTTTCCTTTTTTTCTCCTCCTTACTTATACTTTTATGCTCCCTCTTTCACTCCTTTCTTCAGTCTTTCTTTCCTCTCTCTGGTGACTCCAGCACAGACAGTAACCAGTTCGAGCTCAGGCTTGAACTGAGGACACAAAGACAGACAGACAGACCTTCTTTCGTCCACTCCTCCCCCTTTCTTCCTTTTCTCTTTTCCTTTCTTTTCCGTTCTTTATTTTTGTTGTTGATTCATCGATTCACTTCCTTTCTTGTCTTTCCTTCATTCTCTTGATTGTTTTATTTCATTTTTCAACGAGGATGTTTATCTATGTACACATGTATACATCTGTACAACTTCCATCATTTTTTTTTCTTTTATCTCCTTCCTTCGTTACTGCCTTAGGTTCATTTGGATTTTTTTTAATTTTTTTTATGAATTCATGTTTTTATTGCGTTTAATTTTTCCTAACATGACAGAGTAAAAGTCAGTGGTTGGTGAGTTGTAGTGTCGCTCGAATGACCACTCGAGCTGAAAGTGGGCGGGACTTGGATCAAGTGAGTGCTGTCTGTTTTCCAGACTGAAATCTCTCTCTCTCTCTCTCTCTCTCCTTACATTCACTCGACTCACATTTCTGTTCTCCCTGTTGGTTTTTTTTCTCCTCTTTTTAAAAGCATTTGACTCGCATCGAATCCTCATATTTTTTGAAACTTAACTGAACTGACTACAGTGAGTGTTGGAAAGATCTTGCTTCTTACGGAGAGGAGACTGAAGCGTGTGAAGTCCATCTAGACGAAGAGACTCACCTATGGCGTTCTTAAGTGCTTCGAATGTGATTTCCTCAGCTGGTGTCCTCTGTGGACGCAGAATAAACACAGTGATGTTAGAGAGTTTCTCGAGCAGCCGTATTTCTTACACATATCAAAGGATTATGGAAGGATTTAATAAACATTGAAATGCTGTGTAACTTGTGGTGTCTCGTGCCAGGCGCAACCCTCTGGTCCAGTAGGTGGCGGTGTTGCACCAACCAAATTAACCCAAAAGAAGAAAATGCAAAAACAATCTTGTAAAAACGCTTGTACTTTGAGGACGATGGAAAATGTTTTTATATTTTTAGAAAAAGCTGAGATATAGGTATTTAAAGAAAAAAAAGGAATTTGTCAATTTTAGACTGTTTATCGTTTACCTACGTAAATAATTTTAAAAAGTTTGAATTGACCCTTAATCGGTAAACTGACTCACTGATTCAATTAAACGAATTAAAAAAATGAAATAGTTTAATCATTTCATAGATATGCAAGTGTGTGTGTGTGTGTGTGTGTGTGTGTCTGTGTGTGTTCCTGACCTCCTCTTTCTCAGGACTGTTTCTGGACTCGACCTCCACCTGGAGAGAGATCGTCTCCCCGATGCTCTTCCTCTTCGACAGCCGGTCTTCATCTGAAGGAAAAGGAAAAGTAATGACGAGTTCCTTCACAACAATGTGTGTGCGTGTGTGTGTGTGTGTGTGTGTGTGTGTGTGTGTGTGTGTGTGTGTGTGAGACTCGCGTCGGCTCGCTCTGTGTGAAAGCCCCGTGCGTAGCGTACCTGTGAACTGAGGTGTGTAAGGCGTGGCGAGTCTCTCGGTGTTGTAGCCGCTTCCTCCCAGCACCTCGGCGATCTTGGCCTGCTGGAACAGAACTTCTCCTGCCGGCTTCTCCAGCGTCTCAGGGACCCTGACGCATCCACACACACGCGTACACGTACACGTACACACACACACACACACACACACACACACACAAGGGCAAACATTAAAGGTTTTTTTTTTCTTTTTGGCAAGATGTTACATCATCGTTTTTCTTGTGTGAAGGTCAGAGCGACTGACGGCTCTGATCACGACACGCAGCAGAACCGCACAGATCCGAGTCTGTCGAAGACCTGAAGAGAGCGAGGACGAGTGACTCACCGGCTCTGTAATGCACGAGTCAGGATGATGCAACACACACAAACTCCTAAAGTTTTTAAATCATAAATGGAGTCCAAGACTTTTCTTAAATTAAGAGTGTATACAGAATAACGTATGGAGGTCCAGTTTATTCCTCTCTCTCTTTCCTTCTCTTCATATAGTTTTCTTTTTCACTTCAGAAAAAGTTTCTTCCTCTCGTTTCTTCCTCCATGCCCCACATTTCTTTTTTTTTTTTCCTTTCTCAATTCAATTATTTAATTTTCTTCATATCATTTGTGTTCATGGTTTTATTTTGCCTTTGACAGATAGCAGGCAGGCAGACAAACAGACAGACAGGAAAACGGGCAGGAGGACAGGTATTGACACAGACGGACATTCAGACAGGACGGTAGATAGACAGGCAAACAGGAAGACAGGCAAAAAGCCAGACAGGCAGACAGACAGGCAGACAGGAAGGCAGCAAAACAGGAAGAGAGGGAGGTAGACAGATAGGAATACGGACAGGTAGACAGGCAGGAGGACAGGAATTCTGAGAGACAAAAAGACAAGTAGTCCGGAAGACAGACAGGCAAGGAAAAGACATGAAGACAGACTGGTAGACGGGCGCAGAGACAGAAGACCGAAACTCACTTTGGACGTTCGATGAAGACATCCTCTGGCAAAAGAAATGGCGATTCTTTCTGTCTCATCTCAATGACCTGCAACACACACACACACACACACACACACACACACACACACACACACACACACATAACTAAGATGCATATGATTATAAAGCTGCACTGTGTTCACAAGACACATAAGCCTGTGCACTCTCTCTCATCCTGAGCACATGGTGTGTGTGTGTGTGTGTGTGTGTGTGTGTGTGTGTGTGTGTAGGAGGTGATGCTGGACCTCATGGACGTGCTGGCAGAATGCAGGCAGGGTGGTGAGCTGGCAGATCAGGTTGAGGTACGCAGCGGTGAGAGCGTGAACCGCACAACGGTTAAACACCGGCAGCGTCTCCTCGCTGACTAACGCCAAGTCCTGCGCGCGCGCACACACACACACACACACACACACACACACACACACACACACACACAGAATAAAGACAGAGGTGTTACATCCCTTCCATAAAACAAGCTTCTGTTATCAACCACACCCCCCTCCCCCCTCCATTTGTTAATTTATCTGTTCATCTGTTAATTCTTCTTTCCATCTTTCCTCTCCTCTTGCACTCGTTCGTTCTCGTGTTTTGTTTCTCCTTCACTACCTTCATTCCTTCTTGCATTCATGCCATCTGTTCCTCGTTCCTCCTTTCTCACGTGTCTGTTGTCTTCTGGCCTCACGTTCCTCCTTTCCTCATTTCATTATTTCATTTCTTCTTGCCTTTCATCCCCTCTATCCTTTCTTTCCACCTTTCCATTCTTACATCTTTCACCATTTCCTTTTTCACTCTGACGATCTTTCATGCTCTCGTTTGTTTTTCCTTCATACTTTGGTTTCTTCCTTATTTTTCCCCCCTCACATGGTGGACGCATCTCTTTCTTCCAGTCCTTTATTCCCCGTCCCTTCTTTCATTCTTCTATTCCCGCTCGCTTTCATTTATTCATCCTTTGCTTTCTCCGATCGTTCCGTCCTTTCTTTCATCCCTTCATTGTTTGCTACAATTTCATTCGTTCCTGCATCCACCCTTTTACTGTTCTGCTTTTTTGTTTTGTTCTTTTCTACTTATATTTTATTTTCATTTATATTTACATTTTTATTTTCATTCTTATGGCCTGTATAGTATGTAAATTTAAAAGCTTTTTAATTCTGTTATTTGCACCAAAACTTTCTTTTGAACACTCTTTTGTAATATCGAGGTCGACAGCAGTCGTACAAGCATTTCACTTCATATCACACAGTTTGCTGTGCATGACTGTGTGTGTGACGAATAAAAAATTAGAATTTGACTTTTTCCAACCCATAATTTGCACTTTCCTACTTTTGTTTCTTCCTTTTCCTCTTTCCTTGTCTTTCATTCATCCATTCTTCATTCCATTTTCCTTTTTGTTCTTTGAAAGCTAATTTGTGCTGCATTGGCATTTCCGTGGGACCGGACCGGACCATATGATCCTGTCTCCAGTTTGCTGGTGTAAAATTGATCGACAGCGTTCAGTTCACCTGATGGTGGTGTTGATGTTAAGGCTGACCGAGTTATATTATTATTATTATTATTATTATTAATAGTAGTAGTAGTATTATATTTTTACAAGAGAAGGGTGGAGGTTTCATGCTACGCCACACTGACAGAATTTCAGGCAGCTAGAGCAAACGTAAAAAAACAACAAAAAAAACATAATAATAATAAAAAATAAAAAGTGAACTGTTAAAATGCAAAATATATATATATATATAAATTTATAATATTATACAAATGCGATACAGATCGTATCGACACCGAGGTATCGTGGTCATATCGCGTTGGGTGATCTCTGGTGATTCCCATCTCTGGAACACTGGAAATTATTTTTGGATTTTTTTTTCTTCCTTTTTTTTTTTTTTGGAACCTTGGATTACGAGCATAATTCATTCTGGAAGTATTCCAAAATACTCGTAAACCAAATCAAATTTTGCCATAAGAAATAATGAAAACTCAAATTATTCATTCTACAGTCCAAAACAATAAATCTTTATAAAATAATTAATACAACACAAAGTAAAAATAAAATAAATTAACCTGCACTTAACATTAAAAAAAAAAGTTAAAATAAATCCAGACAGTTTCATTTTGTGCGTGCAGGCGCCTGTATTTGTATGTGTGTGTGTGTGTGGAATTAGCCCCTCGCCTCGTGTTAAACAGTAAAACTCCTTCTCCCTCCCACACCTCGCTTTTTAAGTTTCACAACTAACACACAAAATGCAAACACTGTTTTAATGGGGAATAAAAAGTAATCTCTCTAATGATACTCGCGTGAGCAGACTAACGGAATCACTGCTGTAAAGTAAAAAATAAAAAATAACAAATGAACCAGCACGCAACATAGCTGAGTTTTCTGTGTAAATAAAGCGCGTGTGTAAAGTGCCGGGGAGTGTGTGTGTGTCGGTGTCAAATTACGCGCGCACACGCACACACAAAGTAAGTGTGTGTCTGTAAAAAGTGTGTGTGTCGGTGTGTGTGGGGCACAGTGTCAAATTACGCGCGTGCAAACAGAAGACAGAGGGAGATGTTGATTATAAGAGACGAGCACTAAGACGCAGCAGGGGACTCTTATTTTGACACAGGAGACGCAGCAGGGGAGACGATTACCCATAATTCCCGCAGCGCAAGAGAGAGAAAAATCTTTGGCTCAGTTGTGATCGCTTGGCGCTCGGTGTCAAAATAAGAGTCACATGCGTGATACATGATACTCGGCGCTCGTAAACTAATACTTGCTCGGTTTCCGATTAAAAATGTATTAAAAATCTTTGCTCAGTTTGCGGAACACTCGTAAACCACGTTACTTGCAATCCGAGGTTCCACTGTATTATTATTATTATTTTTATTATTAATAATACATTACAGTTTACGGTACTCTTTAAATTAAGCACCAACCCTGTTTTTAAATATATAAATAAATAATAATTTAAAATGAAAAAACTGTATTAGATTTCTCTCATCGTCAGGATCTGAAGAGATAAAGCGTCCCAACTCCCGTCTCACCTGCAGGGCCAGAGCGAGGCGGATGAGGTCGACCACCACCTCCTCGTTGGCGAGCTCTATGCTGATCAGAGCGAGGAGCGAGTAGAGCATCTCGAAATGCGGCTGCACGCTGCTCTGCTCTTTACACGACAGGTAGATGTGTCTGTAGAGCTGCTGGGCATGCTGCAACACACACACACACACACATGACAGTGAAAGATATCGTCACAAACACAAAAATGAAAAACAGCGAGGTTATGAGGATGAGCTTGAGTTCGCGGCCGTACTTTCTTCATGAAGAGGTTGTCCTGACGGGAACACTTCTCCATCTTGAGTTTGAGCATGGATATGTCGGAGATGATGCTGCAGGAGGACAGAAGGTTTGTTAAATCGATCGTCGTCATGTCAGTGAATTCCGGCGTGTTTAACTCCGGCGCGTTCATGTGCACGAACCTGACGCTGGAGAACTTGGGGAGGTTGGCGTGGCGATCGATGAGGCTGACGAGGATTTCCAGGACGAGCAGGCGGATGTGCGCGTCCTCCAGCAGCGCGAAGGACAGGAGCGGGTCGAGGAACGAGCTGGGCAGAGCTGTCAGCATGTTCGTGCTCTGGAAGCCGCACGTCACCTGCGTGACAAAGGGACGGTTAGCGTCGCGCGTTCAAGTACGGCCACCTTTACTCGCAAGCGTTTAGGGATCGTACCTGTCTCAGGGACTTCAGCAGCATGACCTGAATCATCCTGTCACCCTCAGACCTGGGGAAAAAAAAATAATAATACAGTAGAACCTTGGATTACGAGCATAATTTGTTCCGGTCGTATTCCAAAACACTCATAAACCAAATCAAATGTTCCGATAAGAAATAATGAAAACTCAAATAATTCGTTCCACAGCCCAAAAAAATAAATACAGAAAAATAATTAATACAATATATAAAGTAAAAATAAAACAAATTAACCTGCACTTTACCATTAAAAAAAGTTAAAATAAAGCCCAACAGGTAAGTGTTTCCCTCGTTTGCGCGCATGCGCCGTGTAATTCTGTATGTGGAATCAGCCCCTTCCCTCACCTCGTCTTACACAGTAAAACTCCACCTCCCTCTCCCCACCTCGCTTTTGTGTGTGTGTGTCGGCACTCGTAAACCAAGACATGCTCGTTTTTCAAGTCAAAATTTATTAAAGATGTTTGCTTGTCTTGCGGAACACTCGTAAACCGAGTTACTCGCAATCCGAGGTTCCACTGTAATTTAAAAAAAACAGAGCCGGGTCTGTTTTAGGGCTCTCGGGGAGTACTGACTCTGTCCACATGTAGAAAGTAACCAATGATGTTTTATACACTTCGGAGGATGCAGTACCCACCCAGGGCCTGTAGGTGGCAGTGTAAGGTGCATTCCAGGAATGGGGATCTTGCCCATGATGAAGAGCATCACTTCAGAGCGCTGGTACGTAGGCAGAGTGCTGGCAAAGGAACCTAAGAGCACAGATAGACAGAACGAAACGGTATTAAATAAAAAACAGCAATACAGTAAATTAACGATTTAATAACGATTTAATAACTTTGGTCTCGATTCGATTATCACTACCGGTTTCACAAGCTGATTCACAACCCGAAAAGAACTTCTGAGTTTCCGCAGATACGAACAGATTGCAATTCTACGAACATTCGTAGATGCAAACAAATCACGGAAGTAGCAATATTTTCAATGTGTAACTGAATGTATAAAATGTCTGGTATATTGCATGCGAGTCAGACTGATATGAGTCAGTCTCATCGGCTTCAATGAATCAGTCCGGGAGCACGATGATGGGAAATGTCTGTGCTGTAAATCTGTCCTGATGGTGAATAATCCTAATTTCGGAAAATCCTCAACAAGACAAAATTCACAGTCCAATACAGTGGGAAACAGCTCTGAGACAGAATGGTGGCCGGGATTCCAATCGTGATTTAGAGGCTCGGAGACAACACGGTGAGATTAATTTCCTTAGGCACAGTTACGTTTTTTGGCAGTGTTGAGAACAGGGACAGAGATTTAGTCAAGTGGTCAAATTGGTACGCTTTACTCTGTATATTCGTGTCAACCACGTACGATACTCACTTTGTCAGACTTGAGAACAAATCTGACTTACAAACGTGTTCTGTTTCAGGAGCACGTTTGTAACTCAGGGAATACATGTAATACAAAACTATGTGCATTTTGTGTCTGTATAAAATAAAATAAATGAGAAACTACAGGCTCGGAACTTCTTGAAAGCAAATACATAAATGTATAAAATCTGGGGGAAAATGAGAGATTTAAACAGCAGCAGTTTGAGTGAAAGTAGACTTCCTGAATCACTTTATAAGCGCGTTATTTTTAGGTCAGGTCATAACGGTTCACGCTTATAAATCGTGAGTATCTTTTATCTGACACTACTGCGGACGTGTCTGTCCTCTGAAACGGCTCATTTGGATTAAAACTAAGAATTAATTCCAAGCATCAGAGGTTTCAGTAAAATGTGTTTCTAAATAACGCCACTAGTCACATGACCAAGTACTAGATATGTATCCAATCCAGGCAACAGCTAGACGAATTTTTATTTATTTTATTTTATTTATTTATTTATTTTAATCAAATCTGTGTTAAAATTAGAGTGAAAAAAAAAAATTAAAAAAAAGAAAGAGAGAGTCTCTTCAATCTGGTAATGTGAACGTAGCCTAACATATTTCAACTTTAACTGGCATCACCTGGCTGTTTTTTTTATTTTATTTTTTTTATCATCATTTGGCTAATAAGTAAACTTTTTAAACCATTTCCTCAACAGCAGCATCGCTAATAAATACAGCCAACATCGTACACCTCGTTCAGGTCTCCTTCCATGTTGATCAACTCGATGAAGAAATGTTCTTCTTATATTCTTTCACAACGTCGAAGCACTTCGTCACCATGTCCTTTAAGTGTACATAAAATTTTTTAAAAATACTAACGCAAGATGAAAGGAAAGCAAAGAGACGGAGCTTCCTTTCCAGATTCACAAAATGGATCAGCTCATCTGCTGTTTTATTTCTTTTCTTTTTTTTTTTTTTAAAGGACAACTGCGTGTTTTTCGTTCAGGGATACGCCTGAGCGACGGCGGAACGCTCCGAGACCTACCGATGGTTTTTATGACGACTTCTTGGAGCTGCCTCTCCTCGTGCTCGTTGACAGTTTTGTTGCCCGCGCTGGTGGCATCGTAAAACCCGCTGAGCTCGTAGTCCACGCTGAGTTTCAGATGTCTGAGGAGTGTGTTGAACACCTCCAGCACAGTGGGACCTGAAACACACACGCACACACGATTCAGACAGGATTCACAGAGTTTTCGTTCATTTGGTTTTTACGTTTATTCACACTGACACTATTTTTTGGGATTGATTTTGCTTCATAAAATGGACAAGCCAATCATGTTTCGATATGCAAAACACCTTATAATTAAAAGTAAAATACTTTTTCTTAATTTTTTTGCTTCCTGTTATACAGACACATGCCTGGTTTTCTTTGGATGTTTCCAGTACTTGTACTGAATATGTAATCCGTAATACATTTTTTTTTTTAAAGATAAATGAGGGCTGTTCAAGTCAAACTGGGACTTTTGATTGTGCAGAATAATGGAAAACAATGATATGAGAGCTAAAAGCTCCCTTTATTTCTCTATATAACCCCCTGATGCACTTATCCCAGTGCTTCACTAGTGCTTGGACACCATCAAGACATCCAGAAAGTTCTCATTACGCCAGAACTATGATCAGAAACCTGAAACCCTCACTGGCCTCCCAGGAAACGCCTTTACATGTGGAAATGGCTTAGCGCGGTGTACGGTGGATGTGGCTGTAATGACGCTTCATTCACCAGAAGTTCCATCACAAGTCCCGGTTTGACTCGAACGCGCCTCCTCTTTTCTGATTCGACTTTTCTGAAGTGCTACTGGGTGAAAAGATTTATTCAGACATTTTGAAGATCGTTTTTTCCCTCTGCGCGGCCTGAAAAATCGAATCCGATCGAATCGAAGCATCCTTCCCTCGCAGTGTAACGCTCACCTACGGATCCGCTGGCTGCTATAGCGGCTGCCTCCAGGAGAACCTCCACGATCCCGGCGCGCACCGTAGCCGAGGTCTTGCTGTTAGCATCCAGGTGGCCCAGGAGCTGCTGGATAACCAGGTGAGAGTGCTGAGACTGAAAATACACCACAGACACAGAGAGAGAGAGAGAGAGAGAGAGAGAGAGAGAGAGAGAGAACATACAGTTACTCTGGGTAATTATTAAGAGACCTTTTTCTGTCTGTAAACAAACTCCAGCTCCTAAGGTTTCACATGATTGCTGGTTTGGGTTTTACCACTTCTGAGTTCTGAGAATTTGAGAGCAACAAGAACACACAGACCGAATCCTTGACGGTCCTTAAAACAAGAAAATTAAATGTTTAAAAGCATGAATTTACTCCCCCCCCCAAAAATAAATAAGTAAATAATGATTTATTCACGACATTCGGTCGTCCTTAGCAACAGGCTCGACTCCATCCTTTTCATCAGTTTAGGAGTTATCCCGACGTCTTAGCGAGGCTGACGTTTTGAAACGGGAAACACGACGACGAGGACAGAAGTGCTGACGGAAATATCAGGCTGACAAAAACACGCTCTTCGTTTTAGTTTGATGATATTCATAGTGAAATATTGTCAATCAAAACGTGTCAGAAATCATATTCACCCATCATGAATGCATACTATCCTCATACAGGGTGAGTACTGAAATAAAAACAATAAAGCAGCGTTCGATGTCACTCTGCACTTTTAATCGAAATGTTTTGCTTGTTTCTTGACAGAGCAGCTGCTTTCCCACAGGGCCGTGTGTAAAGACTCGAGGGTGTGAAAAGCAGCGCCTCAGCAGTTTCATGAACTGGTTTCAACAAGAAAACTAGCTCATTCCTGCAAACTGTGACATCAGGGGAAAACTTTTTTTTTTTTTTTTTTTAAAGGAACGACACTCCAATCCTACCGCTGACGCCAACATCGGGCACGACGGCACACGAGTCTCTCAAACATTGTAGTCATCAGATTTACTGCGATGTGCAGGTACTCGAACAGGGACGGGAGACTTGAACAGAAAGCCCCGATCGGACAATACGGCCAACAGAAGCTTTAATATGACCGGGTTTAATATGCGCATGTTAGCCGAGAGAAAGAACAGGAATGTAACGAAGACTGAAGACTACAGTTTTCATGGAGTGACGCAACTCTTACCTCAGAACCTTTTATGCATTAAAATAAAATAAAATGATCTCAAGACCCCAAAGCCTCAAGACAGATTTTTTTTTTATCCTGCTGAAATAAAACCACCTTTTCACCTGAATAGAGTACATGATGATCTTGAAGCAGCGCACTGCGAAGGATTTTCCTTCCCACAGAGAGTGATTATCGAGATGCCTGGAGGAAAAAAAGAGAGAGAGAGAGAGAGAGAGAGAGAGGGACAGAGGAAAATAATAACCAGTTTAGAGATAAAACAATAGGACCCCGATGAAGACGTTTTAATGATGGGGTGCGGGGACACCGGGGTCGTCTCTTACATGAGGACGGGAGTGACCGCGTTCTTGATGTTGCCGTAGGCGGCGCGGCCGAGCAGCTCCCGGAAACAGCGCTCGGTCAGCTCGGCTGGGCTTTCCTTCTCCTTCTCGGTGGCCTGCAGCGGGGACGGGGACCGACTACGCCGGGAGAAAAAGAAAGGGGGTTGGTAATAAAGCGCGCGTTACGCCAGGAGGAGATGAGGCTGCGTGCTCTGTGACTTCAAACTGATGCCAGGCTTGAAGCTCGGAGTTTAATTAGATCTGATGATTAGCTCGAGGCTTCCAGAGGGGGCTCGCAGCGCGCTCTCATTACTGTGTGTGTGTGTGTATGAGAGCATGAACGCCAACGTCTCGCCAACTTTCCATCATTTATTCAGCATTCTATTCTCGTCCCCGCGCGCGCTTCCTGAATTCATAACCGCGTCCTGCTGGTGCCACCTGGTACAGCTGCGGAAAAACCCGCTAGGTGTGGTTCGCGTGTGTGGTTCGATGTAGAACTAAATGTAAAGAGTTTAGATGACGGAGCATATGGGAGGTGAGGCGAGGTGAGGCGAGGTGGTCTTGAGAATGAACTCGCTTGGAAACTGATTCGACTCCGAATCGACTCGAGTGCAGAAAGTGAATCAAACATGCAGTGAATCTCTTTCATTATTATTTTAAATCTCTGTTCAGAAATGTTTAGGAAGCTTTCATCAGACCAAATATAAATGTTCTTTTCACATTCCAGTGATTGATCAGTTACTGTCCATTTTATTAGGAACCCCAATCAGCCAATTGAGTGGTAAATACAGGACAAGAGCTTCGGGTGATGTTTGCATCATAGAGCAGAGTGAAGATAAACTCTGATTCACAAACTGGGGACAGATAGACAGACAGAGGCACACTAGAGAAATAGAGAAAGATCTAAATGACAGACAGGCAGATAGACAGCCAGAGAGAGAGAGTGAGAGAGAGAGAGAGAGAGAGAGAGAGAGAGAGATGGACAGACAGACAGACAGACAGATGGTGAGAGAGACAGACAGACAGAGAGAGGGAGGGACAGATGGTGAGAGAGAGACAGACAGACGAAGAGAGAGAGAGACAGACAGACAGACAGAGAGAGAGAGACAGATGGTGAGAAAGAGACAGACAGAGAGAGAGAGAGACAAATGGTGAGAGAGAGAGACAGAGAGAGAGAGACAGACAGACGAAGAGAGAGAGAGAGAGAGAGAGAGAGAGAGACAGATGGTGAGAGAGAGAGAGAGAGACAGACAGACGAAGAGAGAGAGAGAGAGAGACAGACAGACGAAGAGAGAGAGAGAGAGAGAGAGAGAGAGACAGATGGTGAGAGAGAGACAGACGGACAGACAGAGAGAGACAGACAGACAGACAGAGAGAGACAGACAGACGGAGAGAGAGAGAGAGACAGATGGTGAGAGAGAGAGAGACAGACGGTGAGAGAGAGAGAGACAGACGGAGAGAGAGAGAGACTTTTTTTTTTGACTTTTTACAATCCTTTATTTTACAAGTTTTGTTTTATAGGCTAGAAAAAGGATTGTGTTTATAAATAATTGATTTAAAATAGATAAATAAATAAATAGATAAATAAGACATTCATTACATTATAGTCCTTCTTTAAAAACACATAGTTATTGTGCTTTTTTCAGTTAAAATATGCGGCAAAGATGATTTCGTCATCTTCTACCGCGCACAAGGTCTCCTCACAGCACCATATGGTTTTAAACATGTTTATGTCTTTCATACTTTTGTAAAAATTAAAATCAATTAAAATTCTTGATTTAACAAGTCTGGAGAAGATCTTTTTGGGGTCGCAGTCTGTGCTTTGTGCCAGCTTATTTTTTCTGCTTATATAAATTGCCATCTTGGCTTGACCAATGGTAAAATTAATAAGCTGGCATTTGAACCTGTTTCTCCGGACGTATTTAAAACCAAGAATAAAAAACTGATGAGTAAAATCTACATTCAGTGGTAAAAAAATGTGTTTTAANGAGAGAGACAGAGAGAGAGAGAGAGACAGAGAGAGAGAGAGAGACAGAGAGACTTTTGACTTTTTACAATCCTTTATTTTACAAGTTTTGTTTTATAGGCTAGAAAAAGGATTGTGTTTATAAAAATTGATTTAAAATAGATAAATAAATAAATAGATAAATAAGACATTCATTACATTATAGTCCTTCTTTAAAAACATATAGTTATTGTGCTTTTTTCAGTTAAAATATGCGGCAAAGATGATTTTGTCATCTTCTACCGCGCACAAGGTCTCCTCACAGCACCATATGGTTTTAAACATGTTTATGTCTTTCATACTTTTGTAAAAATTAAAATCAATTAAAATTCTTGATTTAACAAGTCTGGAGAAGATCTTTTTGGGGTCGCAGTCTGTGCTTTGTGCCAGCTTATTTTTTCTGCTTATATAAATTGCCATCTTGGCTTGACCAATGGTAAAATTAATAAGCTGGCATTTGAACCTGTTTCTCCGGACGTATTTAAAACCAAGAATAAAAAAACTGATGAGTAAAATCTACATTCAGTGGTAAAAAAATGTGTTTTAAAAGGTTAAACAAAGGTGACAACCTGGAGCAATGTATAAAAGCATGGAAAACAGTTTCTCTCTGTGAACAGAAGGGGCATTCCTGTGTGATTTCAGGATTTAAAATGGAGATAAAAGAGTTGACAGAGACAATTCCATGTAAAATAATGGTGGTTTGTACAGTGCCCTCCACTCTGGTTTAAAATCATTATTAAAACCCAGTTCAGTGCGCCATGGGGTGTCTACCCTCCCGTTCAGTTTTTTCTTGTTTAAGACCTTTACACATGCTTTGTATAAAACCTTACCAGACACTGTCTCAAAGTTTATGTCCTCCTCACCCTTGAGCTCCAGGAGGGGGCCGCCATGACCCTCTAGGTCCGGAGTTATCGTCAGCTGTGGAAAAGGTTCTTCTTCTGTAGGACTGGTCTCATTACTTGCGTGTTCCATCAGCTGAACGCGTTCCTCCGACGTTAGGGCGGGTCTCCAGCGGTGTAGGAGCTGGTTGGCGACCCGTTGAGACCGAAGTCCCATCTGTGCTGCCAGGTTCTCTGCTCGAGACAGGTCTGGTCCGGTGATGTTCACCAGCTGCCGGAGTGTCACGATCCCTGCTTTTATCAGGGTCTTGGATAGTGCTGGGGTGTTTGGACTAGAAATGTCCAGCTGCCCTCCACAGACTAGGGGCTCCTCCAGCAGCCAGTGTAACGTTCTACTTCCTTTGTTTTGTTTTTTTAAAAAGGTCCAGATTTTAAAAAGTCTTTGATAAAATACGGGTAATCCAGTAGTGTCCAGTGCTGTGGGGTCCATTAAAAACAGAGTTCTGTCCAGCCCAAGACCTCCCACCGGGCGTAGGAGTGTGTAGGCTACCGCTCTCCATCCTTCATCACTCGCTCCGGTGAGAAGTCTCTGGATGAACTGCAGACGGAAGGCTGCAGTTCTGCTGGCTAGCTGCACCAGGCCCTGTCCTCCTTCCTCTTTGGGCAGGTGAAGAAGACTTTGTGGTAGCCAGTGCAGTTTGTCCCAGAAGAAGTCTACCAGTAGGGCCTGTATGCTTGCTAGCAGGTTTGGTGGCGGGTCCATGCATGCCAGTTTGTGCCACAGGGACGATGCTGCTAGGTTGTTGATGACCAGCACTCGTCCTCTGTAGGACATTTTTGGGACCAGCCACTTCCATCTGCTTAGTCTGCCTTTTATGTTTTCAACAAGTCCATCCCAGTTTTTGTTTAAAAACTCAGCGCTGCCCAGGTAGACACCCAAGTATTTAAAACCAAGTATTGTCTTTTTCCACATTAAACCCCCTGGTAGTGTGGGCTGGTCGCCTCCCCATTCTCCTACTAAAATGGCTTCACTTTTAGTCCAGTTGATTTTAGCAGATGATAAAACCTTAAAATCTTCTAAAACACCAGTTAAAAGATTCACATCTGCCTGTGTGTTGACCATTACAGCTAGATCATCGGCATAAGCTGAAAGACAGGTTAAAATATTAAAATGAGGTATATTAAAACCAAAAAGCTGCTCTCTTAGTTTGCATAAAAGAGGTTCGATCGCTAAAGAATATAGCATTCCTGACAGAGAGCAGCCTTGTCTAATACCTCTGTGTACTTTAAAAGGGACACATAAACCACAATTAACCTTCAGTACACTCTCAATGTCACTGTACAGTGTCTTTATCATTGTTATGAAATCTGGGTTGAACCCGAAGCTTTCCAGCACCTTCCACAAGTATTTGTGTTCAACCCGGTCGAAAGCTTTTTCCTGGTCCAACAAAATGAGACCGGTCTTTAAGCCTAGCAGTCTAGAGACATCCAAAATATCACGGATTAAGTGTATGTTATCAAAGATAGACCTACCAGGCACGCAGTACGTCTGGTCGTGATGAATGACCTGCTCCAGTACCTTTGTCAGTCTTGAGGCTAATGCTTTTGAGAGTAGTTTGTAGTCAGTGCACAGCAGTGATACCGGGCGCCAGTTCCCCAGGTGCGTCAGGTCTCCCTTTTTTGGCAGTAAGGTCAGGACAGCCCTCCTGCAGCTCACCGGGAGCTTTCCTCCTTTCACGCTGTCCTGCAACACCTCTAGTACATCCTGTCCTATTACTGACCAAACCGCCTTGTAGAACTCTACAGGGAGACCGTCTATACCCGGCGCCCGCCCGTTCTTCAGGCCTTGGAGGGCCTTCTGAATCTCTGCCAGTGTCAGTTCTGCCGCCATGTCAGTGGCAGCTTCTTCTGACAGCTTGGGCAGGTTTTTCAAGAAGGTTTCCTCCATTGCATGTGCTTCTGACCACTCACTACTGTACAGCTTTGAGTAGAAGCCGTGTGTCTGCTTGCGAATCTCAGTGGGCTCTGATACGAGATCCCCTGACTCTGATCGCACAGCATGTATGATTCTTTTCTGTCCATTTTTTTGTTCCAGACCAAAAAAGAACTTAGAAGGAGCATCCATTTCTGTTGCGTGTTTGAAACGTGAGCGGACCAGCGCCCCCTGTGCTGCAGTGCCCAGTAGGTCGTTCATTAGGGCTTTTTTGTTTTTCAGGGATTCAATGTTTCCTCTGTTTTCTGTGGTCTCTAAACACTGGAGTTCTGCTATTTCGGTCTCTAGCGCTCTCATTGATCTAACAATGTCTTTTGTGACATTGAGTGTGTACTGTTGACAAAAAACTTTTATTTGTGCTTTAGCTAGATCCCACCATTGCTGTAGAGAGCTAAAATCTGCTTTTTGTGATTTAAGACTGGTCCATAAAAAAGTAAAAGACTCAATAAAATTGGCATCTTCTAAAAGTAGGGTGTTAAAATGCCAGTAGGCGCTCTTAGGCTTAAGGTTTTTCCTACTGACAGCGCACTGCACCATACTATGATCAGAGATGCCTACTGGGACGATAAAACATTTAGTAAAATAAGACAGTTGATGTTTAAAACCATAAAATCGATCGAGTCTTGCCAGTGAGAGTGTGTTCTCTATGGAGTGGGCCCAGGTGTACTGTCTTTGTTTCTTGTGTAAGTCTCTCCATATGTCACTTAAGTCCTGGGCCTCCATCATCTCCCACATGCGTTTACGGGAGGCCATGTGAGGTTCTCTATGGTTTCTGTCCAGGTTGTCGGTTGTGCAGTTAAAATCCCCACCCAGAATTAAAATGTCAGCAGAGTTACAGTCGTTAATTACGCTGTTTAGTTTGTCTAAAAACATCATCCTCTCTACTGCCTTGGTGGGAGTGTACACACAAATAAAAACAAAAACTTCATTTTCATAAAACGTTCTCACTTTTAAAAGCCTCCCATTTAAAAATTCTTCTACTGTATAAGAGTTCGGTATAAAATTGCGAGCAAAGAGCAGTGCGACTCCACCACTCAGTGGTGTATTGTGGCTCAGAATCGCGAGCCCATCCCACTCCTTCGACCAGTCCGCTGCGTTCTTGGAGTCGCTATGTGTCTCTTGAAGTAGAGCCACATCAACATGTTTCTGTTTTAAAAGTTCGTATAGTTTGGCTCTTTTTTCACATGTTCTTGCCCCATTAATATTTAAACTCGCAATATTTACTTCACTCATTAAAAAGTGTGTAGATAAAAAGACAGTCTTATATAAAAGAAAACATACCAGTGTCCAGCAGGAGTAAAAATCCTTCTAGAATTCCTCTTCAGCGAGTTCCTTGTTTATTTTGGTAATCCATTTCTTTAGTCTGAAGATTTCAAGTTCAGCGAAAAGTTTTTGTTTCTTGTAATATTTGACGTCATGGACGAACTGCCTCTTGCTTGAGAAGTGGTCTTCTATTTTGATTTTTGACCCCCCTTTCGTCTTTTCTAAAAAAACATGTATGGATTCCTCGCTGTAGACGACTGGCATTCTTTCTTCCTCTGCGGTGAGGAGCAGCACAGAGTCTGAGATGTACCCATCACTGTCTGACTCCGGTTCGGGGTCTTTTTTGGGGAGTTTTTTTCCTCCTCCTTTGCGGTCTTTTTTCCTTTTTGGTGCCTTGAAGGAGGCCTCCTCTTCCATCTCTATGTCCGCCTCGTCCCCTTGTGACAGTGCGGCTGATGCTTCCATTTGACGGCTCCTCGCCCTTGTACCCATCGCTGAGAGCACAGGTAGCTCCAGCGCTGCACCCGAACCCTCTGTGACCTTATCAGCAGTGTTCGGCCTCTCCGGTGCCGGCTGGGTCACGTTGGGTTCCTCTCGGTCCGGTTTGGCCGAGCTCGTTGTTTCTGGTGTAACTCCAGTTGACTCTTGGACTGCAGGCTGGGCTTGGGGTTCGGTCTCTATGGCTCTGGATCAGCAATCTTTCCGGGTCCCTCAGCAGACGGCCGAGCCGTAGTCGCAGGGGCAACGGCCTCACCCAGCACAGTTGTGCTCAGAAGCATCAGGATCGCTCTGTCTTTCAGGACAAGCACAGACCAGATGTCCCATTGCACCACATTAAAACATTTTATATCAGTGTCTGAGGAGGCGAATATACTGTAATCAAAGTTTTCAACCCTGAATTTAAACACAGCATTTAACTCTTCTACGCCCTCTTTAAAAATCATAAAGACAACAAACAACTCTCCTAAAAGACACCAGGTGTTTAATCATAGGGGATTTACAACCCAGGGGGATTTTCTTTATAGGGGAGACCAGTCGTGCATATCTGTTGTGATTACACTGTCAGGTATGAAGGGAGGGACATTAGACAGAACTATTTTCTTGGCTGGGGAGCTCAGGGGAGAAACCAGTATGTGCTCATTATTAACTGTGATACTGTTTTGTACAAGTTTAGCCGCTTTATCAACACTATTTATAAATGTGACAACAAAATGTGAAATGTGTTCATTCGGGAAGCAGAGACGATGTTCTCGTGTCCCACCACATCACCAACCACTAACACACACTCCTCTAAACTCGCCGCGCGCACACCACGCGCACACCACGTGACACCGCGCCGGCGAGTTAAACTTTCAAAACGCTGTGTGTTCTGAGCCGCCATGCTCCAGCAACACACGCGCGCACACACACACACACACACACACACTCAGTCGCGCGCACACACACGCACACACAGGCACACACAGGCACTCACACGAAAAAGATAGATTTAGCCAAAAAGATGTTATAAATGGCGAAAAAAGGCAAAAAGAAAATTGGCAAAACGCCAATCGCTCTCACGCGCTCTACACGCCACACTCGCTTCCCTGCCGCACCGCGCATGCGCAGAGAGACAGAGAGAGAGAGAGAGACAGACAGACCTTATTGATTCCAAATGGAAATTTATTGTGTTACAGCATCAGCAGGTTACACAAATGAAAGCAGGAAAAAAAAATTAAATCTATCTGCATCAGATTACGCGTTGCGATGCTGGGACGTGATTGGCTGATTTGATTTGGAGTGATAAAATTGTGTGGCCAATCAGAACTGAGAATTTAGGGCAATGCTTTTAACGAGGACAGCCCATATGGAACAATACTCTCGCTTGGTTCCTTGAAGAATTAAAAAAACAAACTAAATGTAAAAAATTAAGATTCGACCCATTTAGCTGGCACTACTAAAAGGAAAAAAAAAATCATCATTTTGTTCTGCATCTAAGAAGATCAGATTTTTCAAAAATTAACAAAATAAAATATCTGACGTTCGGGGTATTAAGTGCAAGGGGGGGCTGGGGCGTCGCGTCTGAAGTTGCTGAAGTGAACTCCTGATTATTCTGCCCTCTGTTCCCCTGATAATGACGGTCGAGGGGGGGAGGGAGTTAATAATAAGCTGGCATTTACAGTAAGAGCCAATTAGCACTTCAAACGGCAGAATACAAGTAATTAACGTCTCCTCCGGTGCTGTAATTACGCCTGTCAGCGGTGGCGTCGACGGGGAGATGCAGCAGGAGGGAAGCGCGGGAGGACGGCGCCCATCCTCCCTCGGCTCTGTACATCAGTGTGCATCAGTACCACAGGGACGAGACCACGAAGCTCACGAGGCTGACCCGCGCTCGCTCGGGGTAGCGCTCTCGTGTCAACCGTTTACCGGAACTCTCCGCCCTGATGGGGATTTAAAAGGGGATGAAGTTTCTCAGTGATGTCATGTTAATGAGAAACCCAGCGGCGAGAGAGCGAGATGGTGGAACGCTTTGGAAGCTGATGAGAGAGCTGAGCGGCATTCTGGGAAACCTTTAATGAAAGTAAAAGAAATATTCCCACACGAGTCGTGCTCACCTCTCCGTGCCTTCTCCAGACTGCAGGTTAAACAGCAGCGACGGCACGATCTTGTCCATGTGCTGCGGATCCCAGATGTTCGCCTGCAGCTCATCGTTGACCGTCTTCCTCACCACTCCCTGCAACCCTTTTATACCAGCCATGCGGATCCTGAGACACGGAGACAAAAAAAAAAATTGTTCATCCTCATGATTTAAAGCCTGCCTCAGACGGACTGAGATTATTGATTGATTTGTTCCTGTCAAATTATACAAATCCTCCAACGATGGACCTGTGATGAGGAGTGAGAACTTCCAGAACTGGGACTAACCAGCTGTGTGTGCATAAGACAAACCACTCGTTAGTGAGGACTTGTCAGCAAAAAAAAAAAAAAAAAGACTTTGATTTGCTAGGGCGCATAAAGAGTGGACTTTTAAGCAATCTAAAAAGGTCTTGTGATGAGTCCAAATTGATCCTATTTCAGAGTGATGGGCATGTCAGGGTGAGAAGGGAGAAACATGAAGTGTCCACTGTACAAGCTTCTGCAGACAGTGTTATGATCTGGTGTTGCTTCAGTCGCTCAGGTCGAGACTCAGCAACGTTATGTGGCAATAAAATGAAGTCAGCTGACCATCTGAACAACCAGACAGACAGACCGACAGCTAGACAGATAAATAGGCAAATAGATTGATAGACAGAGAGATGGATAGATAGACAGTCGGAGACAAACAGATATATAGACAGACAGAGAGACAGACAGATACTGTAAATAGACAGAAAGACAGACAGACAGATAAATAGACAGAAAGACAGACAGACAGATAAATAGACAGCGACAGACAGACAGATAAATAGACAGACAGACAGATAAATAGACAGACAGACAGACAGATAAATAGACAGCGAGACAGATAAAGACAGCGAGACAGATAAAGACAGCGAGACAGATAAAGACAGCGAGACAGATAAAGACAGCGAGACAGATAAATAGACAGCGAGACAGATAAATAGACAGCGAGACAGACAGACAGGATAAATAGACAGCGAGACAGACAGACAGATAAATAAATAGACAGCGAGACAGACAGACAGATAAATAAATAGACAGCGAGACAGACAGACAGATAAATAAATAGACAGCGAGACAGATAAATAGACAGACAGACAGATAAAGACAGCGAGACAGATAAAGACAGCGAGACAGATAAAGACAGCGAGACAGATAAAGACAGCGAGACAGACAGACAGACAAATAGACAGCGAGACAAATAGACAGCGAGACAGACAGACAGACAGCAAGACAGACAGACCGACAAATAGACAGCGAGACAGACAAATAGACAGCGAGACAGACAAATAGACAGCGAGACAGCGAGACAGACAAATAGGCAAATAGATTGATAGACAGAGAGATGGATAGATAGACAGTCGGAGACAAACAGATATATAGACAGACAGAGAGACAGACAGATACTGTAAATAGACAGAAAGACAGACAGACAGATAAATAGACAGAAAGACAGACAGACAGATAAATAGACAGCGACAGACAGACAGATAAATAGACAGACAGACAGATAAATAGACAGACAGACAGACAGATAAATAGACAGCGAGACAGATAAAGACAGCGAGACAGATAAAGACAGCGAGACAGATAAAGACAGCGA
The DNA here is from genome assembly GCA_013621035.1 of Clarias magur. Lineage (NCBI taxonomy): Eukaryota > Metazoa > Chordata > Actinopteri > Siluriformes > Clariidae > Clarias > Clarias magur. The sequence continues at coordinate 376,575 of QNUK01000140.1, read as the reverse complement.
GACAGATAAAGACAGCGAGACAGATAAATAGACAGCGAGACAGATAAATAGACAGCGAGACAGACAGACAGGATAAATAGACAGCGAGACAGACAGACAGATAAATAAATAGACAGCGAGACAGACAGACAGATAAATAAATAGACAGCGAGACAGACAGACAGATAAATAAATAGACAGCGAGACAGATAAATAGACAGACAGACAGATAAAGACAGCGAGACAGATAAAGACAGCGAGACAGATAAAGACAGCGAGACAGATAAAGACAGCGAGACAGACAGACAGACAAATAGACAGCGAGACAAATAGACAGCGAGACAAATAGACAGCGAGACAGACAGACAGACAGCGAGACAGACAGACCGACAAATAGACAGCGAGACAGACAAATAGACAGCGAGACAGACAAATAGACAGCGAGACAGCGAGACAGACAAATAGGCAAATAGATTGATAGACAGAGAGATGGATAGATAGACAGTCGGAGACAAACAGATATATAGACAGACAGAGAGACAGACAGATACTGTAAATAGACAGAAAGACAGACAGACAGATAAATAGACAGAAAGACAGACAGACAGATAAATAGGCAGCGAGACAGACAGACAGATAAATAAATAGACAGCGAGACAGATAAATAGACAGCGACAGACAGACAGATAAATAGACAGACAGACAGATAAATAGACAGCGAGACAGATAAAGACAGCGAGACAGATAAAGACAGCGAGACAGATAAATAGACAGCGAGACAGATAAATAGACAGCGAGACAGACAGACAGGATAAACAGACAGTGAGACAGACAGACAGGATAAATAGACAGCGAGACAGACAGACAGATAAATAAATAGACAGCGAGACAGACAGACAGATAAATAAATAGACAGCGAGACAGACAGACAGATAAATAAATAGACAGCGAGACAGATAAATAGACAGACAGACAGACAGATAAAGACAGCGAGACAGATAAAGACAGCGAGACAGATAAAGACAGCGAGACAGATAAAGACAGCGAGACAGACAAATAGACAGCGAGACAGACAAATAGACAGCGAGACAGACAGACAGACAGACAGACAAATAGACAGCGAGACAGACAGACAGACAAATAGACAGCGAGACACACAGACAGACAAATAGACAGCGAGACAGACAGACCGACAAATAGACAGCGAGACAGACAGACAGACAAATAGACAGCGAGACAGACAAATAGACAGCGAGACAGACAGACAGACAAATAGACAGCGAGACAGACAGACAGACAAATAGACAGCGAGACACACAGACAGACAAATAGACAGCGAGACAGACAGACAGACAAATAGACAGCGAGACAGACAGACAGATAAATACACAAAGACGGACAGATAAATAGAAAGACAGACAGAGACAGATAAATAGACAGAGAGAGACAGAGACAGATAAATAGACAGAGACAGACAGACAGATAAATAGACAGAGACAGACAGAGACAGATAAATAGACAGAGACAGATAAATAGACAGACAGATAAATAGATATAGAGTGAGACAGATGTATAGATAGACAGAGAGACAGATATATAGACAGAGAGACAGATATATAGATAGCGGTCTGTCAGCTGACAACCTGAATGTACTGAATGACCAGGTCATCACAGTTATGAGTTGTTTCTTATTCCCTGATGACACGCCCATATTCATGGATTCAGAGTGTGAAAGAGTGATCCTGGGAGCACGAGCAATCACTCTCATACAGGAACTGGACACCACACTGTGTGTGCAATCAAAGCTAGAGGAGGTTGATCAAAATATTAGATTAGAATTTGTCCCATGAGTTTTGTCCCATGTTTATTTTTATTTTATTTATCTATTTTTTTTAACCAGCTTGGTTGAAAGTTACGGTTACACTGAGCAGAGGACATACGGCGATCACGGACAGATGCTACAATTAGTTCTAGGAGGCCGTTTGAGTTTTCATGAGCGTTAAAGAAAAAACAATAATAATAAAAATGCACATTTGCAATGTGTTCAATTCTACGCCAGTTCAGCATTTTACGATTTAGGATGTTTGCGAACTTGACTTCGATTCCTTCCACACGAGGAAAACTTCTTTCTAATGTGCTCCGTGTTCTCACCTGGTGCGGATGTCCGGATCCTCAAAGTTGGAGTGGCACATCTCACTGAAGCGTGACACAAAGAAATCGTAACTGCGATGGTACGAGGGCGTGTCCTCTTCGATGTTGGCGAACTTGACGAACTGAGGAAAGACAAATGAAGAGAAGGAGCACAAGAAAAATGAGAAGAAACTCAAATAAAGAGGGGGGGAAAAAAAGAAAAATAAACTCCACAGGCGAGGATTTCTCTCACAAACACACAGCATGTCATCATTATGGTAAAATGCCACAGTTTCAATTTTAATGCGCTGACATTTTCTCTGGAATTAAACCTAATAGAAAACCTAATAGAGAGTTTCCCCTGAAGGCAAAACAGAGAAACGACTGATGTTGTAATAACTGATCTTGAAAGAAAAGGACAAACAAAAAAAACAAAAAAACCCACATAAATAGTGAGGAACACCGTATAAACAATAAACAGGAATTTTTTTACATGAGATTTAACCTCCTTCTACATTACTAGTGTCTTTTAGCACTAATTCAGACAACCGAAGACGAGCATTAAAACAAACGAGTGTCCTCTTTTGTTACATTTCACGAATCCTCGGGTTCCTGACATAAGGCTGAGACGATTCTTTATAAGGTAATGATCCTGAAACAACATTCAGCATATTGATGATCCATCACACTGAAGGTGGGATTGATAGGAAAAAGATGATTGGGAAAAAATGTTTTCCGCAGCAACATTCAGATGGTAGGGTCAGAATTTGCTGTAAAAATCTTTTTTTAAATAATAATAATAATAAATAAATAAATAAATATTCCATTGTGCCTTGTGTCAGGTTGTTGTCATGGTGTGGGGCAGATTTTCTTGGTTTGGGAACATGAACTCTGGAGGTACGTATCCACGTATCTTGTTCAGCGGAGCAGCTTTGGGACGCGGCGGAACGGGAGATTCGCGTGCGACTGATAATTCTGCAGCGACAGCGTGATGTTTTCTGAGGTCGATACGGAGCAAAATCTCTGAGGAAAGTTTCCAGCACCTCGTTAAATCTCTGCCATGAAGAATTACGCCATGTAAGGTGTAAGGTAAGGTGTACCTAATGAAGTGGCTGGTGAGAACATATTACCAGCAGATTAAATGCTTCACTGCCAGAGGAACCACTTGACCAGTATGCAAAACAAAAAACAAACAAAACAAAAAAATGCATATTCTAATCAAACACCATACTGCCAAAAGTATTGGCTCGCCTGATTTCACATGTATATGAACTTGGTTAACATCCCATTCTTAATCTACAGGGTTTACTACGATGCTCTTCTGGTTTTCCGTGAGGTTTCAGAGATTGAAAATTGAAACCAGAAAATGTCCTTTCTTATTTGAAAGGAAAAGATGATCGTGTCCCATAACGACAAGCTGGTCTGAAGATTCCTGAACTTCACACTTCGCACCGGCAAGCGTTTCTCCATGAATCCCATTTTAACATCTTTTAGCTGATAATGATACAGTAGATCTGACAAATCTCGAGGAGTTACATGAACCCAAAAAAGAAAAAGAAAAAAAGAAAAGAAAAATATAAAAAAATTAAATTAAATGAATCCATCTAAAGAATCAGGATTCAAACCCTGTTCAAAACTTGTTCTTGAATAATTTTTTTTTTTTTTTTTATTTAAAAAAAAGGGAAGGGGGTGCCAATAATTTTGAAATAATTAGAATTTAGAAAAATATATATATTTTTTTTATACATACATATACACACATTACACACTGTATATATATATATATATATATATATATATATATATATATATATATATATATATATATAAAAATCGATTGATATAGGCAGGACGAAGAGTATTCACCGAGTTGGTTCCCAGTATCTGCAGGTTGGGCTTGTCGGCTTCCAGAAGTTTGCGCACCATCTTTAGGAAACTCTCCACGAAGAGGTTGATGCTCTGACAGTGGCACGCCATCAGGAGCTGATCCAGGGCCTCCATTGCGATACACACGTACCTGATGTAGCCCACAGAGACAGAGAGAGAGAGAAAGATGAAGTGGTGCGTTTCAGGATACAGGAAGCAAAACAGTTATAAATAAATATATAAAATAAATAAAGTTTAAAATTCCCTTCTTCTTGTACCCGTATCTGTGTCTGGCGACATCGCGGCACAGTCTCTCAGACAGGTAGGCTCCTATTCGGTCCAGCTTCTCTGGAGCAGACAGGGCGTAGAACGTCAGCTTCTCCATGTTGGCCTTCACCAACCCGTCCTACACGCAATCACACACGGGAAATGATGAGAGAGAAAGCAGGGCTTTTAATTTTAATAACGATAACGATTAGGGTGAATAAAATACACTTTAAGCAAATAAGAGATGTACGTTAAAGAGTCAAGTTCTTTCTAAACTACTTATGAAGTTTCTGACTTCAGGATGAGTGCATTAGTGCAGCGGGGGGATTATATAGAGGAATGAAGGACGTTTTTACTCCTGTTGTTTCTGTTATTCTGCACGAGTGTAAAAGTACCGCTTTGACTCGAACATCTGCAGTAATTTCATGCTACTTTACAGTCAGAGCTGTCAAAAGAGCAAGACATTTCGAAAACACACATCACACTCGCTCTGCATCAAAGCACCTGAAAGTAGGACAGCCAGGAAAGTAGAAAAGTCCACCATCCTAACGCGGCAGTGAGAATCTTCGTCCTTGTAGTTCTGCTTTCAGGGGACCAAACAGGTACAAGTCTGATGGAGTGAGATCAGGACTATAGGGAGGGCGCTTCAACACCTCAGAGTGTCTCTGCGTTTAGTCTCCAGCTCTTCAACGAGGACTGATGAGTGTTGAATCTTTTTCCTGATGGTGTTCCAATACTTCTGGCCCTCGGGAATCTCAGAATACTGTAAGATGAATTTTCCAGCTGATGGTCGACTTTTGAGCTTTTTCTCAGTCGATTAAGGATTGAGGACGTTTCCGTTCCATAGCCAGCTGTTTACTATCGGACTTGTGTCTCGTCACCGGTAATGATTCTCTTTAAGAAACTTTCACCTGGCTTGTTCACGCTCTTTTCTTCCATGCTCTTCCTTTCTTATGCTCTCCTTTTGTGCAGATCACAAGTGAGGCGTCCATTTCTGCTCGCACCGCCGCGACTGAGGAGACCGAAGTCTTGAACGGAAAGCGCTGATGAGACAGAAGGGCCATCGCAAGTTTTGTATCATTTTTGACTCGCCCTCGTATTATATTATGACGCATAAAAACCTCTCCATGGTCTATTTGATCCTTAATGAAATAATGATAAAAAAGAAAAAAGAAAAAAAGAAAAGAGGATTTTCTCTGCATCGGTTAAACCCTGGCTATGACGTGCTGAACAGGAAGCTGGGTCGGTCGTCTCTTACCTCGGGATCTTCTGGAAATATGTTGTCAACAAGCCTCTTGTAGCGGGGCCTGAAAGCCCCACAGCAACAACCGCACACCCCTGAGAGAGAAAGAGAGAGACAGAGAGAGAGAGAGAAGAGAGAGAGAGAGAGAGAGAGAGAGAGATTAGGATGGAAAAACACCAGGCGATCATCAAACCCCAGGGGAAAAATAAATAAATAAATAAATCTCTAGAGCGTAAGAGGCTTAAAAAATAAAAACCATCATGATTTAAAAATGAACAATTCAGTTGACGGTGCTTTGTTTTGACTTAGCTTTGGGACACAGGGTGGACAATTAAACTCAGAGGAATCTGACCGATATTAATCACTTACAGTGGAACCTCGGATTGCAAGTACCTCGGTTTACGAATGTTCCGCAAGACGAGCAAAGGTTTTTAATAACTTTTGACTTGAAAAACGAGCATGTCTTGGTTTACGAACAAACAAACAAGAATTTAGTAAATGTTGCATAATAATCATTAAACATCCTTTCCTACTGGTCATGTAGTATCCTAAACAATAAACCTAAAAATATTTCTACGACAGTTAGCTCCAACCGAGTGATCTGATGGTGTTCCGACGAGTAGTGATAACAGATGGTAACGTCACTGGGACGTTTAACTAGATGCATCACCTGGTGTCCCAGATGCTCTACAGTGGTTAATTACAGTAACAGTCGGGTGAAAGTTGGTCTGTACTGTCCGCAGTACTGAGGAGAGAGCAGCGGCCTTTCAAAACCTACATTCACAACCAATCACTTTCAGCAAAACACATGTTAAATGTTATGTCGTCTTAAACATCACTTTATTTCCTTCCAAGTCATTCCAAATCGCCTCTAAATCTTTCATTAATGTGAGCAGCAAAGCTAACTAGCTTCTAACACAAGGCTGAATCCCAAATCCTTCTCTAACCCCTGATCAAGAGCACTACTTGGTGTGTGGACCGAGGGATTGTACACCTTACATAGTTCAAGTGCAAGTTCAAGCAGGCTTTTATTAGTAATTTCAACAATACAGGTAATCTCCGAATTACGAACAAATCCAACTTACGAACGAATTTAATTCTGGGAGCACGTTCATAAGTCAGACAAAGTGCGTCGTATACACCCTTTCAATATACAATATAAAGCGTACCAATTCACTAGACTAAATCTATGTCCACCTTTCCCTACACTGCCACCATGTGGCCAAAAGCCATAACCGCGCCTAAGGAAATTAATCTCACACATCTGAAATGTAACAGTGTTGTCTCTGCATGAGGTAAATCCCGAACGCCGTTTTGTCTCAGAGCTCTTTTCCACTGTATTGGACTGTAAACTTGTTTAGGATTTTCTAAAATTAGGATTCTTCGCCATCAGGTCAGATTTACAGGACAGACATTTTAATCATCGTGCTCCCGGACTGATTCATTTCTCCCGCGCGCACACACAAAATATACGAGACTTTAGACATTTTATACATTCATTTACAAAAATATCGTGAGCTACTTCCGTGATTTGTTCATCTACGATCGTTCAGGGAACCGCGGTCCATTCGCAGTCCGGGGACTACCTGTATTTTTTTTTTTTTTAACTCAATTTTGATCATTAGGTCCTACCTCACCCTCAGTCACAGGATGTCCTTGGTTAGTCAAAAACCTCTACCTATTGTCTCTTGTCCTCCTCGAGGATTTGTACTAGAGCATGTCGTCCCCCCTCTGTCGTCCACCCCCTGAGGGTTCCTCCACTCCATATGGAACCATTACGTCTCTTTTAGTGTTGCGCCGATGATGCGCAATAATCCATTGTCTGCCTTTATGCAGAGTCTCGAGCGGGTGTGCATTAGGGACATTTGTTCTGTTTTTTTTTAATTAAATGAAATACTTTTTGCGCGTGCAAATCCGTTCCAAATCTAGGACTAAAGAGGTGTGTTAGAAAGAAAGAGTCCTTGGTGTTTTATTTGATTTGGTTGTTCTCAGATCTCAGCTGGAGGCTGATTTTGCTTAAGATGAGCCCGGGTTATGAAACGATCCTCCATTGGAAATCTATTAAAGATGAGGTTTTTTTTATTTTTGGCTAATTCTTGTTGTTTTATATTTAACTAGATGACGTCGGTCATGTGAAAATTAACTGCACACTGATAAGAATGTTTAAAGAAATAATAATAATAATAATAATAATAATAAATAAATAAATAAATAAATAGATAAATGCACAGCAGCATCCGTTGGAATGAATTTTGGGATGAACTAAACTTTTTACGTTAACTTGAAGTGCATTGAAAGAAGGTGTGAGATCAGGTTTATTATTAAAAAAATATACAGCACCATCTGTTGAGATTTGAGATGAACTAATGATTATTTTCTTATGATAAAAGGGCATTTTCCATTTAAATCTTCTCATCCCGTGAGCCGATTGAGACGAAACCCAGCCTCATGTTAGCTCAGCCTCGTCCAAATACACCTGTGAAAACCCCATTAAAATTAGTTTGGTAGTTTTTACGTGATGCCTGCACAAACAAACAAACAAAAACAAAAAACATCCTGATGTGTTCGATCACTCATCTCACGTCCCCACAAAAAAAAAAAAAAGAAATTCAGCAAATATCTTTAAATGTACAGACACACCAACTGTACACTGTTGTTATACTGTAAAGAATTGCTTCTGAGAACTTTTACCGTCACACACTCCTGGTAAAAAGATGTGAGAAACCCAAAATCCCAAACTACTCTCACCCCCTAAGCATGATCTTGAGCTGAGAAGTTATGAAACGTGATCATCATCGTCTTCTTCTTGGGTTATCTCTCAAATCCCTGCTGATACGCAGAAGAAAAAAAAAAAAAAAAAAAACACCTCAGCAGAGATGAGTCAGCTTCGTCTGCTCGGACATCACAACATCTTCATGCTGAAATGTTTACGCAAAAAGACCAAACACTGTCTAAATAAGCTCTTTTTAACAAAAATTAATTACAAGACTTTTAGACATAGAGAGAGAGAGAGAGAGAGAGAGAGACTGCCTGGGGTTCGGGCTTCTCTCTCTCTGAGCTACGTCATTAAAGGGACCCCAGGGGGACGCCGTCTTTCAGCAGGCACCATCGAGCCTGCGTCTGCTGTTCTATTTTAAAAGCGAGAAGAAAACGTTCCTCTCCTTACCCCACTTTTCCAGCTCATCTTCGCTCCTGTGAGAGCTAACCGAGTGAAGTCCACTCAGATATTCATGGCTAAAGACCATTGAGAAATATCTTATGTTGTATTACTTCCGTCGTCATATTTATGGTCTCTCCTTACGTCCCCGCCTCGACTCCCTCCTGCCACCAACTTAATTAAAACCTGCCAACGAGGGATGAAAGAAGTTGGCAGATCAGCTGGGGCAGACGGAGGGGGGGATCACAGAAACCTTTACTCGGAGATTATAAAGATTTCCGTTCAGTTCGTTCGCCGCTTTGCATCAGAACTGATCTTCGTCTCCGGGCTCCGTCTCGCATCATCATTTAAAAACATCCTCACCTGGTTTTTAAAAAAAAATTACCCAGCTAGTCGTCTTTTCCCCGTAGTTAACGAACTGCTATACACGATCGTGTCGGTCAACTGTTTTTTCCCCCATCCTCAGTCCTTCTTTAATCCACACACACACACAGTTGATCTTATTTGAGTATGTACAGTACAGTAGCGGTTCTGTAAATAAATTCTGACCGGAGGCTCATGTCCATCAACATGGACGTCTACTTATAGCTCGAAGTCCAGCGGCGTGTGGGATGTCTGCAGCGCCGTGTGGGATGTCTTCCAGGCTAATAATGGCGACCTGGCGCCAGATGGTAAACTAGCTGTGACAGCCGGCGTGTAAAATGGCCCGGGTGTGAGTGTGCCATGATGAGGAGAGACGCGTCGTCGTGAGGACGAACCGAGAGCGGGTGTATGTGGAGGGAGAGCTGGATAGATGGATGGATGAGTGAGTGGATGGATGACTGCAGGAACAGATGGACGGATGAGTGGATGGATTAATGTGTTAGTGAACGAGAGGCTGGGCAGATGGATTGATGGATGGATAAACAAAAGGTATTGGGTATTGAGTAGATGGACAGATGGATGGATGGATGCATGATGTAATGAAAGATGGATGAGTGAGTGGATGAATGAATGAAAAATGATCAGTGTGTGAACAGATGAATGGATGAGTGAGTGAGTGAGTGGATGGATAAATGATCAGTGCATGAATGGAGGGATAGTTGGGTGAAGAGATGAATGGATGGATTGAAAGAGGGATGGGTGAGTGAGTGGATGGATGGATAAAAAGATCATCTGTGTGTAAATGGCTGGATGGACGGGTACAGGAACTAATGGATAGATGAAGAAAGGGATGGATGCATGATGAATGAGTGAATGAACGAACAGATGGATGGGTGGAAATGAATGAGTCAGTGAGTGAGTGAATGGACGGATGTATGGAAAGAAGATAAATGGATGATTGAGTGAGTGTATAAATTATGTCAGTTAATGAATGAATGGATGGATGGATGGATGGATGGATGGGCGGGTAGGTAAGGAAATGAGTTGGTGAGGAATGGATGGATGAATGTATTAGTGAGTGAGTAGATGGACAGATGGATAGATGGATGAAGAGAGGAATGGATGCATGATGTATTAGGAGATGGATGAGTGAGTGGATGGATAAAAATGATCGGTGCGATCGTGATGTATGGATGCATGATGGATGGATAAATTAGTTAATGAATGAACGGCATGAAGATGGATGAATGAGTGAGTGAGTGAGTGAGTGTCCTATTAACTGCTAAAAAATTACTTCAGACTTTACTGAACCTGAACTGCACCGAAGACGATCTTAACAGATTTTAATCGAAACTAAAATTTTCTTCTGCTGCTGCTCTACCGATCACTTTCAGAGATACGAGACGAGATGATGGACCGAGACAGCCAGTGAGATCGTGAGAAACGGTGCACTCAACCGTGTGCGCGGGAGTGTGTGAGAGTGTGTGAGAGTGTGTGTGTGTTGAATCGCCGGGCACAGGGGTGTCCTATGACTAATGCAGGCGTGTTTGTGCTGCGAGTTCTTCTCCAGTCTGGCTGATAACGAGGACGGATTCGGGATGCCAGTGTATCTGTGGGTGTTGCGCCACACCGAACCACCTGCAGAGACAAAACTGCCTGATGTGAGAGGAACTAAACTGAGACACGCGCGCACACACACACACACACACACACACACACACACACACAGAGTGAGAAAGAAATTCTCAGACCGTTTAACAAATCGTACAAGCATACTAGAAATGTTGAGTCTTTGGAACGAATGAAGTGTGTCTTCGTTCTGCAGTGACCGTGAAGGAGACGTGGGTGCCAAGACTTTTGCACTTCAGGATTTATCACGCTCGCACGTTCTGTAAACAGGGACCAAAATTAAAGACAAACAGAAGTGAAGAGGGGAAGCACGAGCGCTCATGAGGCGGGAAGCTGTCGAGTTTACCACAGGACAGAAGGCTTGCGATTCGCCAGAAACTGGCGCACGCGCACACGCGTCATGTGACCTAAACGATATGAATCCTGACATCCGTCCATCCATCCATCTCTCGGTGGAATCAGAAGTGATTTCTGGACTCCCTGTATGATCAGAACGCCACTGATTATGCTTTTAGGCGTCTGACCGCAGACGTGCGACGGTGAAATCGATCGCTCTGATGCCGTCTTTCGTCTCGCGCTTCGGTCCAGCTCAGGGGCGGGGTTTTGCGTTTCAGTCTCGGTTCAATCCGGCGCTGGTTCTTATAACGTTTAACCTGGAACGTCGGCACTACCCAGCTGAGATGCAGGGCGCAAAAGACGCAACAGCAAACAAGCAAACTCATCTTTCCTCTCCTTCGATCTCCGCTCGTTAAAGACGCGAACAGGACGTGAGCGTACGCGGGAGAGAAAAAAAATCAGGGAGGAGATGAGGAGGGTCATAAAAAGCGAGTTTAATTTAATTAAAGTGAACTGCTGCCGAGGCAAACCCGACTCGCTGCCTCATTCCTGACTCGGCACGGGCCGAGACGTTCTCGCGGGTCAGCGTTTCTCTCGGTGAAAATTAATCACGACGAACGTGATGTGAAGAAGACTCCGCTTTAATCAGGTCATGCCGATCGTGATTGAACTGTGAGAGTTTGTCGTTTTGTTTTGATTGATTGGCTGAGATTTGGAACCGACAGGCAAAAAACCTTTTAACGCGAAATTGCCTGTGCTCTGAGTGGGAGGGGCTTACTCCCACTCCCTTGTCAATCAAAGTGACTCTATCCGATCGTCTGTGATATCGTCAGAGGTCACGTAAGGATTTTTACATTTTCGTATGGGCTGAGACTTAAACAAAGCCGATTAGATTTCCCCCTCATATGAGGTCATACGAGAGAGGCCCCGCCCCCAGGCATGTTGCTCGTTTGAATAGATACTGAAATGGCACGTCTGGAGGAGGAGTAAAACTGTGTAATATTTGAGGCATTTCAGCTGGAACATTAACAGTCTTTTCTTTTTTTTCTTTTTTTTTTTTACCTTGTTAAAGAAAACATGGGACCTTTAAAATCAACAGTCTACAACTGAGCCGTTCTGGTTCAGAATAGTGTTCTCATCATCATCGTCTGCACTGAGAGGTTCTGAAAACTCCACCCTTTCTGAGGCGTCTGGCCGGTCTCGGGTCCGACAAGCTGCCTTCGACATGCGTTCAGGCGTAACGGAGATTTGCGCTACTCCGCATCATCTCTACGGTGAAACACTTTTTTTTTTTTATTTATACAAGAACGGTTTGACGCTACGCTCCAGAGCACTTCAGCATGAACGAGGCCTTCGAGGCACTCGAACCTCTTCGGATAATTAATTCCTGAGACGACCGAAAATTACAGTCTGAAACAGAAGCGTGATTATGGAGTGTCGAGACTTGATTATTCCGCGAAACTAAGCAGCTTTTCTTTTTCTTCTTTTTTTTTTTTTTTTTTAATATCCTCCCACTCGCTCGTCTGCTGTCCTACATCGACACTCCTTCACTTATTCCAAATCCCACCTCATCCGAGATTACGATGATCTCACACACACGGATGTCGTTCTCACAGGCACTCCACGTAGAGAATTTCATCGTCTTTTTTTCCCCCTATAAATAAGCAAGCGGATGTGAGGAGGGAATCTGCAGTTCAGACATATTAGTGTGATTGGGTCACATGGTGAGGAGAGAGAGAGAGAGAGAGAGATTACATGGTGCCCTTCGGCGCGGTTACGCAAGAGATATCCTGAGCCCACTTTCTGCTATTTTTACATGAAAGTGAGGACGAGCTGCAGCTGGCTTCTCCCGCAACTCTGTGAAATCACGAACACGTCATGATTATTTAAAGTGAAACCTCGTCCTTGTCCTATTATTCTGTACGCACGCACTGCGGGGGAGTCGATCTATAGACTGAGGAAAGGCCTTTTTTTTTTTTTTTTTTTTACTTGGGATTTCTTGGTGGAATTTCTTTCTTGTGCGTCCAACCGAGTTACACGAGCAAGGAGACGCTCGACCTCCAACCGCGTCATCCGGGTGTGCTAGTTCAATTTCGTACGATTTACACGTTTACATTTATTTTAAAGTCAGGTTTTAATCGATTAAGTCAGATTAGCACAATTTCGTGCAAACGTACAGACTTGCGTATTTCCAAAAACAAACACTTCATTCATCAACATGCTTGATTTTTTCACTTAAACTGTACAATTTAACGGTTGATTCAGATTCTACAAGAACACAATAAATTAGAAGAATATCCATACAAATAACGAGTGATACCGTTATCGTCTTGGCCTTGCACATCTAGCTATTAAAATCATTTTTTGAAAAACTGTTTTGTGCAGCCTGTACTTTTAATATGCTACAGAGTTTTAAAATATATATATATATATATTTTATTTTTATTTTATTTATTTATGGAATCTGCCATCAAGAACAAATCTTCACTCGTTTGGATTTCTGCCATCGTTTGTTTTGACACTTTGTCACATGACCGCTGCATTTGCACACTCATTAATATTCATGAGCCAAAGATGGGCGTGTACACAGGGTCAGCCTCGTGCATGTACAAACACATTCCATTTGCCATCATGACTTTATTACTTTTTCTCGTCATTTTAAACACACAGTCTTATATACGAGATATAGATTTTGAGAACCATTATATGGTCCGTGTCAATCTTATAATCTTTTTTTAATTCATTTTAAGACTTTTAAGATTTAAACTTTAAAAGTTTAAAGTTATTTTATGTGTCATAATTTGTTTTTATGGATAAAAGTTCCTCGCTTTAACTGTTCTTTAAGGTCCGTAAGTAATCAAACACGAGCGCAATTATATTAATCGCCTTTTTGTTGTCGATACAAAAAAACAAAACAAAAAAAAAACAGATTCTGATCATGAGTTACAAAGAACTACTTTCAACTCCCTGTTTTGTGTATTAATTTAAAGTGTACTAGGGATCACATCTGTTATTTAAATGGTTGTACATCTTTACATAAAGCATATTTGTACACCCCTCTCTCTCTCTCTTTTTATTAATAAACCACGCAAACCTAGAATGTCATTTATTAAGTAAATTAGTACTTAATTAAGACAATTAAAAAGGCAATTATGTAAAATAAAGGCGTTTTGATGAGATACAGGTCGTCCCCCATTTACAGGAAGTTCTGTTCCAGGGGCACGTTCCTAAGTCGGATTTGTTCTTAAGTCTAAAGTTAAGTGACTTAATATTATATGTCTTAGGCACTAATGTACAATGTAGAGCGCATCGATCCACTTGACTAAATCACTGTCCCCTTTCCCCACACTGCCATCATGTGGCCAAAAACCATAACCACGCCTAAGGGAATGAATGTCACGCGTGTGAAATGTAACAACGTTGTCTCTGCGCCTTGAAATCTATCTTTTTGTACAATACACATTAGCTACGTCTGTGATTTGTTACCATCTACGAATGTTCAGATCTGCGGAAATTCATAACTTGAATGTTCGTAAGTCGGAAACTACCTGTATATATACATATTTTTTCCCAATTAATCCCAAATTCCTCCAAATATATCTAGGTGAAGTGAAGTTTTTCCGAAACAAAGACGTCATAGATAACATTGTACCACACCTCTATATCCATCTTACATTGTTTCTTCGTTATTGCCTTTCTAACGGCTACACGCAGCATTCAACAATGATGTTAAGTAACTAACTAAATAAATGAAAATCACTCCAGCGTTTAGAGGTGGCTGTGTGATATGATACAAATACTGTAAGGTATGTGCATGCTGCATGAACACGACTAATAATTATATATTTTAGAAATATAAAAAAAAGAAAAACTATATTTTTTTAATCTGCCAAAAAAAGACCATTTTAAATCTTTTTTTTTATATAATTGTTTTTATGTTAAATGCATATCTGCAACATACAGTATATTTAATATTTAAAACATAGTTTATATTTAATTTATATATAACGACGTATCTGGTGGATGAGTGGCGAGTGAAAGCCACTTGACTCTTCACTCTCACCCCTGACAGGAGCGTTTTGAGAGGACGGAGGGTCGGGACGCGTCTGCGTCCGTCATCGTGACTCGGTACGAAGCTCTGAACCTCGGCTCGGGCTGATCGATCCCGAGCCTCGTGCGGCGCCATACGTCAGCCTGACGCGTGACCAATCGCATCGTCCAGAGCGAGCAAAGTTCCTCGAGTGTGTGAACAGATCTCGTCTGAGATGATGGAACGAGAGAGAGAGAGACGCTCCGTCTCAGAGCTGCGCATCATCACCGGCACACTGCAGCTTCCTCATCAAGGACAAAAAAAAAAAAAAAAAAAAAGTATGCGGCCAGACATGACCTTGTGCAAATAGCAGACGGGATTTTAATCACAAACAAACACGTACATGAATAAAGAGAACTGCAGTCCTTACCGTACATGGACAGAGAAGACTGTAAAGATGCTGTTTCCCTGTCCTAGCCTGCAGCTTCTCTGATGCAGCTACAGCAATGCTCTCACACACACACACACACACACACACACACGACTCTCTTTTCTTTCCACACACACATGCACTGAGGGAAAAACAGCCTCACGCGCACCTCAGATGCGTGCTAAGGGGAAAAAAACGACTGAGGCATGATGACCTTGGCTTTTCCCTGACTGCGCTCCCAAGTGTTGAAAAAAAATAAACGCTGATTATCCACACAGCAGCAGCACATACACACACACACCTCCTGTACACCAATCGGCTCTCAGGGGGAGGGGGAGGGAAAGGGGGCGTGGTCATGTGATGAGGAAGCAAAAGCTCCGCCCATTTTTTGAGTTATACTTGTGCTCCATCTGTGTTTTCTCTCTCTCTCTCTCACGGGAAGCATCGTCGGTTATCATCCGTCATACCTCATCCTCATCACAAAACACACAGTTTTTCCTCATGAGGAACAGCCGAAAAGTCACATATTCCTGTTTCACAGGGATGTCTAAGCCCTGACCAGGATATAAACAAACATATACAGATGAATGGTTTTCTATTAAATTTTAAATGTAAAAAATGTATTTATAAAAAAAACAACCAAGTTCCTGTATACCGCAGTATCCTGGATTTAACTTTCTATAAAGCTCATCCTCAATCTCACCTCGCGCTGCACTACACACATCGGCCGAGGCCGGGTGGAGACGAGGGAACATTCCTCAAAATCAAACACCAAACATTGAGGTGTGAAGTGAAGAGAGCCGTAAAGACAAGAACAAGGAGAGACTAGGACAAAAATTTTGGCGTACCCGTCGTTGCACAGCAAAAACAAAGATCCACGGGGGGTAGACGAACCCAATCAGGGTCCTCCTGCCTGGGTGGAGTCGAAGCAAACGGACATGCGGACGGAGACAAAAGAGCTCACTCGACTTTACTCTCAAAATCGTTACTGTTCGTCAGTAAATTAAGTATTCGTTTGTTTGTTTTTTAAATAAGTTTGATGTCATGATAAATATTGGGGAACGTCCTCTTAACGTTTTATTTGTGCCATTATTTGGTGTTAGCCTAAATAAATACATTAAATACAATTTATTTAATAATTAATTATCACAGTTTAAATCACAGTGCATGTCAAAATTTTATCAAATTCAATTCAATCAATCCTAATCACATCATGATGTATATCTATATCTTTTGCTGAAATATTGTGACATTTTATCATAAACTTTATTAAATGTTATTTAATCCCTCGATTAAAAGGTTAAGTCTTATTATTTTTTATAATTTTATTAATATTGTTTTTCTTTTTTTTTTTAAGTGCCAGTATCAGTACCTTGAGAAAAAAAGTGCAGAAAATAAGTATTTTTCACATTTTCATATTTAAATAAATGTGCCTTTAACGTTATCTATGTCTATATATTGCTTTATATACACATACATAAATAAACACTACCCTAAACAGATGAGGAACCATATACGGTAATTTCACTGACTTTAATTTTGATTTAAAATAAACGATTTTGGGGGGAGAAAAAAATAATCACAATAGCAAAAAAAAATAATAATAATAATTTCTTTAGAATTTTTACATTCTATTTTTTTTTTTTTTTTTCACTATTGTGATTTTTTTTTTGCCCCCGAAAACAGTATTTAATACTTTTTAAATTATTTGTATTATTATGATTCGATTTGTATTGGGATTGTTAGTATCACAAATTTAAAATTCTCATTCTAATTTTATATATATTTATTTCTTTAGAATTATTTATTTATTTTTAACAATTCTAAAGAAATTCGGAAAATAATTCACTTATACCACACAGGTTATTGTGTTGCCTGCAAATGTGTAAATAGTTCAGGATTAAGGATTAAAGCGGAACTGCAGAAATTTATCACCTCAAATACAAATGTTTATATTTAATTTGTAATTAAAAATTAATTCAGCAAAAAAAAATCAATAAATCACTGACAATCATGGCAATCGACTGAATCGATTTTTAACCACCTATCTATATATTTTTCAGTGCTTTCAATGCATGGACTTTTTACATGTTTTAGCTTTAATAATTTTTATTTATGAGATAGGAATCAGATAATACTCAAGATTTCGATATTGGGGAAATAAAAAATTATAAGTAGTATAAAAAGTTATCATTTCTCATATTCTAATATCAGCCTTGCTCTGTGTATGTGATGAAAAAGGGCGTTCTAACCCTGTAGAGACGGATGGATCAGATAGTTTCCTGAGGTTATGATCGGGTTTAGATTTATTTTGTGTGTAGCGCTGACAAAGTACTCACAAGGGCAGCAATGATAGGAAGACAAACACGCGCGCATGTGTGCGTGTGTGAACAAAGTGTGAAGTCAGATAAAGGAGCGCTTACCCCGGGCCTGGCGATGATCCAGCCAGCTCCGACAGTCCAGTGTCAGCCTGTGTGTGGTGTGGGGCTCGAGAGCGGGCGTCGGCGCAAGCATCCTGACTTTTTAAAACTTAAACTTACTTTTAAATAACTAATACAACAACATCCAGGTGTGTAAATACTTTTTTTTACAAAAAAAAAAAATATTAAATGTCTAGCACTAGGTTTGTAAAGAGTCTGATGGAAATCCGAGACGCGTACACGGACGGATCAAAACTTTTACAAAATGCAAAAAGACAAGCGGAGTTTAAAATCAGACGGTTTAAACTTTTCAGCTTGTCCTGAGCGACGACTCCAGCTCTGCATCTCACACAGGGGCTTTAAACATCACTCGCCTCTTCCCGTCGTCCCCTTTCAGTTTTTCCCAGTGCCGAAGAGGACAATGTGTGAGGTGGCACAGTGAATGGCATTGTGTCAGTGACATGTTTGTTAATTAGGTGCAAGAAAGAGAGAGAGAGAGAGAGAGAGAGAGAGCGGGAGAACACTGAGCTGCGCTACAGCGATGAGAAGCTGCTACAAATTAAAGTCCCACAAGACTGTGATCTTTCTCAGATTCAGTCAGAGCTGGTTTTATAAAGAAACAAACTCTCAGGTAAGTTATCTTTCTTCTTTTTCTTTCCTTTGTCATTAATATTTCAGCATTTTGTGTCGTTGTGTTTTTTTGGACAAGCCACTATATGCTCTGACTGTGGTGTAGCTTCTAATCACAGATTTTACAGCATATAAGCGCACTCGTTCATTATCATGATACGTCACCGTTTCCATAACAACGACTGAATTTATAGAAGGAGTCTTCAGTTTCAGCACTTTAACAGTCAATACGTTCTGCAAAACAAGACACCAAAGCTTATGTTTTCCATTTTCCCAAATGTAAGTGAGAATTAATAAAATTGTTTCATTTTTTCCACAAAAACAACTCTTATTTGTGAGGTACAAAACACTTTAGAACATGCTGGTGTGGGAAAATAATTAACTGTAACATTGTTACATAACTCTGCTTCCTGACTCCGCCCCCAAGTATTATTCCTTATTGATTTCTATTCTAATAAACCCTTCTTTGTGTCTTTCTTTGATATGCAAACGATTGTGACAATCCAATGGATACACAAACAAGCCCATGATGTCATCTGGAAGAATCCAAGCACTGGCTTGGCCAAAAAAAGTTTGGACGTTCAGTCTGCCAGAGGTCCACCGTATTTTTCGGCAGGGCTGCGCCTGGTTATTCGTGGCGTTCCACATAGTCAAACACAGTCAGTCGCAGCAGAAAAACACAGATACCTACAGCAAGGTTTAGGCAGCGCTACGGTGCTCAGGGTTAACTATGGTACGACGTATGATGTACTGCAATCAGCTATAGAGCGGTACAGTGACAACGACAGCGTGCAAGGAATCGCAATCGCAGGCGCTGTATTATCGTAGGTCCCATTGTGGCATAACTTCGAGTAGAAACATACTTCTATTTTATTACATACATAAATCTATTCGGTTATGAATCACAATTCTTTTGTGAGGTGATTTACATACCTCGCACGACTTCAAAATCTTTGTTTTTGTTTTTTTTTTACATTCATAATAGAGATGAACCGGACGATCGGCCAGTGAGCAGAATTAGCTGGTTTTCAGTTTGACTGGCTGTGAACAGTGATCCGAGCGCAGAAGCACATTTCTACGGCGTTACATTATTAAACATTGCACACGTTAAAAGCCTCCCATTAGCCATTTTCTCCAAAGTCTATGAACAAATTGATCACAAAACACTGCGCACAATATGTTCAACCTTCAAATAAAGATAGAGGAATAAAAGGCTCCACACTTCCAATAAATCATGATGATAAACCCTTTCTGAAGGCATTTGAATACTTGCTTGTGTTTGTGAAATACATGTTTTGGATTTATTTTACACTTAAACTGCAGAAAAGTGTAAATTTCAGCATGATTTACACTAAAACATACTAAACTGTCCAAGTGCTCCAAGACTCAAAAACAGTTATACACCGTTTCCATTAACCACAGACAACTCATAACCTGTTAAACCTTTAAAACCACAAATATATACCTGGAATTATAATAGAAAATAATAATAAACACTGTTTAATGTGTAAACTTACCTGCCATCTTTACTTTCCCAGCAGCGTTTCCAGTGCTTTACTAATCCGAAGCTGTCAGTCTGCTCCCCGTGCTTGTATACGCTGCTCCTCCCGCCCTTTGAGCGCTTCCTTTCGGTTCATTCACAGCAGGAAAGTCCCAGGATGACATCCAGGCCTACGATAAAAAAAAGTGCGAAAATAACTTTCCTCACCCTGCACCCAGCAGACATGATTTTGAACAACTATAATATGTTACTGTACCAAAATATGTTTAATTTACAAATTAAAGTAATGTTTTAATTAGGTAGCGACAATAAACAAACAAGGCAAGCTAGTTATTATGCTAGGTGCTGTTCTACGAGTTAGCAAGCTACTTAGCTATGCAAAGATTTCCGTTTAATCTGGTGTTTTAAATACACATAAAACTAAAATAAACAAAAACAGTCAATGAACCGAAATAAAGCATATATTTTAAGCATTTTAAGGAAAAGAATATTTCATGAATAAATAAATAAATATATATACGCGCTATCCTAGCCTAGCATGCCAGCTGACTAGCCTGGTTAGGACTGTGCTTTGGTTTGGTCAGTAATTTGTATTTATCTGCATGCAAACCGTAATCTTATACAATTGACAACAATTGAAGACATTTAAAAGACTTAAATCTTAATCTTAAAAACCAGCCTTAATGACTAACGTGATAAATAATGATCCACCCGAGACAGAGACCCCTTGCTCCCCTTAGACACAGCCCAACTTAATACAGCTTGTTTCCTCAGACTCCCATTCACATTCATATTAAAAACATAAAAAGTTTTTAATTTTATAAAAAAGTTTTAAATTTAAGACTCCTAAAGGAAGGATGTGAATCACAACACTATATCAACAGACAAATTTAGATATTTTTCTTTTAAATTAATGAAACAGCATGGACATAAGAGAGTGAATGGAAACATACCAGGGGTGTTCAAGTCAAGCCGGGACTTTTATTATTATTATTATTATTATTATTATTATTTTCAATAACCCTTTATTTCTCTATATAACCTCTTGTTACACTAATGCACTTATCCCAGCGTTTCACTAGTGTTCGAATACCATCAAGAAGTTTTCTCAGGTCGCAGGACTGCCTGTATGATTTATATCTGAAACCCTGGCCTCCCAGGAACTCCTTTTTTCCACAAGTTGGTTATGAGTTCAATTTTCAAGGATCAGGCGTTCTACTCTCCAAAGGTTTACAGGATCGTCGCTTTACGGACTTATGGCCTTCATTTGCGCCATTCACGTTTTACTGTACACCACTGTACCGTGCTGGACGTCTTGACAAGAAATTTAATCACAAGTCCTGGTTTGACTTGAACACTTCTTGTACTTTTTAGGTGTCTAACATTTTAAGGAAATGAATTTCATGAATGGATGGCATCCAGAAACAGAAGTCTCCGTTCTAAGCAGTCACTTACCACTATAGCGAATATTTTAAGCTCTTGAGATAGAGGTGTTTTTGTACAGTAGCAAAGCATCAGACAGATATACACAGAGGTACCTTACCTGCACTCAGTGTCCGAGGGAGAGGAGTTGGGAGGAATTAAGCGTCCAGACGTCAAGAAAGGCTCCATTTATAAAGACTAATCTAATCTTCTGGGCTATTTTAAGAAGAAAAATCAAGGTAAACTGGCTAGTCAGGTTAGAGTTCTGTCACTCAGCTCAGTTCAGTTCAGTTCAAATAGGCTTCACTGTAGGATCATTTAGATTGTAAATGAATGAAATAGCAGGAACAATTAGGGATAAGAAAGAATGCATTAGTGTAGGGACAAAAAAAAAATGGAAATGACATTCATAGGTTAGCCATGCTCATATTGTTCAGCAGAGATCTCTTATTAATTAGTTCGCCTATCTGGGTGAAGTTTATGAATGGAGCAAATATGTATCAGATTTTTACTTTGTGAAGCCAGGATGTCCACCTCTGTTCATAAACGGATAAAACTCGAGAACTTTTGTGACGAATGATCTTCAGGAATGGGTTGAACGAGTGACACCAGAATACTGCAGATGTCTTTTTGACTCCACGACCCAGCCAGATCCAGCAGGTTTTGAAGAATGAAGGATGTCATGGGGCGCCAGGTTCAAACCCCACTACCAAGTTGCCACTTAGTCCTCAACTGCTCACACACATAATGAAATAAAAATGGAAGTTGCTCTGGATAAGAGGTCAGCTGAATGCTGAAATTTAAATGTCATACTAAATGTTGATTATCGTGTAAGAATTCAATTGCATAAAATTACTAGTTATTCTTATTATCTTGATTTTTATAATAGAAAAATTGAGAATGTCATTAAAACATTGAATTTCACTTTTGTCTCAATCATTTTGGGCACCACTGTGTTTATTTGTTATAAAGGTAGATATGACCTCCCTACCCTACTGATGCTGATCTTACAAAAATAAAAGGGGGCGTTTTGAAAATACTGAAAAATATTTTCAGTAAAAAAAAAAATAATTTTTTATACTTTATGAAATTATATATTTCTTAAAAAATGGATTTATTATGGCTGTATATAGTTACTAAATACTGCATATAATAAAAAATTGTAAATGAAAGTGAAGTTTATAGGAGCAACAATGCAATAATGATAGAGACACAGACATGCAAGAAGTATACGCAAGGGGGCTAAAACTTTGCAGGAGCCTCTTACCTTGTAAAAAAGAAAGAAAATACACAAAACCCTGTACAATGTCAGCAAACGTTTAAAAGAAAATCTCTAATCCCCTTAAATTTTTATAAAGAATGTTTTTTTTTAAATAAAAAAAAATCTAAATATTATTCAGATATTTGTTTGTAGTTTCTGCCAATTATTGAAGACATTTGTGTTTTTAGTTCTACCTTTCGCTAACAGAAGTCCAAACTACGGTAAACAGTATAGTATACAGTATAGACAGCAATGTTCCTCATATCAATAAAATGCATTCAAATAAAATGTTGTGCAAAAATGTTCGTGTAAGTGTGATATAAATCTACAGATTTATTGACATTATTGATAGAAATGTCTTAATTATGTTGCCTGACCAAAATGTAATAAATGTACTTTACTGTCCTTTGATCTTGATCACCTGAAAGTGTTGCAGCTCTCCACATGATGGCAGTATCATATCACTGCATAAGAAATAATCTCTTTTAATACGTTCCTAGAATAAAGATTAATTCTCTCTATGTAAAAATTCAGGATAACACATCATACCTGTTGTACAAAAGATAAATAATAATCCCAAATAACTTGATAGGATTACATACGCTTAGCACTGTTTTATAACAGCATGTCTTTTTATTGTGCAGTAAACCTAGTCCACATGAGATAAGCATTGTTGGTCTCTTCGATAATTCTTTGTATACATATATGTATAATCCATATGAATACGCCCTGTATATCTATGAACAGTGTCATATTCAATGTATAAAAATTCAGCCAGGGCAAAATGTTATCCTGGATTTTTCTTATACACTTTGTAATATACATTAATACACTTTAATATACGAATATATATTTTTTGAAAAACTACATGAGTATGAGGAGTGAGTGAGAGTGAACATATGAAGATCAAACATTTTTTCAAGAAACGCAGACAGTCAGATGATAAAACAAACAAAAAACAAACAAAAAACAACAACCAGTTCACCGGTCACGCCTCGACATGCTCTCATGACCCGCAGGGGGGGCGCCCTGATGGACACCTATGGGATGCGTAATTCCAACACCCCCCCTTCTGATTACCCCTCAGGCGGGTTGCTAATGACCCCACAGACACACAGAGGACCACGCACGACCCCACGGTAAAAAAAAAAAAAAAAGCACAAACACACGACAGATATATAAAGTCCTAAACGTACACGTACTGTAGAGATGAGGCGCGAGTCGGTGGAGTTGAATATGTTGCTTAGGTTAAAGCATTCTGTGCAAATTTCTGCAAAAAATCTGCAGTGTTGCAATATCGTAACAATTTTAGAATAATACACTCTTTTATGTCTTTTAATATGAAATCTAAATTGGCCGAGTTTCATCTACATGGCAGTTAAGATTATTGAAACATTTGAATTAAAAAAAAAGTTACAGGCACTATGGACATAAAAGGGCATGAAATTGTATTTAGCAAATGTGTTTTTTTTAATCTGATAAAAATATAAATGTGTAGCAAATTTTTTAATTATACCAAATGAAGCATGGATCCGGAGATAAGGAGCATCAAGTATTACGAAAAAATATGTTATATTATCATATCTGAATTCATTTTTTTCACAAAGGTTTTTATTTATTTATTTATTTATTTTTACTATCGATACTATGTTTTGGCCGTTGGTACGTCCCCAATGACAAATTCTAAATTATATTGCACAACAGGAGCCAACTACAAGACAAACTGAAACTTTTATCGCTTTACTGATTCTTATAAACAATAGGTCACTAATAAACACTAGACTGAAACAGTAGGTCATTTGCATTTATAAGTTATTATTTTTGCTGACGTGATCACACACACACACAGTCACTGTTGTGTGTGTGTTCTATAGATTTTCTACCTCAGTAGCTGCATGGCCATCACCTGGGCTCGTCGCTCTGACAAACCAGTCTGTAAGTTTGCTGCGTTTACTCGCGTCTCTTTCTCGTCTGTAATCCGATTTTTAAAAATCTGTTCCCTGTTTAATTTTTTGTTTTCAGTGAATAAGACTAGATTAAAGGGTAAGACATCTCTGTAGTCGAATACACTAAACTTAAACATCGATCTTCTGTTTCCAGACAGATCATTTGACCAGTTCGTGTAAAAATTTTCCGTAAAAATCATTCAAACCTAGTAATGTTAACGGATCGTATTCAGCATCTAAGAAGTGATGATTAAAATTTTTTATCATCTTTATCTGAAGAAAAAAGCATGTTTTGGGGGAACAAAATTGATTGAGTTTGTCCAAAAGAGGTTTTTACAGACATATAATAAGCAACAGCACCTCTGACGAGTTTTAAACACGAGTTTTTAACACTGCCTAGGCGGGATTAAGCAGTGTGATCTGGCAACCCTGGCTGCAGACATTATTCTTAAGTTATTTATTGAGACTGCAATTAATATTTACAGGCTCGCCAGCATGACAAAAAACAAACATAAACACATTTCAAACTAATAAATCATATCTCACTGTTGGTGTGCTGTAGATTGTCAGGAAAATAGCAAATATCGTGTGCTTCTCTCCGCCACAGTGATGGAAATGTCTGAATGAAGGCATGAACATTAAAGTAGTAAAGCAGTGACTCTCTGGTGTTTAGACATACTGTAGGTACAGTAAGTTTAATGTTACAGGATTGAAGCTGGCGGCAATGTGACGCATCCCACGTCTGAAAAGGGCTTAAGAAGGTTCTTATTCCTAACAGTGTTTTTGCGTAACTGTGTTCAAGTTTGACGTAAATCGGCCTTCAAATTTGAAAAATTGAGACGTGAATGATTAACATTATTATTAATCTTTAACAACAGTAAACTCAAGTCTATCTAAAAACAAAAACTTCCTTTTAAATTTCTAGGTGTTTTTTTTCTGGAAGCCGATACTTTGCAAATTATTACGGTGTATAAATGGCAGTTCAATTTGGAATAACACTTTCACTTCTTTACAGCGTGTAATGACCGACTCGGGCACCAACGCCACCCTGGCACCGGCTCTGCTTTATTTAAACTCCACCATCCTGAACGTCAGCTCTTATCTAAACAGCAGCCTTCTGCTCGTCACCAATGCCACGGCGTCAGCTACGTCGGCCGCCACTCAGCCACGTCCACAAACTAACGTCACGTCTCTGACGACTTTAACCACGACTTCCGTGGGATCGCAGGCGTCCATTGACGTGCCCTACATGGTGGCGGAGCTGGTCATCGCCTTCCTGTCCATTGTGGGGAACCTGCTGGTGTGCGTCGCCGTGGGGTTTAACCGGAAGCTGCACACGGTCACGAATTACTTCCTGGTGTCGCTGGCGGTGGCAGACGTGTGCGTGGGGGTGCTGGCTATCCCCTGCGCCATCATGACCGACCTGGGCATCCCGCGCCACAACCTGTACCTGTGCTTGCTCATGCTGTCGGTGCTCATCATGCTGACTCAGAGCTCCATCTTCAGCCTGCTAGCCGTGGCCGTCGAGCGGTACGTGGCCATCTTCATGCCCTTCCGCTACCACAGCACCATGACGCCACGCAACGCGCTGCTTGTCATCCTGATCACGTGGGTTCTGGCTTTCCTCATCGGCCTGGTTCCGCTCATGGGCTGGCATGCGTCTTTGCACCGCAGCAACGGCTTCTGCTTGTTCGTCAGAGTGGTGGACATGAACTACATGGTGTACTTCAACTTCTTCGCCTGCGTGCTAACGCCGCTCGTTGTCATGTTCCTGATCTATGCGAAGATCTTCCTCGCGGTCAAGCGGCAGATGCGCAGGATCGCGACGGACCGCAGAGGCCAGGCCAGCGGCGAGGGAGCCGCCAATATCAAGAAGGAGATGAAAACGGCCATGTCGCTCTTCCTCGTGCTCTTCCTCTTCACCATCTGCTGGGTCCCTCTTCACATCATCAACTGCTTCCTGCTGCTGTGCCCCTTGTGCTCAGTGCCCCCGCCTCTCCTTCTCACCGCCATCATCTTGTCTCACGTCAACTCGGCGGTCAACCCTTTCCTCTACGCCTATAGGATGAGGTCATTCAGGGAGGCCTTTAAAGGTATTTTCCTGGGCTTCAGAGGCGGCGCCGAGGGACAGGATCGCCATGACAATGAACGTGTAGCTACCGTACACGAATCCCGACCTCACGCTTTTGTCATGTAATCCGTTTAGCGCATAATGACTGAGCTCATGGTCGTCTACATCCACTGTAATAAAGTTGCGTCTATTTTTCTAATCATATTAGATATTGCTGGCACTTTATAAAACCATTGTTTGTGTTTTAATTAACCTTTAATTAACGTCATCAATAAAATCCAAATTCAAATCCAATCCAAATTCTGATGGCCCTGCTGCTAACGAAGCTAGTTCTACTTCGGAGTTCTGCTCCTGGGTTAGGGACGTTATGCTTCTGACTCAGCCAAGAATTATTCCTGAATTACACAAGTTCTGTTCCTGAATCAACTAAGCTTTAGCCAAGCTCTATTCTTAAATGAACCGTGTCCTGCCCTTGTGTTAGCCAAGTTTTGCGCAGGGACCGACCAGTTTCTGCTTTTGAAAAGTTTGGGTAAATTCTTTAGTATCACAGATTTACTTTCCTGAAATTCAAATTTCCTTTCCTGATAATTTTTCATTCTGAATTATCCAAATTCCGATCTTGAGTTATTCAAGATTTAACCAGGTTCTGCTCTTGGGGTTAGCAAGGTTTTGATCATGACCTAGCGAAGGATTAAAGGATTGGCTTGGCCAAGTTCTGCTCCTGCATTCAGTTTGCTCCTGAGGCGAGTAAGTTCTTCTTCTTAATAATCTAAGCCCTGCACCTGAATTCATCAAACTCTGATCATCCCTAATGAGCCACGTCCTACTCTTAAATTCATTCCATTTTGCTTGGGTCACCAAGTACTTTCTCAGTCATCGTCTATACCTCTTTATCCTGTGTTTAGGGTCACAGGGGGGCCTGGAGCCTATCCCAGAAGACTTTAAGCATGAGCCAGGGTGCACCCTGGACGTTGTGACAATCCATCAAAGGGCGCACACACACACTAGAGGCGACTTGGGAACGCCAATTAGCCTAATCTGAATGTCTTTGGACTGTGGGGGAAAACCGGAGTTCCCGGATGAAGCACACCATGCATGAGGAGAAGAGGCAGACTTCACATACACAGACCTGAAGCCGGAACCGAACCCAGACCCTGGAGGTGCAAAGTGACACTGCTAACCACTAAGCCACCATTCCGCCTACCAAGTACTCCTCAAATAAAATATTCTTTTAAGAGTGCTTAACACAAAATAAGTCATTGATTAGGGCATGTTAAACACAGTAATGAAATAAAATGAAACTAATGGCTCAGGATTATGACTTTATTCCTTTAGAAGTACAATGTACATATTTGCCTCGCTCCATTATCAAAATGGTCCTTATGGTACTATAAAAAAACAGCATGTGTTGAGATAATTAATTTCTATCAATAAATTCATCATAAATAAAAATATTTTTGTGAAATTACGTTTAGTAATCTCTGATGTGGCATGTAAACGAAAAATGTATTTTGTGATTAAACCGAACCAGGAATTGTGTTGTTTATGACAGAACATGAAATGTGTCAGAAGAATGAAGGCAATAGGTATAGTACCACTCATTTCATAAGTCATGTCAGGTTTAATATTTCAGTTAACTTTAACACTGCACGCTGTTGGTGGACAGGGAGAATCGTCCAGCAGTGCCGCCCTGCTTCTCCTTTTGGATGGCCCGAAGGAGATTAAACACCACCGAAGCCAGCGTGTTCCTCCCTGCGCTGCGTGCGGATGTCCTTCCTTCTTTCGTGGCTATGTTGACAGTCCGGTACGCCCTGCCGTTGTTGATATAGTAGGTTCGTAAGCGTCCCTGGCGCTCACTCACGCCCTTAATGAAGATCTCTCCACGCAGCTCCAGCACAAACCCCCAGTCTGACAGAATCCTCTTGGTGGGCTCGGGGACCTGGATCCTTCCGCTGATGCCCGTGCTGTCCATGCGGCTCGCCAAGTTTACCGTCATCCCCCAGATGTCGTACTGCGGTTTAGCAGCGCCGATCACCCCGGCAACGACCGGCCCGTGAGCGATTCCTGGGTGATGAAACAGATACATACAGTGTAGTTGGTCTTCTGTCTGAAAAAGTGCAAATTATACAGTAGAGCCCAAAACATTTTTAATGTCAGTTAAAGGCCTCCGAGTGGCGCAGTGATAAAGTGCTCGCCCAATCATCCGGAGATCGCGAGTTCGATTCCCGGGTGATGCTGTATCCTCTCGCAGCCGGAGGTCTAGAGAGAGCTGATTGGCCGAGCTCTCTCAGAGGGGAGGGAAGAGAGGTACTTAAGTGTTCCAACATTAATCATGGCTCTACAGCCAATAAGCGGTGTCTGTGAGCTCACGCAAGCGTAAGGGGCAGATAGCGCCGTCCTCCGAGTGTGTTATGCCGCCCCCAACGGTGCGTGAGCGAGCAGTTCGAAAAGATATGGTCAGGTGACGTCTTCGATTTGACAGTCTTCGGCCCTCCCGGCTGAGTGGTAGTAGTAGCCTTAATGTGGGAGCCCCCTAGTGATGGGGAGGAATTGGACACGACTAAAGGAAGGGGAAAATCATGGGGGGATTCATCAGTAAGGTTGACGGTTGATGCCCCTGATTCTGCCAAGATGCCATTTTTGGTCCAGGGTGCTGTTTCACCTCTGTGCCCAGCTACAATGTTTGAAGAAATTATTTCACTGTGCTTTAATGTACAGGGGGGTGTTCAAGTCAGACTGGGACTTTTGACTGTGCAGAATAACAGAAAACTGTTACTCCCTTTATATCTCTATATAAGCCCCTGCTACACTAATGAACTTATCCCACCGTTTCACTAGTGCTTGGGTAGAAAGTTTTCTCAGTACACTGGAGCCATGATCAAATTGCCGGCTTCACGCCTGAAACCCTGGCCTCCCAGGAACTCCATTTATGACCCAAATATGAAAATGGCTTGCAGAGAGGTCAAGACTGTGTTGGATATGTGGCAATAACTCCCAGTCGATTTCCTGTAATGTGCAAGTGGTGTTGGTGAATGATCATGTGTACAGTTCACGCAGTTCTTAAGTTGGCGACAAGTCATCTATCAATTTTCAACAATCAGGTGCTGCATATTCACAGGAACGACGGCAGTGGGCTCCACGTGACCTCAACCAGGAACTACATTCACAGACATTCAGTCTTTTTTAAAACGTTTGTACGGTTCAAATGTTTTACTGCGGCTAAGAGTCTCTTCACCATTCTGTGCTTGAAGTCTTCTGTAAATGTCCATCGCTATCACGCCTTCATTCACCGGGAATTTCATCACAGGTCCTGGTTTGACTTGAATGGCACTTGTACATATGACACACAATTCTAGACATAGAGATATTTCATGCCTGCTTACGTTACATCAATATCCAAAGCTACACGTAAGATTTGTGACTTTACCGACACGGAGCTGGAAGTTGTTGGAGGTGTGTTTGTTGATCGCTCTCAAGGTCTCTTCCATAGCCAGCGCAAAAAGCACCAGTTCGCTCAGGTGATGCCAGTCGCTGCCACCACGAGTCTGACGTGCCAGAGAGTGAAAAAAAAAGTTCTTCTTAAAGTTCAAGTTTCATCCACTTATTCATATCTATAGATAACCATGTACGGTTACAGAAATGTTAAGAAATGTCTGCAATCTAGTTGTTACAACTTCTCACTAACATTCATAACTCCATTCATAACTGTTAAACATCTCATTTCAGAAAGTGACCAATCAAAATTTCAAGTTACTAACTTCAGTTGTTTTGGAGAGATGATTTTATATGTGACCCAAAAATGGCCATTGTTCATCGTTATACTGTCTCACTTTGAACAATAATCATTTAAAATGCAAATTATTCATATTTCCTTTTGAAACTGAAATTGGTGTTAGCTTCTAGAAGCATATGACCTGTAAAAATTGTTGCTTAAAATAAAGCATTCTGTGCAAAATTAAGGATTTTTTTTCAAGCAAAATATCTGTAGTGTCCGTAACCATGTCAAATTCATGTTGCAATTTCTTAACAATTTTGCATTTTAGAATAAAAATTCTCAGCTTCCTTATATGTGAAATTTCATTTGAATAACAGTTAAGATCACTGAAAGATTTAAATCCAAAAAAACGGACACGACATAAAAGGGCATTAAATTGGATTTAGCAAACGTCTTTCTTTTTATCTGATAAAAAATATAAATGTGTATGCATGTTTACATGTGATAAGAAGCATTACATGTTATGAAAAATTGTGTTGTATAATCCTATCCGAAAATTCGCTCTTTGACCTACAGTAGGTGAGTGTCACGGTTACTGCTTGCCGGACGAAAGAGAGACATGATAGCAGAGGTGGAAGTGATCAAAGGATTTTAATGATAACAAAAACAGGGAACAAACAGAACAGAACATGAACTTAAACCAGGATAAACTAAACATGGAGCTACACTGAACTAGACATTACAAACAGACTGAAAGACAGACAGGCTAGGAGACAGACAGACAGACTAGGAGATAGACAAACCAGGAGAACACAGAGCCTAGGAGAACACGGAGCTAGGAACACAGAGCCAGGAACATAGAACCAAGGAGAACATAGAACCAGGAAGAACACAGAACCAGGAAGAACACAGAACCAGGAAGAACACAGAACCAGGAAGAACACAGAACCAGGAAGAACACAGAACCAGGAAGAACACTGAGAACAAGGAGAACACTGAGAACAAGGAGAACACAGAGCTATAATGAACATACCAGACAAACAGTAACCCTAGACGAACAGATGCAAGACAAGGACAACACAGAACTCAGGAACATTTATAATCACACTAATTAGCAAACTCAGTTCAGGTGAGCGCCACATCACCTGACTGAGGTGCATTCTGGGGATTAGAGTCCACAAAGAAAACAGAAAAAACAAAGGAACTCTGGGCGCTTTGTCGCCCTCTAGGGGTAATCCCTGACATTACCCCCCCCCAAAAGGCGCACCACCGGGGCGCCAAAGGAGGACCCGGACACCCTCCCCAAGGTCCCAGTACCGTCCTCCCTACAGCGAGGCTGCAAGGGATCTCCCCTTGGAGTGGAAAGGAGATTATTCCAAGTTTGGTGCCGAGGTCGGACGGCAGAGCGGTCACGGAATCCTTGAAGAGGGGCGATGGAGTCAAGAGCACGGCGTCCTGGAACCCGTGCGGAGGCAGGAGCACGGCGTCCTGGAACCCGTGCGGAGGCAGGAGCACGGCGTCCTGGAACCCGTGCGGAGGCAGGAGCACGGCGTCCTGGAACCCGTGCGGAGGCAGGAGCACGGCGTCCTGGAACCCGTGCGGAGGCAGGAGCACGGCGTCCTGGAACCCGTGCGGAGGCAGGAGCACGGCGTCCACGAACCCGTGCGGAGGAAGAGGCGGCTCGTCGTCCCCGGCGGCGCATGACGGCGGCGGCGGAGGAAGAGGCGGCTCGTCGTCCCCGGCGGCGCATGACGGCGGCGGCGGAGGAAGAGGCGGCTCGTCGTCCCCGGCGGCGCATGACGGCGGCGGCGGAGGAAGAGGCGGCTCGTCGTCCCCGGCGGCGCATGACGGCGGCGGCGGAGGAAGAGGCGGCTCGTCGTCCTCGGCGGCGCATGACGGCGGCGGCGGAGGAAGAGGCGGCTCGTCGTCCTCGGGGGCGCATGACGGCGGCGGCGGAGGAAGAGGCGGCTCGTCGTCCTCGGCGGCGCATGACGGCGGCGGCGGAGGAAGCTCGCTATCCACCTCGATACAGGACGGCAGCAGCGGAGGCAGCTCGCTGTCCATCTCGGGGAACCCTGGAGGGTCTGGGCCTCCACTGAGGCTGGCTGGAGGGTCAGGGCCTCCACTGAGGCTGGCTGGAGACTGGGTCCTGGCCTTGACGTCAGCTGCCTCTTGGTTGGCCTCGGCCAGCTGTTCCTGCACCACTGCCCCCAGCTCCAGCAGGGTTTGCATTTGCCCCCGATCTCCCGTCGAGCGGCAAATGTTTAACAGCTGGATGAGCAACCCGGCTAGTTGGTGGAGCCCCAGCCTCCGCTGTTGAAGCTCTACGTGATCTGCCCTTTGAACGCCAGCAGACACATGTTCGCCCTCTCCAGCTTCTTGCTGAGGTGCTCCGCCGGCAGTTGCTCTGGCGCGCCCCCAGTTGTTCCGCCGGAGGGCAAGCCGACTCCCCTCGAATGTAGCTTGCCCTGGCATCACCGTCATAGCCCCCGCCCAAAAATTTCCCAAGGGAGGCTCCTCTGCTATATTACTTTTTAGGTCTTGCATTCTGTCACGGTTACTGCTTGCCGGACGAAAGAGAGACATGATAGCAGAGGTGGAAGTGATCAAAGGATTTTAATGATAACAAAAACAGGGAACAAACAGAACAGAACATGAACTTAAACCAGGATAAACTAAACATGGAGCTACACTGAACTAGACATTACAAACAGACTGAAAGACAGACAGGCTAGGAGACAGACAGACAGACTAGGAGATAGACAAACCAGGAGAACACAGAGCCTAGGAGAACACGGAGCTAGGAACACAGAGCCAGGAACATAGAACCAAGGAGAACATAGAACCAGGAAGAACCGAGAACCAGGAAGAACACTGACAACAAGGAGAACACTGAGAACAAGGAGACCACTGACAACAAGGAGAACACAGAGCTAGAATGAACATACCAGACAAACAGTAACCCTAGACGAACAGATGCAAGACAAGGACAACACAGAACTCAGGAACATTTATAATCACACTAATGAGCAAACTCAGTTCAGGTGAGTGCCACATCACCTGACTGAGGTGCATTCTGGGGATTAGAGTCCTTCACACAAAGAACACAAAGAAAACATGAAAAACACAAGGAACTCTCTGGGCGCTTTGTCGCCCTCTAGGGGTAATCCCTGACAGTGAGACACTTTTTAGCACCGATATCATATTTTGTCCGTTACGTAGGTTAGTCAATTTTACTACATATTCTTCTAATGCATTACTGGATATAAAGGAAATCAAGTTTATTAATCATCTCCTGCTAACCAAGAAACAATTTCATATCATGACCAACCTGTTTATCAGGTGATAAACCAGATGCCGCCATGTAGCAACTCCCGATCGTCTTGATTTTCTCAATATCCAAAAAGTATGTCTCGTCTAACAACTGTCCCGCAAGTGAGAGGAAGAAAGAGAACGCATTTAGTCTCCAAGACCTTAAATAATAACATATTAAATTAGATATTAAATTAGATATCTAAATATTTATTAGACAAGATGAAGATCAGTCACCTCATCAAAGTCGGCAATGATCTCGTTGAGAAGTCTGAGACACTCCACCCCCTCGTGTCTAATCTCTTTCTGCTCGTAGAACTCGTTAAAGCCGGCAATGGTAGCAAACATCACGCCGACCTCGTCGTACGACTGCGCGTACAGCTCCTGAACAGAAACGGAAGAGACAATAAAGAAGTAGAGAGATACTCTCTAGTGACTACCTGATATCACTTCCTATAAAAACCTCACCAAATCAACAATTACATACCGTGCTGTGAAAAAGTATTGGCCCCTTCCTGACTTTTACCACAGATACTTCACGTAAACAGATCAAATAACATACAGTGCTGTGAAAAAGTATTGGTCCCTTCCTGATTTTTACCACTGGTAATTCATGTAAACTGATTGAAAAGCGTAAAGGGCTCTGAAAAAGTATTGACCCCTTCATGACATAAACCGCTTAAAAAACGCACAGTGCTGTGAAAAAGTATTGGCCCCTTCCTGAATTTTACCACAGATACTTCATGTAAACTGATCAAATAACATACAGTGCTGTGAAAAAGTATTGGCCCCTTCCTGATTTTTACCACAGATACTTCATGTAAACTGATCAAAAAAACCTACAGTGCTGTGAAAAAGTATTGGCCCCTTCCTGACTTTTACCACAGATACTTCACGTAAACAGATCAAAAAACGTACAGTGCTGTGAAAAAGTATTGGCCCCTTCCTGACTTTTACCACAGATACTTCACGTAAACCGATCAAAAAACATACAGTACTGTGAAAATGTATTGGCCCCTTCCTGATTTTTACCACAGATACTTCATGTAAACTGATCAAAAAAACCTACAGTGCTGTGAAAAAGTATTGGCCCCTTCCTGATTTTTACCACAGATACTTCATGTAAACTGATCAAAAAAACCTACAGTACTGTGAAAAAGTATTGGCCCCTTCCTGACTTTTACCACAGATACTTCACGTAAACCGATCAAAAAAAGTACAGTGCTGTGAAAAAGTATTGGCCCCTTCCTGATTTTTACCACAGATACTTCACGTAAACTGATCAAAAAAACCTACAGTGCTGTGAAAAAGTATTGGCCCCTTCCTGACTTTTACCACAGATACTTCACGTAAACCGATCAAAAAACGTACAGTGCTGTAAAAAAATATTGGCCCCTTCCTGATTTTTACAGTGGTAATCCATTTAAACTGATCAAAAAGCGTACAGTGCTGTGAAAAAGTATTGGCCCTTCCTGACATAAACCGATTAAAAAACGTACAGTGCTGTGAAAAAGTATTGGCCCTTCCTGATTTTTACCACAGATACTTCACGTAAACTGATTTAAAAAAATGTACAAAAATTGTCAGTGCTATGAAAAAGTATTGGCCCCTTCCTGTTTCTTTTTACATATTTGTCAGACTTAAATGACTGGCATATGAAACAAATTTCAATATTACACAAAGATAACCTGTGTAAATACAAAACTCAATGTGTTTTTTAATTATGTTTTCGTTAATTAAGGGGGGAAAAAGCAAATATGCAAAAAAATAAATAAATCAGGAAAATACTTTACGTGACGTATCTGATATACTGTACAATTTCCTATGAATTCGCTGTAACCACAGAAACAGCAATTAATATAGACACCATCATCCAGTGCCTTGATGATTTGATGATGACTTCATGAGTTACCTCATCATTTTTATTCCTGTCCAGAAAATGCCGAGCGACGTGTGCGGGCAGGATGTTGTGTAGCAGACACTCGTTGTGCTCTCTTAGCTCTCGCATGTCCTCCACTTCCTGTTGGGCCTGCAGACGCCACAGGAAGTCCAGTCTAGCTGTGGCCTCCCACTGACATGTCACAATAATGACAATGTAAAGACCAAATAATAATACGCTAAGTGGATTTAAGGGGCTGTTTGTCATTTGCAGCATGAATTAAAATTAAAGTCAAATTAGTTGAGGTAAAAAATATGAGTGGTGTACAGGAACGTACCTGTCGCCCGTTGTAGAACACAGCTATCACAAACATTACCATTAACAGAACTGAGATGCCTTTCCTTCTCATGTAGTGAGATCTGAAGACGACACACATAAGATTAAACTGATGGATCGAATCAATAAAGCATAACACCTTCTACTGTAGACGTGTACCTGGAGAGCTGCTCCTGATCCTGTTCACTGACATAAAGCGTATGAAATGCCACTTCTACAAAGTATGTAAATACGGTCACCACTAGTAACAGGACTGTGAGCTTCAGAAGGGAGCTGAGTCTTATAAAGACTGCACAGGTTACCATGGAGACGACTCCACTCAGGACGAAAAACTATACACAGGAAGAGGAAGACATAAAAAACTTAGAATTCGAATACATAAACATTGTTATATTGTTTATATTAAAGAATAAAAGCCTCACCTCAGGATAAGTACAGACAGACAGAGGGCGTTGGCTGGTCTCGATAGTGCTGTCCAAATCCTTGTGCATGAAGTTACACCACACCTAAGCAACCAGAACTAATACTGAAATAAATCTTACATAGCCTTTGTTATTTTGATTTCCAATTTGCAGCTCAGCAGGAACCCTAACGCTGGATGAGAACGGTGATCGGAGATCATGGTGAACACAACAGCTTCCCACACACAGTGTCTGCATTTCATGTGTGATACACATTTCTTAGTGTTGAAACCACAACAAAAAGGTCCCGCATTGAGGCTTAGCCTGTACTAATCATCAGTTCTGTAGGTACAAACTAAACAGGGGCTTGTGTAAGACCTGAGCATCATAAAATGTTTTATTTGTCTGGATATCTTTATTTAGCATTTAGGAAGGAATCTCCATAGTAATCACTTTGTAACAGTCAAGCATAAATCTGTAACTTAAGGATTTAAAATGTGAACTGGTATTTTTGTTGTTGTTTACATGAACTACAATCCTGGTTAGGAAGCTACATGTAAAAAACGTAAAGCTACATCTTGACAGAATGATATGTAATGCCTTGTAAATTTGACTTAGCAGATAATATAAAAAAGAACCGGTCCTCTGTGGTTACCCCTGCTCCTGCTATGGGTCGGGGGTTCATCAGGGCTCCATTTTAGGACCTCTTTTTCTTTATATTATCTACTAAATCAAATCATTTCCAAGCATTACACATCATTCTGAATCGTTGGATTACTGATTGGAATGTCCTGGGTTTTAAACCACACCCCCACCAATTTGCCACTGTTGAGGGAGGACCTTAACCCTCAATTGCTCAGATGTACAATGTAAGCCGCTCTGGATAAGAGTGTTTGCCAAATGCTGTACCAGAAAAAAAAAAAGTTATGCTTGGATTAAAAGTCCTGCTAAGGTCTTGACTCAATCCCTGATAGCATTACACAAGTCATCAGAGGGAAAGGGAACTGGACTGTTCTTACCTGGGAAGACACTGGGCATAGCTAATTAGATTGTCTTTACCTCCTGGGATCACTGGGATCACATAGGCAGGGGAAGCATCCAGGAGTCACTGGGATGTTATTTCAGGAATGACTTGATTGGTTGTTATTTTTTTACTACTAGAGAGCAAATGGAGACGCTGTAGGTTCTGACTGGTGGTTACAGGACTCACCATGTCAGCAGAAGCCATGCCGAAGTTCAAGGCTATGGCAGTGACGGTGAGCAGAGAGCGCATCAAGTTGTGCTCGTGAATCCAGCAGCAGAATCGTTGAAGTGCAGAAGGGAAATGTTTAAACTCCTCAGCCAGAGCCAGAACCAACAAGAGCAGATATCCCAGCAGCACCACACAGAACTGGACCACAACGGGATATGGTCTACAGTGGGGAAAAAACGATTGTTTGTCAAACTGTAAAGTTTGGTACTGGATTCTAACAGGAGACCAATGAGCCAGTGAAGTGAAGCTTATGCATTGTTGTGCATACAGTAATGACTCAATGACTGAAGACACACTATTGAGGAAGTTAGCAGAAACATTTAGAGGGGCATCTGCTTGAGACTTGAGGCGTGCATCAGGATACTGTGGGATGCAACAGAAAGACGTGGACAAGGGAGAATTTTTTTAACTTTTATTTATACAAGTGCAAGCAGACAATTTTGGGGAAAAAAAGACAACTTTTATTACCATTAATAGTGAAACAAATAAATAAATGTATTCAATTATTCATCCATATTAATTGCCTGGTCAGAGTTGAGGTGGTTTTGCAAAAAAAGTTTAACAAAAATAAATTGGTATGTTTATGTTAAGTTAATGCAAAATCATTAAGGGTACAAGATAATACAAGCATATGCAAATGAAAATAATAATCACATAAACAAGATGTAAAAACCATCTTTAACCGGTCTATATCCCTCGTTAAGTTTAACTTTTAACTGGGGTGATGTAGCTGAGGTTCAGGAACTGTCAGAACCAGAATTCTCGCGCTGCCCTGACGCTGCAGGGTTTTCCAGCATTTCCAGGACATAGAGATAGAATTCATATTTAATTTATCAGGAATTAAAAGAAGAAAAAAAATTATTTTCATTTTATTTTCATTAAAAAATTCTATATTTAATTGTACTCAGGAGTTTTTCATTGTAGTGTAATCTTTCCATTTTAGGTCATGGATAGCCAAATAAGCATTTCGCTGCATATACAGTTTATGACAAATTTGAATATATATTTGAATTTTCTGTATATACTGTGTGTGTGTGTGTGTGTGTGTGTGTGTGTGTGTGTGTGTGTGTGTGTGTGTGCCATTAACTCCATGTTTTGCTAGTCAGGTGAATTAGGAATGTATGTGCTGGGAGTGGTATTTTTTGGTGTAGGTGTTTGTGGGTCTTCCTTCTGCAATCTCAACATATGTTTAAAAAAAAAGTAGAAGACGAAGAAGAAGAAGAAAATGTGTGGGCTTGTGGGATCCCCCAGGTAAGAGTTGTGGCAGATAAGTAAAAACATGGTAAACCATTTAATCCTTTGGCTCTGATACAAGAAACTAAACCGTGATCAATGTCAAAGGCTGTGCTGTGATCTAATTAACCCAATATGGTACAATCACTGGAATCTATAGAAGCAAATCAGAAAGTCTGAGATAAAAATGCAGACTTGGTGCAATAATTAGAGTCAAACAATAAACATTACCAGGTTTTCCACATAGGGACTTATTGGTTTAACATCGATCAAACCCAAGCACTGCCATACTACCACTGTTGGGTTCTTGAGCAAGGCCCTTAACCGTATCCGCTCCAGGGGTTGCCATATCTGACCCTAACTTCCTAACAGACTGTGATATATGAAGACTAGAATTGTACTGAAGTGTATATTTTGCTTGATCAGTGTATAAAAGCTAGCAAATGATTGCTGTTTACCTGGGTGCAGGGATAAGGGCCTGGACTGCCATCAGGAAGAGGAGCATGATGAAGGAGCAGACCAGGTTCGTCTTAAATGTTTCATCCCTCATCTGGGAGAACTAGAACACAAGAAATACAGTAACTCTTACTTGGAAGTCTTAATGAGAACCGACCAGAGACCTCGACCACTTTCTCCATACCTTCTTCTCAATATGTGCATCCTTGAAGACCAGCGTGGAACTCGTGATGTGTTCCTGTTGCATGCGCTCAGTGCTGCGCAGGTCGATTGCATGCTCTATCCGTTTATTAATCTCTTTGCCGCTAGAGTACCTGTTCCTCGAATTGGGCAGCTGCACCATTGTGAATGACGCCAAGATCTGGGAAGATCAGAGTTGATCGTTAAAACCTTTAACACTTCAACACGGATCATCATCACTAATGTCATCAAGAGATGCTTACACAGCTCATATTACCGACGCTGCCATATAAATTGCCTGTGTTGGAGGTACGAATGGTCATGCGTATTTTTGAAGTTTCCGCCTCTACAGTGTTTTCTTCTTCCTTGGGGCAGATGAGGAAAGTGTCAATGTTGTGCTTGCGCAGAAACTCGTTGCGCTCAAAACCTCGTCCGTCCTCGGTTTCATAGCTCCCCTCCAGGCAGTCCAGTGTGGCACGAGAGATGTGGATACGGCTAACCACAGACGACAGAAATCCCAAATCAGACAATGTAGCTAGGTCAATCTCTTATCATCTAACATCTTGGTCAGGGTAATCTGTTTTCTTCTTTCTTTGCTTACCCGGGGATACCGCCTGCTTCGAGCATGTTAGCTACTCCAACGTCCCAGGACCACACATCGAACTGCCACTTCTGCAAGCCCAGAACCCCACACAGAACCGAGCCAGAATGGATCCCGATCCGCATGTCCATGTCGTGGTTCAGCTGCTTTCGCACATTTCTAAATGCAAAGACCAAAGTTGCAAGCGTATGCATGTTAAATGTAAGTAACAAGTTTGTCTAAAGCCAAAAAAACACAGTGTAATCAGTGGGATCCAGAGGTCTAATCGTGTACCGTATGGTAATGATCATAGCCAGACCCATTTCTACGCAGCACCGAGCATGAGCTCTCTGTGGCTCAGGGACTCCGGATACACAGTAGTAACAGTCGCCCAGGATCTTTATTCTCATGCAGTGGTGTTCCTATGAATATAGACACAGACAAATTATTCACTCACACAAGCTGAGATATAATAACATGCAACAATCTTTATTTAACTGAGTTCTCTCACCTCAGCCAGACGATCAAACCGGCAAAAAAGCTCATTCAGGGTGCGTACCAATTCGTGTGCAGACATGTTCATGGACAACAGCGTGAATCCCTTGATGTCGGCAAAGAGGATGCTGGCAACAGAGGAGAAACACAAGATGCACATAATTTCTTTTTCACCCAAATGAGGATGGGTTCCCTGTTGAGTCTGGTTCCTCTCAAGGTTTCTTCCTACTGCCATCTCAGGGAGTTTTTCCTTGCCATTGTGGCCTGGTGTCCTCGGCTTGCTCATCAGGGACAATCTTATAATTTTGATTCATTCTGATTTCCTGTAAATCTCACAAATTCTCTGCGTTCCAGGTTTGAATCCAAAAATGGAAATGTTAATGTTAAATGGAAGGCTAGTGCACTATGCATGATGTACAATCCCTTGTTCCCCACACCAAGTGCAGTGCCCTTAATCAGGGGTTAGAGAATGATTTGGTACCAGCTGTAGTACCAGCAATAACAAAACCCCTGTTGAAAATAATTAACTTTTCACTCAGCAGTGGGTACGTTCCCAAATCCTTTAAATTAGCAGTTATTAAACCACTAATTAAGGAACCTGACCTTGACCCTTGTCAGCTGTCCAATTACAGGCTGATATCAAACCTCCCCTTTATCTCTATGATTCTGGAAAAGATAGTAGCACAGCAACTATGTTTATATCAACATAGGAATGGCATAAACAAATTGTATCAATCAGGATTTAGGCCTCATCACAGCACAGAGACAGCACTTGTTAAAGTAGTAAATGACGTCCTATTGGTCTCTGATCTGGGTTGCATCACTATGTGTCATGCACACTCGCTCCGCGACCGGCACGAGGACCCGGAAGTAAGACGGTTGTGCTTTCAGAAAGCATAAAAGGAAACAAGATGGCGCTTCACATTGTTCAATCA
The DNA here is from genome assembly GCA_013621035.1 of Clarias magur. Classification (NCBI taxonomy): domain Eukaryota; kingdom Metazoa; phylum Chordata; class Actinopteri; order Siluriformes; family Clariidae; genus Clarias; species Clarias magur. The sequence continues at coordinate 335,120 of QNUK01000140.1, read as the reverse complement.
TTGAGTTCATTCATGCCTTCGCTATCGCTTCACCAACTATTTCGTGAGTACTCACCTATTCAGGTTGCTTTCTTGATTGAGTGTGTGTTGCCAGAACGCGGGTTTATTTGTGTAGATCCTTGCTCTTTTTGTAAGAGAGTTCTAAGAGTAAACGCGTGGTTATCCTGCCTGCTCGCGCTGCTTCCGCGTTTGGGTTTACCGTCCACGCAACATGGGCTAACTGCTAAGGCTACTGTGTTCGTCTCTCGGTTGCTCGTGACAGAATGACTGAGCCCAAAGCGGTAAACCCAGTGGAGTTTGCTCGCCTCTGCGCTGTGGTTGACCAGCATGCCGAGCTGATCAATGAGCTCCGTGGTGAAGTCGTGTCTCTCCAAAAGGAGCTCCAAGACGTCGCGGTTTTGCGCCGCGAGGTGGCGGAGCTGCGGCAGGAGAACGCGACCCTCCACAAGGCGGCTGTTCAGTCGCCTGTTGCCATGCCCTCCGCGGCGGTGGCAGCACCGCCCCTCCTCCCCCCTCTGACATTTTCATTGCTTTACCAGTGGGATGGCACAGATGGGAAGTGCAGTGTGTTTTTAACAGCATAAGATCTTGTGTTTGAGTTCAATTCCACCAGGTACTCCACAAACCGACTGCACGTTGCACTTCTCGTCTCGTTGCTATCAGGGCAGGCAGCTGAGTGGGCCACGGCGGTTCTCAGGTCAGATTCGGACACAGCCTATTCATACAGAGAATTCACCCGCCAACTCAAACTGACCTTCGAACATCCTGCTGCTGAGGTGGAGACCGACAGCAAACTGTACCATCTGCGGCAGGGTGGGTCATCCGTGAGCTGTTACACCGCAGATTTCCGTACTCTCGCCATGCAGACCACCTGGGGGGACACCGCCCTCCGGATGGCTTACTACGAAGGACTGGCTTCTCGCATCAAGGACGAGCTCGCCGGACGAGAGCTTCCGGCTACACTGGAGGGTTTGGTCCAGCTCGCCCTCCGGATTGACCAGCGCCTGCTCGCTCGTCCGAAGCCAGCCACTAGGGCGTCTGCCGGGTCTCCACCTCCACGTGGTTGACACGGGAGACGGGGAACTCATGCAACTAAGACGCGCCTCCTTGAACCCTGCAGAGCGAGAACAACGTTTCAGGGAGGGACTCTGCGCCTATTGTGGATCAGCGGCACACCATAGAGCTATATGCCCTTCACGCCCGGGAAATGATCAGGCCCGGTGAGTCAGGGGGGCAGCTTACCGGGTCACCTCCATCTCACTGCCACCACACCCAGCATCTCGCGTCTCATGGTTCAGGTACACCTCCAATTTGGCCACAGACGAGTCAAAAGTTCTGCGTTCATCGACTCCGGGGCCGCCGGGAACTTTATTGACTCCTCCTATGCCAAGAGATTGGGGGTGGAGACTGAGGCGTTATCCCAGCCAGTTCGAGTGACGTCCATCGACGGTCTGCCCCTTTCCTCCAACCCTATAACCACCCAGACTTGGCCCATCACCCTCACCATTGACCAACACCACGAGGAGATCCGCTTCCACCCCACCTCCATTTCCTCGTCACCCATCATCCTAGGATACCCCTGGTTACTCCAGCACGACCCTCTCATCTCCTGGTCTCAAAACCAGATCCTACAATGGGGTCCGACCTGCCTTGAACTCTGCCTACAGGCGCCGGCTGGGACGTGCTCTAGGGAGTCCGAGGCCCCCGATGTCAACACCAACACCATCCCTTCAGCATATCGTGACCTGGCTGAGGTCTTTTGTAAAAGACGTGCTAACCACCTTCCTCCGCATCGCCCATATGACCTGGCAATTGAGATCCAGCCAGGCTCCACTCCACCCCGCGGCAATCTATACTCTCTCTCTTCCACCGAGATATGTGGTGTATGGAGTATGTGTCCTCCGCTCTCCGTCAGGGTACCATCTGCCGTGGGGTTTTTCTTCGTAAAGAAGAGTTTGGGCGAATTACGTCCATGTGTCAACTACCGGGGATTAAAAAAACATCACCCTAAAAAACCGACACCCGCTGCCGCTTACCAACTCAGCCCTGGATGCCCTCTCTGATGCCACAATTTTCTCAAAGTTTGACCTCCGGAGCGCCTACAACTTGGTGTGTATCAGGGAGGGCGATGAGTGGAAGACGGCCTTCATCACCCCTACTGGACACTATGAGAGTCTGGTCATCCCATTCTTTCCAGCAGTTCATCAATGATGTTCTCCGGGACATGTTGGGAAAGTGGGTATTCGTCTACCTAGACGATATACTCATCTACTCCCGCACCGCCGAAGAACACATCCGACACGTCACCAATGGTTGCTTTACATCACAGGGAGCCCTCATGTCTGTGTTTCCTTCTGGCTCTCCCTTTTAGTTATGCTGTTATAGTTAGTCCTGCCGGAGTCCCTGCTTGCACTCTGCACTAAAGATACATTCACATTATACATTGTTTGACTGTGACCATACATAACTACCATCTCTCTTTCTCTTCTGCTCTCTTTTCCTCTCTCTCTTTCCCTCTACCTGTCTCTCTGTCGAGCTATACATGTCGCTCCTGAGCTACCAGTGATCCTGACCCCCTCTGCCCCCTGGAGCTGTCTGACTCGTCCTGGTGTCCTGCGTCTGGTTGGAGATCTCATCGCATGGATTCCCTGTGTGGTCTGCCTGGGATGCGTGTGGTGACTGGGGAAGGTTCCACTTTTCCATGAAGACAGTCCTGTCCTCAGCTGATGCAGACAGCTGTTCTCTGAGGACTTGTGACATCAGTCGCTCGATAGTTCAGAACTGGAGTTTCCTAAAGTCTAGCTGAGCCTCCAATAACGAACTGGACTCAATTTTAACTTAACTTAACTTAAACTCTCCTGTTATACTGAACTTCCAATCTCACACAGTATGATGCAGATCAATCCCTGCTATCCGTTTTACTCAGATGAGGATGGGTTCCCTGCTGAGTCCGGTTCCTCTCAAGGTTTCTTCCTATCACCATCTCAGGGAGTTGTTCCTTGCCATTGTCATCATCATCATCGACTCGCTCATCAGGGACAATATTATCATTTTGATTCATACACATTCACATTGCATACAAACTTATATAATTCTTTTGATTGTGTAAAGCTGCTTTGCGACAATGTTAATTGTTAAAAGTGCTATACAAATAAAATTGAATTGAATTGAATTGAATTTGGGATTCAGCCTTGTGTTAGCAACTAGTTAACTTTGTAGCTCAGCTTAGGCATAAAACAATAAAAACAGTTCAGAGACAATGGAAAACGAAATGGATTTCCATCTATCCATCTATCTATCTAATAATGGCAGATGCATTCAGAGAGTAAACCAGCTAGTATACAGTACTATTATACTATATTTTGTGCCATGAGTAATGAAAAAATTACTTACAGATATTACAGGAAAATAAACAACATTAATAACCAATCAGCAGCCACTCTTTTTCACATCTCTTCCAGACAAAAAAATAAATAAATTACCATGTAAAATGTAACTGTAAAGCCCTAAAACTCTCTCACATCAGAAAACATAAACTCGTATTTCTGGCCATTACAAAGCACTGACACTGGAGACTCCTTCCATACAGTAAATGCTAACTAAACATCTCCTCAGGGAATCATCAATAAAAACTTTTTTTTTTTAATCTGTTAATAATTTCAGAGTCAGAACTTGTTTAACTCAAAACTTAGAAACAGTCCATATATTTGATTAATATATGATAAGAGTGGCATTAAATGAGATTATATTTAATCCTCTACCTTAGGAGATCATACAGCCAGAGAAGGGGGATGATCTTCCTACCTGACGTCATCATACTGATGGATGTAGACCTTATGAACCTGCTGAGGCAGCAGTTCATCAACCATGGAGGTCATATCCGCAATCATCTCTAGCGCAACGAAACGGGGCAGTATAGACAACACCAAGCGCTCCTGTTCAAAAACATACACTTTAAACCCTATTCTGTAGTCAGTGTTTGATCAGCATGGTCTATGTTTTCACTGATACTACACGAGGTTCCTTGCCTGTCTTTTGTTTTCCATCTCCAGCTTCATGTGGCCTTCAATGCAGCGCCGAGTCTCGAGGAAAGCCTGTCTCTGAGCCCGGTCTATAAGATAATGGATGAACAGTCCTGCTATGTTCATACTCACATAAAGCAAGGCCTTAGCAAGAATCTGCAGTGGAAGAAGTGCAAAGAGATTATCACAAGCTTGTTCTATATACGCCATGGTAGGAGGACATCAATACCAATAATAATATCAGTCTAATACTGGGTTAAATTACTCTTGCATATTAAACCATTCTGATATCAACATCTGTTCCCATGTAGCACTCCTCAAGAGGAGGAACTACAGGATCTTACTCACCCACTCACTCATGATCTATACCGCTTAATCCTGTATTCTGGGTCACGGGGGGTCTGGAGTCTATCCAAGGAGACTTAGGGCACAAGGTGGGGTACACCCTGGACAGGGTGCCAATCGAAGGCAGGGCACTCACACATACATACACACTTATTCATACACTACAGTCAATTTGGGAACGGCAATTAACCTAACTTACATGTCTTTGGTCTGTGGGAGGAAACCGGAGTACCCGGAGGAAACCTACCAAGCATGGGGAGAACTGCAAACTCCATGCACATAGAGACGGGAATCAAACCTGGCCAGGAATCGAGCACGGACCCTGGAGGTGCAAGGCGACAGTGCTAACTAACCACTACACCACCGTGCCACCCTACAGGATCTTAGTACAATATAAATAGTGCAGTAAAGCATCTTAAACAGAAAACACAAAATGATGTCATGTGCTTTTCCTCTGCAACCCTACTTGTTCCAGGCTAATTAATGTAAATAACACTCCATATACTGTTCTTAAGTACATACTTCACATATCTTTACTTTGCTTGACTAGTTTGATTAAAAGATACTTTTTATGTTAACTCCACTACATCATATAGCAAATATCTGTACTTCTACGTAACTACATTTGTGCATGGTGTTGCATTATATAACACAGGGTTGTGTAGTATTTAAAGAGAAAATTTCGCCACCTGCCGACCACGAAGTGTAATAAAGTGATTTTGAGACAATGCAATGTGACAGTCTGTTTGAAATCAGCAGCAGAGCTGGATGAAAACAGCAAGGAAAACAATATGTTCACAATCAGGAAGCAGAGAGAGAGAGAGAGTTTATACTAAGAAAAAGTCTCCTGAGAGCTAATACAAGCTCTGTACTAAGTAAATTTGGAGGTAAGTACGTTTGTCACCCTACAGTCCAAAGACATGCAGATTAGACTGATTGGCGTTTCCAAATTGCCTGTGGTGCGTGAATGCACGTGTGAATGTTGACCACAGGTTCTACCATGGTTGTGCAAATGTGAATAAATACAATGGCCACCACTGACCTCCATGCTCGAGATGGAAAGTCCCTAGTTGGACTACTGGACTACAGAGGTTCCTGGATGGATGGATGGATGGATGGAAGTACTTTTGTACTTTTACTCAAGTACACATGCAAGTGGATGATTACTTCCACTTGAATCATATTTTTTCTAGGGAATCTCTACTTTGCTCAAGTCTGGCTAATAAACTTAAGGCTAATAAAATTAAGTAGCTACAGTACCATAGGCGGCACAGTGGTGTAGTGGTTAGTACTGTCCCCTTGCACCTTCATGGTCCGGGTTTGATTTCCGGCCAGGCTCGATTCCCGCCTCTGTGTGCATGGAGTTTGCATGTTCGGTGGGTTTCCTCCGGGTACTCCGGTTTACTCCCACAGTCCAAAGACATGCAGATTAGGTTAATTGGCATTCCCAAATCGCCCATAGTGCGCCCTGCGATGGATTGGCACCCTTTCCAGGATGTATCCTGCCTTGTGCCTCTATGAGCAGGGTTGCTGTAAATGTAGGGATAAGTAAGTATGATTCCAAAGGCCCCTGAGTTATAGCAAATGAGGCTTTGTCATGGTTGGGGCCCAGTATATTAGGTTTTCAAGGTGCCCATAATCTCCAGCGGCACCCCTGGCCGTGAATGATTAATACTAAGTAAGTTACTCAAAATGGTATCAGTGAAACCCTCTCTATGGAAGAGAACTATCTCTCCATTCCTAGGATCTATCCATCATCACCTTTCTCAGCAGTCCGACTTCATTGAACCGCTGCACTGTCTCCACAATAAGATGCAGTGTTGACGTTAGTGAGCCAGCGCCCATGGCCCACAGCAGCGGTAACGGCATTAGTGTGTACGTGGCAAACAGGGTGAACAGTACATACCAGGATGGGTCGTTTTCCAGCCCGTACCCAAGCCTAACCAGCACCTGGGCAGTCTGTGAGAGCCAGCTGGCCACGCCGGCATAATGCAACCAATCTGGAAAATCGGAGCGCTTGCAGGTGAACACTAGAACACAAAGCAATACTGCGAATACCATGAAAAAGCTAGTAATCCAGGCTTTCAATGAATCTGCTCCATCTGGGGCTAGGACCAGGTACAAGACCAGCAGGTGCAGCTTTGCAGCAGCATCTATAATATTTGTGAACACCAGCGAGGTACGTCTGGTGTGTGACACGTGCCTCTGGTAGAGCTTCTCCAGGTCACGAGATTTGAAGGTGTGTCTCAGAGTCGGGACGTAGACACCACGTAACGTATGTCCCCAGCGCACGAAAAAATCTGCATCACTGGCAAACTCAGCAGTTACACCAGCCTGCGTGCTGTTGGAACAGTTCTGCTCTCCGAAGAAGGCCGGATGAACACGGACAACCGAGGAACGGCGTTTGGTGCAACCGCGTGACATCTTGCTGCGTATCTGTCGGTTGATTTCCTCAATGTAAACGTCGGTGACGTAAATCTTGCGTGCTGGCTCGGCTCCATACTGCTCCTTTAGCTGATGGTGGCTGATGATGTGCTTGACGGCGTTCTTCCACATCAGCTGCTTGCGTCGCAGGCCCGGAGACACGGACGGGCCGGGATGGGACGCGACATGCATCTTCTGCATGGTGTGCGACTCGTTCAAGCAGTTCCCTCCCAACATTATGACATCTGTAATGATCCTCTCTGTCTTTCAGGTAAAATTGATAGATAGTCCTGCAAAAGACAAAAATCATCTTTACCTTCCTCTGTGAAATTCATTGTTTATGAGCATCACAGTGGATTTGGAGTCTACCTTAGAATTCTATGTAGTCCGTATTCATACAATTTTTGCATATGTTAGCACCGCATTCATGTAGACCTACAGAAGTCATCAGGTGGCTAATCATGTTTAAGACCAGAGGAAAGACTTTGTCGGGTGCACTGATTATCTGTAACACTAATAGTCCATAACAACATCCAATTATGTGAATTATCCAGGCCCAAAGGGATAGCAGTCTAAAGACCAAAGAAGTTGGTCAAAGAAGTTGAACTCGTCTGGGGACAGAATGGAGTTAGTTGTCATCAGATTATCTGAAACAGGTTGCCACATTTGGGACTGAGATCGTTAAGACAGATGGAAAATAAATCTCCGGCACGCAGACGCTACTCCTTGGCCAAGTGTTTACGTCAACTTAGCAAATGAACTTCTGGAAATGGTTGCATCAGAAAAGTCTTCAGTGATCACTCACAGTGTATAAAAATACAACGGTTCCCCTTGTGCCATCGGGGTAGGTCCCACCCCTCTATGACCCCTCTACGGGGGATGTGGCAGTGGATCCTTTGGGTGATAGGTGGAGTCTTATATATATATATATATATATATATATATATATATATATATATATATATATAAAACACTGCGTGATCAATGTTAATGTTATGTGGAGTTTTATATAAGCAGCAACATTGTAACATGTGACACCTATAACATTGAAACAATTATCACTTTTATCAATTTTTTTTTTCAGAAAATCTCACTAAGAAATTTCACACTAGAAAGGCTGTGTGTGTGAGTTCAGGTGGGTTTCACGACGCATCAGGCAAACAATTCACTTATAAAACTACTCACCACTTTCCTGCCGTAAATCCATTTGCTCTTTTCCATAAAGGATTTTTTGCTCTAATATCCTACATCTTCGGCTGTAATCCACCATGATGTTTTTAGCTGAAGCATGATATGAAATATCATGTTAAATTCAGAAATTATAAGTACAAGAAAAAAAACATCATGTGATCAGCAAGGAAATGATCTGCGGGTCTGGTGAGCAGCAGGTGTTGAGGGAGTGGCGCCGACAGAAGGCGAGTAGATAGACACAAATAGGATTACGTACTCAGCTGTGAGGCAGGTCGCCGATGGCTGATGTCACAGAAAATGTCACCATGACGAGATGAGTTTAAGAGATGCACAAGGACCGGTTTCGTGATTGATATGTCAGTAAAGAGAATTACAAATGTGGAAATTTCACTTTTGACTCTTTCATCATTAATGAAGATCACAAAGAATTACGTTATTATTATTATTGTTATTATTATTATTATAAAAAAATAAACATAACATCTTAAGCATTAACACAAATGCCCAAATCACTGCCCAGATATGACTCTAAATCTTGTCTTATTTTGCAAATTGCTATAAATCCAGTTTTGATAGTTTTGTCAAAATTTTAAAATTTGTGTTTGTGGCAATGTACATATGCAATTTCAGTACAGTATATATAAATACTACGTTGATGGAGTTTTAATTAAAAAACATATATATATAGCAAACTCATCCTTATACAGTGTTTCTGTAGTGTGTTATACATAAAAGCAGCAAACTAGATCAAGCTAATTATTTATGCACACAAAGCTTTTCAGCGCGTTTACCACTTCGGCAGTCTATGACAGAACCTAATCATAGATGTCCATGATTGCTGGGGAAACTACAGTGACACCAATGGGCTCTTAAAATCTTGGACATTCTCCAAATATCAGATGTATACTGCTGCATTAAAAACACAAACAAAACATGTGAGTTTAACGTTAATATAAAACATGGATATATTGCAATTTGATAAATTGTTCAGTTATAGAAAACTTTGGGTGTCTTTATATTTAATAATTTGTCAGATTAAGTATATACTGTATATAGACTGTATATGTAAATTTGTTAGACGTTATCATTTAAGCTATAAAACTAATCCTAAACCCAGGCCTTAGATATGAAATGAACAGACGGAAACAAAAGCGTTTGTGTTTGTGAGTTTTTATTGCCTCACTGGTCCTGTATGGGCACAAAGTGTTGTACTGTATAGTGTATATACTGTATACATTTAATATACATAAAATAACTTCACTTTTTCATTTTAACTGACCCTTTATAGAATATTCTTCTACATCTTGTTGCAACTCTATCTATCTATCTATCTATCTATCTATCTATCTATCTATCTATCTATCTATCTATCTATCATCGATATGAACGAAGCACTTTTGAATAGGCCATGCGACCCTACTGTACAGAGGAGAATCAGAAATTCATCAAGAAAACATTACAATGTGTGTATGGAGAACAAATATGTTTGAACATTGCACACCTTTCCCTTACCGATTTCAAGGAGCTGAATAATCATCAGCCATGGCCGATAAGGCATTATAAAGCAGAAAAAGCATGGCAGTGCTTTGTGTCCTGCGCTACTCGTCTTTGATATCCCTGATCAGAAAGGATTTGGATCTAGCCATGCTAGTTTGTCACTAATGGGATTCTCAGCTCTCAGCTAATTCACACATGTGATTCAGGATAGCTCTGAGGTAGCACTGCAACAGTACTTTAACTACAAACCACCTTGAGATATAAGCATTCAAATATTTTAGAAATCTGTAGTAGTCCATTTAACAACTCATGCCTGAGTCTGATTAATCAGTTAAAAACTGTAATTTATCTACTTCTTTGTCCAGATTTTCTACGTCTGTGAGAAGCTTTCGATTTAATTATGGAACCTTTTGGCGAGACTTTTGTTCCAACCTTTTCAATTAAGCAAAAATCCTTCAACAAAGAGTGAGTAAGATGCTGACCAGATATGCTCCTGGCTCATGCACCAGTGAAAGTCGGACTCCACCGATCTTCAAAGTTTTCAGGACGAGCTGATAAGAAACCCCAAATTACATGACTTTAATTTCTTTACACTGTTTAATGAGCAGAACTTACCTACCTCAGGAGCAGAAATTGCGTAATGTACTAGCAGAACTTGGCCAAGCCAGAGGATTGTTAAATTCAGGATTAATTGTAGCTTAGTCTGGTTAAGACATTAACAAATCTTGGATAACTCAAGATCGGAAGTTAAATAATGCCAAATCAGAAGTCAACTATAATTTAGAAAAGAAATTTAGTAATAATACAGAATAAAAGAAAATGTTTAAGAGCAAGAACTGGTTTTACTTCGGATTTGAATTTAATTTGTCACAGGCACCGCCATACACAGTACAGTATGCAGTGAAATGCTTACACAGCTGCACACTACACCACTGTGATGAAATAAATTGTATTAGAATGTAAAGGTTACATAAAAAAATAAGCTGAAAAATTTACAATATTTTGAAAACGTATGAAAATAAAATAGAAGTTTATAAATGATGCATTCTGAGAGTGCAGTTAGTCTTTATCTATGTGAAAAATGAGCAGTCCACATGTAGAATGAACTTGACTAACAGAAAGAGGACGTGGCGAATGTAACTTATCAGAGGAAGAGTTAATTCAGGAGTAAGGTTGCCAACTCTCTGAAACGGAAATTAGGCACAGGGGAGCATGGGGCGGAGGTGCTTTTTCTTTTTTTTGGTTGGGGGAGTTACACAATAGATTTTATGCCTCCATTCACAAGAAATTTCACCCAGTTCGATTTGAATGGCCGTTTGGGCTTGTATATGTTACTATAAATAAAATAGTAAACATTATTTGCTACTCATTTGGATTATCTAAAGTTTTGTGTATATGTCAGTTATTATAGACTGATTTTCCTGATTGCCCAGGTCTACATTCTGTTCAGTTTTTTAACTTTTGCTGAATGTTTTGCTCTAGTGTTATGGCTGACTGTCGGCGATGTGACATTAAAGCTGATAATCACAAACGCTGCCCACCATCCACTGCCCGCCTACCAAACAAACAGAAATAAATTTTTATACATAGACTATGTCCTAGATTTACGACCATTCAAATCTCAAACATTCACAGATACGTACGAATCTTGCATTATGAACATTCGTAGATGCGAATGAAAAAAAATCGCGGAAGTAGCGCACATGTCTGCCGGACATTGTCACAGTTGTGCTGCTGTGTGCTTACTGTACAGTGCGATAGTGTACAGTAATACAGTCAATAACTCAATCAGTGCCCAGGATGTCCGGAAGCAAGAGGAAAAGCAGTGGTGTTGTGGAGTGATCACAAAAGTGAAAATAATTGAGCGATTGGACTGAGGCGAAAAGATTGTTCGTTCTTTTGTCCCGTCACTCCTATAGACGCTATGAAGTTCAATAGATTCAAAAGAACGAACGACTCGGAGTAGAATATGTGAGAGGTGAGCTGCTGATTCTGTTTATAATATGTCCTTAGCTGCGTTGTAATATTTTAATTACTGGAACTATAGCCAAGATTTGTGTATGTAGACGTGTTGGAGGTCTGGTTATTTAAAATGTAACATTTAAAAAAAAAGAATTCTGATCAAAAGAACGAAATGAACTAAATTACTTAAAAAAAATCTGTTCATTTTGTTGAACGAGATTCAAAGAACCGAGTCACTAAGATGATCCAAACTTCCCATCACAATTTCACTGTGTACTGAACTGTATATTAGCGATGGGTCGTTCTTTTTGAACGAGTCTTTAACGTGTCTCAGAAGAACGAGTCGTCTCGGAGAGTGACGACTTTTTCTACTGGGCGCGCATGCGCAAATAATCGCAAACCCTCCGTAGGTTATGTACAGGAAACAGAATTGAACGGTTCTCAACGAATCTTCCAAGTCCGAGACGTTCGTTCTTTTGTCACGTGACTCCAATAGTCGCGATGAATTGCAATAGATTCAAAAGAACGAACGAGTCGGAGTAGAAGATGTGATGGTGAGCTGCTGATTCTGTTTATAATATGTCCTTAGCTGCGTTGTAATATTTTAATTACTGGAACTATAGCCAAGATTTGTGTATGCAGACGTGTTGGTGGTTTGTTTATTGAAAATGTACTGTCTAATGTGGTTGAAATGACAATAAGAGCCTACTTGGCCTTTTGAGTACAACTTCGCGCCAAATCTATTGTTCTGGTCTCGATTATTATTATTGCATGAGGCGTCGCTTAGCTCCGGCTCGATTAGTCCGGTCTGGTATTCTGCCGCCTGTGCACGCGGGCTGGGAGCGCGTGTGTGATTGTTTCTCTGCGCAGTTTAATATCCGCGTCGCGTCTCAGCGGAATATCCCTGTTTCTGTGGTGCGTTTAAGGGAACAATGGCGGATTCACAGGACGACAAGCTGTACAAGGCTGAGTATGCGAAAAGCGGGCGCGCTTCCTGTAAGAAGTGTAAAGACAACATCGCGAAGGATTCGCTCAGGATGGCCATCATGGTGCAGGTACCGCGGCCAGGCAGCGCGAGCGCGGCGTGTTACAGCGTGCTCGTGTGCACACGTGTACACCTAAAGCGCGCGCGATTAATCCTGCATATAACTCCGTGCGCGCGAGGTTTCCTGTGCAGATTTCACTCCTGCGCTGATTATGATTATGAATGAAAGGCCTAGCACCATCCCTGCGGTCGCTTAGCTACACAGCTAGCATCATGCTCAAAACAAAACACAAACTTTTTCCTTTGTTAAATCGCATGCTACTTCCCATCATCGATGTTATTTGCGTTCTGAGGCTACACATAATAGCAGTTTTGTCGCCTTGTTTTTAGTTTGCAATACAAACATCTATTATATAAAAACAGCTTCTTTTTTTTTTTCATTTCTACCTGGGGTGCACAAACCTTTTCAATTGCATGCTACTGCTCATCACTTACTACTTTGTTTACAATAGACAGTGTATTACCTTGCAGCACACGTTACACACTTCTATGATGTACATAAATTCTACCTGGGGTGCACAAACTTTTTTTCTTAATTGCATGTTTTTTTTTTTTTTTGCAGTCTAAGGCAACATAAGTATAGGTCAACTAGTTTTACTGCCTTTTTACAGTTTACAATGCACATCTATGATAGAAAAGAAAACACATGGTTTTTTTTATAACAGGGGTGCACAAACTTTTGCCCCATCAATTGTTATTTGCATCCATGGTATAAAAACGTATTATATGTATTTCATTTCTTACAGGGAGCACAACTTTTTTTTTTTACTGCATTTTTTTTTCCAATCTAAGACTACGTATAATAGCTTTTCAGCTAGAATTTATGATATTTGATAGTATTTATGATATAATTTTTTTTTGCAGCACCCTTTTTTTTTTCATCCTGACATGGCCCTTATTGCATGCCTATTATATCTAGTGAAATAACACTGTGTGTAGGGTAGTACGGATCACGCTTGCATCATGTCGACAACACTTTTACTGTCTTTAATTAATAAATTTAGCATTTTAGGTACTTATAATTCTCAAAACATGTGTTTAGGAACTTACTTGGAGAATTAAAGCATGCCTGTCTTTTTCATGCAGATTAAATTAAAAGTCACTTTGGTTTTTCACTTAACACTTTGTGACGCTTGTTCCCTCACAGTCGCCCATGTTTGACGGTAAAGTCCCCCACTGGCATCATTTCTCCTGCTTCTGGCTCCGCGCGTCTGTGCAGTCGACGTCAGACATCTCGGGCTTCGCCGACCTGCGCTGGGAGGACCAGGAGAAAGTGAAGAAGGCCATGGAAGGAGGAGGGTCTGTCGCTGGTGAGGGTTTTATTTCTGTGCTTTTGGAAAGCTTTTAGACTGATATTAAACAAAGGCTGATGATTGGATGATAAATAGATGAATGAATTTCTAAATGATGGGTACTAGCTTATGCACTAAAATTCAATTTTTTGTTCCCTATTAAAGCTATGTATGTTTCATATATTACAGACTCCTTCAATTACAGACTACTTGACTTAAGAATTTATTACCTGTCATTTTTTTTACTTGCAGTAACCTAAATAAGTAACATTTAAATGTTTTTACTTTAAATTATTTACCTGTGTTAGCGATAAAAGACAATACACATTTTTTTTTTTGACTTACCAGTTTTTCAACTTGACAAAAAAATTTATTCTTACCAAATTTTTTACTTTAGATTTGCAGTACAAGTACATAATTTTTTTCTTTCTTTGGTCTAGCAATATTCGGTACGGTACCAATTGTCCAACTTTACTAATTATTTTATTTACAACTTACCCAGGCCTAGCAATATGCAGTATGGTATTTTATTTTTTTACTTTTTGACTTCCACCTTTTAGTTTTTAGTTTGGATCTGTTCTTGGGCTAGCTATGTACAGTATGATACAATTTTTTTTTTGTTTGTTTTTTTACTGTATCAATTTTTTAACTTTATAAAATTTTTTACTTTGATCATTTCCCCTGATGTTCAGTATGGTATCATTTTGTTGAACTTTAACAATTTTTTTCTCATTTAAATTATTCCATGGGCTAGCGGTATGCAGTACAATACTATTTACAACTTACGCAGATTTTTTTATTTTATATTTTTGCAATATGGCACAATTTTATTTATTTATGTATGTGTGTTTTTTTTTTAAACCATTTATCTTTTTATTTGACAAATTATTCAACTTTGAAAATTGTTCACATTTATTGTGTAACATGCTTGTTTTGGGAGCTTTAGCTGATGAGCTGTGGCAAATCGGAGAGGAAAAAACATTAACCTCTGCAAATGTATTCTTTTTTTTTTTTTTTTTTAAGTAAACGTTTTGTGATTTCAAGTTAATCTAAATGAAATGAATGTCTTTTTTTCTTTTCTGTATGTTATGATGTCATCTGTCGTGTTAGGTAAAGCTGGGGGTAAAGGTGCAGGTAAAGGAGAGAAGTCTCTGACTGACTTTGCAGTGGAGTACGCAAAATCAAACAGAAGCACCTGCAAAGGCTGTGAGCAGAAAATAGAAAAGGTACAAAAACAAGTGTTGCCTTTATATAGTAATATAATTTAGACTAAAGATAAGGCAGTAAATAAAGTGATGATGTACTGATTTCTTGCACGGGCTTCACCCGTTGGATTAAGAAATTCACATTGCAATTCTTTTGATTTTCGCTGTATTGCATTTGTGATTTAAACTGCGATATAAATACTAAATGTATATACTTAAGTTCATATGCTTATATATTCATATAAATTGCTATAAAAATGCGTTCCTGTTGTGCCACTTGGAAGCTGCGCTCGATATAGAATCGTTTATATCTGAGGCTGACCGGTCGATCATCGGTCAGGACTAATCAAACTGAAAACCAGACGATTCTGGTCACTGGCCAATCGACCGATTCGTCTCTATTATAAATGTAATGTGGTTTAGAAACAAACACACACACAAAAATCTAAACTGAATCTCTGGTTGGAACGGGCCATAGTGTGATCATTGTATTTATTATTATATATTATGGAGGATTTATATATACAGTACTGTGCCAAAGTCTTAGGCGCCATATTATCTGTAGTACAAATTTTGTTATACAAGTTTATTATGTCTGCATTATTATGTACAAGACCGTTCCCTACAAAGATGCACTAAAATTAATGAATAAATAACATTACAGAAGAATATCTGCATGCCTGTAAAGAAAGCGACATATTACATTGCAGGCCAGTTTTCAGATGGGGGAAAAAAAATCAATAATGTCGACTCCTGGCTTTTGCATGAAAATAGAAAGGAGCGAGTGTGACGAAGTGACCAAAAGAGCTCATTTTCTCCAGCATGCTCAGTAAAACCTAACAGCTGTTTTATTTACAGTACTGTGCAAAAGTCTTGGGAACATCCAAACAAAAGCCATATCCAATGATTCTTTAGAAAACATTTCTACATTAAAAGTAACTTCTATAAAAAGCACTAAGTAATAACATAAACAATAAACGATGTCAATATTCGGTGTGAAAACTCTTTGCTTGAACGTAAGTGGTAGTGTTCGATACAGATGTGTGCAGTATTCTAAAAACGAAAATCCCATACTATTATAATAAATACTTTAAATTAAATATGAAATATTTTTAAAAACATTTAAGAAAATAAATAAACATATATATTTTAATGTACAAATAATCATACGAGCAGCATTGTGTGTTAAGTCCTTCAGCGAATGTTGCTCGCAATATTACTGGCTCCGCCCCTTCAGCTGCACAATAGGAAATGTCTAACATAGCACTTTTTTTTTTTTTTTTTTTTACAGAGTTTTAATACTGTACTACATTTTTACCGAGTTGCTCTGTATTGCATCAAACTGAATCGTTGCCCAGAGATCGGATCGAATCGTCAGTCCACCTACGATTCACAGCTCTACTCCCGAGTGTCTTTCTCACCTTCCTGTAATTCCAGGACCAGATTCGCATCTCGAAGAAAGCGGTGGACCCGGAGAAGCCTCAGCTGGGTCTGATCGACCGCTGGTACCACACGGGCTGCTTCGTGAGCCGGCGCGAGGAGCTCGTGTTCAAACCCGAGTACAGCGCGTCTCAGCTCAAAGGCTTCGCCGCTCTGCGTGCCGAGGACCAGGCCGAGCTGAAGAAGAGACTCCCTGTCGTCAAGGCTGAGGGGTGAGTCACCAACGCCTCCATAACACCCGCTTACTGACTTCTTTTTTTTTTACTTTTTTTTTTTTTTTTTTTTTGCTGCGTCATTGTGCGTCTCAGCACAAAAAAACTAAATTTTTACAAAAATAAATAATTTGTCTTTTGGTAAAGATTTGAAATAATTAAATAAATTATATATGTGTATATGAAGTATATAAATTTATATATATATACAGAAGTGTGAGTGCACTACACAGTATATCCATTATCCGTGTTTTACCCTTTGTAGTGAGTGAGCGTAGGGAACGTGAACACGCACAGATTTGGGCTGGAGAAAAATGTTCAATTTAAAATTCAATTGTGCATTTCAATATTATGTACTTAAGCTTCTAGAAGTGTCGCGATTTCATAAATATCGCGATTCAATATTACAATTTCACCCAATTTTGTTACAATTTTAAATATTTTAAAAAGTTTGAGTAATTAAATGCAGCCCGTTCCTTATAATGTTAGTTTTCTCGCTTAAAAACCGAGCGCAGCATTTAAGCAATAGTTTTATTGTTTAAAAACATACATTTCTCAAAATATTTTATTGCTTTTTAATTGATTCATTTGTAGCCGGTCGTTTGTTGACGAGAAAATGAAAACTGAAAATGAAAAACTCAAAAATGTGGGGGGTTTT
Source organism: Clarias magur (assembly GCA_013621035.1). NCBI lineage: Eukaryota > Metazoa > Chordata > Actinopteri > Siluriformes > Clariidae > Clarias > Clarias magur. The sequence goes on along the minus strand of QNUK01000140.1, from coordinate 317,827 downwards.
CTCCCTAATTTTGTCGTGTCCAATTCCTCCCCGTCACTAGGGGGCTCCCACATTAAGGCTACTACTACCACTCAGTCATATGGGGCCGAAGAATATCACGTGTTTCCTCTGAACCACGTGACGCCAGCCGGCCGCATTTTTCCGAACTGTTTGCTCACGCACTGTTGGGGGCGGAGTAACGCGCTCGGAGGACGGCGCTATCCGCTCCTTTTGCTCGCGTGAGCTCACAGACGCCCCTGACTGGCTGTAGAGCCGTGATTAATGTGGGAGCACTAAGTACCTCTCATCCCTCCCCTCTGAGAGAGCTCTGCCAATCAGCTCTCTCTAGACCTCCGGCTGCGAGAGGTTACAACAGCATCACCCGGGAATCGAACTCTTGATCTCCGGATGATAGGGCGAGCGCTTTACCACTGCGCCACTCGCCAAAATTTCTAATACATCCTGTTCTAAAATCGTGACATGCCCTTCTCTGCCATTTTTTGTTGTTGCATTAAGACAATGAATACTAATGTTTAAATATTAAATATTTTAAGATCAAAACGTCTGAATGTAATGAAAAGGCAATTTGTTTATTTATTAAGACGTATTGCTTTCCGTTGCTTTGCGCGTTCCTACGAGGACGTAACGTGATGCTTCTCCGCAAGCTTGCTTGTCTCCTCTAATGAAACATACAGAATTTACTGATATAAATGAAAAGTTAATAAAAATAGAAACGGTTTGATATCTCGTCAGTGGAACGCCACACATTTTTATACATTGATCTCAAGCAATATCCATGATTTAGAAAACTAGACGTGACTTTTTTTTTTTAAAGTCAGTGATAGTTGAAGTAGACAATCCTGAGCTCAGTCATCATGCGCTAAATGGGATTGCCATATAAAAGCGCGAGGTCAGGATCTGTGTACGGTAGCTACACGTCCATCGTCATGGCGATCCTGTCCCTCGGCGCCGCCTCTGCAGCCCAGGAAAATACCTTTAAAGGCCTCCCTGAACGACCTCATCTTATAGGCGTAGAGGAAAGGGTTGACCGCCGAGTTGGCGTGAGACAAGATGATGGCGGTGAGAAGGAGAGGCAGGGGCACGGAGCACGAGGGGCACAGCAGCAGGAAGCAGTTGATGATGTGAAGAGGGACCCAGCAGACGGTGAAGAGGAAGAGCACGAGGAAGAGCGACGTGGCCGTTTTCATCTCCTTCTTGATGTTGGCGGCTCCCTCGCCGCTGGCCTGGCCTCCGCGGTCCGTCGCGATCCTGCGCATCTGCCGCTTGACCGTGAGGAAGATCTGCGCGTAGATCAGGAACATGACGACGAGCGGCGTCAGCACGCAGGCGAAGAAGTTGAAGTACACCATGTAGTTCATGTCCACCACGCCGACGAAGAAGCAGAAGTCGTTGCCGGGGGGCGGAGTCTTGTGCCAGCCCATGAGCGGAACCAGGCCGATGAGGAAAGCCAGAACCCACGTGATCAGGATGACGAGCAGCGCGTTGCGTGGCGTCATGGTGCTGTGGTAGCGGAAGGGCATGAAGATGGCCACGTACCGCTCGACGGCCACGGCTAGCAGGCTGAAGATGGAGCTCTGAGTCAGCATGATGAGCACCGACAGCATGAGCAGGCACAGGTACAGGTTGTGGCGCGGGATGCCCAGGTCGGTCATGATGGCGCAGGGGATAGCCAGCGCCCCCACGCACACGTCTGCCACCGCCAGCGACACCAGGAAGTAATTCGTGACCGTGTGCAGCTTCCGGTTAAACCCCACGGCGACGCACACCAGCAGGTTCCCCACAGTGGACAGGAAGGCGATGACCAGCTCCGCCACCATGTAGGGCACGTTAATGGACGCCGGCGATCCCGCGGCAGTCGTGGTTAAAGTCGTCAGAGACGTGAGCGCCGTGGCTGTGGCGTTAGTATGTGGGCGTGGCTGAGTGGCGGCCGACGTAGCTGACGCCGTGGCATTGGTGACGAGCAGAAGGCTGCTGTTTAGATAAGAGCTGACGTTCAGGATGGTGGAGTTTAAATAAAGCAGAGCCGGTGCCAGGGTGGCGTTGGTGCCCGAGTCGGTCATTACACGCTGTAAAGAAGTGAAAGTGTTATTCCAGTCAGCTGAGATTTATACAAGATGTATCTTGTAATAATTACCAAGATATCGGCTTCGAGAAAACCTCAAAAACACCTAGAAAGGTAGAAGGGAGTTTTTGTTTTTAGAAAGATTTTAGTTTATTGTTGTTAAAGATTCATCCTGATATAATAACGATAGTTGCTCTTTTTGTGAGAATCTACAACAAATGAGAGGTAATGTCCTGGCCTGTGTTGTGCCTGTAATTAGTTATTGGAGTCTTCTGAGGGTGTTCTGGGGCCCTGAAGAAGTCTTGACATGTCTTTGACATGAAGTTTTGACATGTCTTGACATTTGTATATTTTTGTATATGTCTAAAGGCTAACTACACTGTTTTTAGCACAACCTGGGCTACGGTAATATGTGAGCAGCATGTATGTACAAATTTGTACTTTGGAGAAAAAAACAGTTATGCGTGATTTATTGAAAACAAGAAAAAATATATATATCACTGAAATAAGTTCACAAAACACATTCATAACATTTATTTACAAGACTTTTGTTACCTGGATCTTGTAGTCTAGAGTGTTTTACTTCAAAATGATGTGATAATCATCTTGATCACTCATTCACAGAAAACAATATATTCATTTACATTTTCTAAGACACTTTTAGTTTAGAAAGGCCGTATGCGAGGAGGCGTGAATGATCATGAATAATGCTCTACTTCACGCCAGAGAAGACAAAGACCCGAATAATGAGCGGCATAAATACCCCTTTCAGTCAGGTCTGTGACAGAGGGAAGTGCTTGATTTTTCCCCGATTTTCTCCCTAATTTAGTCGTGTCCAATTCCTCCCCGTCACTAGGCGGCTCCCACATTAAGGCTACTACTACCACTCAGCTGGGAGGGCCGAAGACTATCACGTGTTTCCTCCGAACCACGTGACGCCAGCCGACCGCATCTTTTTCGAACTGCTCGCTCGTGCACCGTTGGGGGCGGCGTAACACACTCGGAGGACAGCGCTATCCGCTCCCTCCGCTGCGCGAGCTCACAGACGCCCCTGACTGGCCTTAGAGCCGTGATTAATGTCGGAGCACTATGTACCTCCCATCCCTCCCCTCTGAGAGAGCTCGGCCAATCAGCGCTCTCTAGACCTCCGGCTGCGAGAGGTTACAGCACCACCCGGGATTCGAACTAGCGATCTCCGGATGACAGGGCGAGCGCTTTAACCACTGCGCCACTCGGAGGCCAAAAAACATATTTCTTTGTTTGTAGTTTATTTAGAACAGTTTGAGATAAATAAAATGCGTAAAAACAGACATTCAGGGTAAAATAATGCAAACAAAAGCAGTGAATGATACAAAAAAACCCCTACAAAAACAGACATTCAGGGTAAAACTGCAACGAGAACAGAACAAAATAAACTGAAAAAATACATTCGGTGAGAAAAGTGCTCCAAGATAAAAAATAAAAATAAAAAAAACTAAACAACTGAAAACAGACATTCAAAGCAAAATGGTGCAAACTGGAACAGTGCAAGATAAAATGAATTTATGGTGTCTACAGTCACACATCCCTGTGCCGCTCTTGAAAGCAGTTCCTGTTCAACTGAAGACACGGGGGAACGTTGCATGCCTGGCATCTCCAAGGTGTTTTTGCCGCTTGCCATGGACTGCTTTGCAATGCACACACAACCTGCGACCTGCAGTGGCAGCATCTCTGGCGTCTGAGGTCGGCACAGCTACTGGAACTGGTACATGGTCCGTACTTGTCCGTTTTGGTGCTACTTCCTGTGAGACACCACAAAGCTCTTTGAGTTGTTCCATAAACTCTTCATGGGACAGGTTACCATATAGTTCTTTATGCACAATGAAAGCATTGGTGGCAGCCCAAGAAGATGTCCAAGAAGTGTAGAAAAATCTTCCTGTACCACTTCATTGTTTTGTGCTGTGCAGTGTAATACTGTAACAGCTGATCAGACAGGTCAACGCCCTCCCATGTGCTGGTTGTACGCAGTCACAATTTCACCCCCCTCAGCACAGTATCTCCTGTGTAAGCAGAATGGATGGTAGAACAAACGGATACTTCTCGGGTGTCCATCCACTTCACAAATACAAGCGGTCCATCTCGAATCCACCTCACGGATCCCCTGGCAGACTTTTTAGGCAGCGAATTATCTGCATTCCGAGGAGCAGTCCTTCCTGTCGTCTGTGTAAGTCCCACATGCACCAAACTTCATGGTAAGCAAGTCTTTTAGGAGTTTTGGACTTGTGTAAATGGACAATTTCTACACATGGTACCCTGAACCTAAAACTTTACAGTCCAAGAGAGACGTTACAGCATCATATGATGGTCCACGGCTTGTGGGAACGTTGTTCTTTCCTGTGTACACAGAAAAGTCCATAGTGTATCCATTTGAAGAATCAGCAAGAACAAACAACTTGAAGCCCCACCTAGTTGGCTTGGCTTTCATGTCCTGCGTCATTCCTGTGTGTGCTTTGCAGGCCTCCATTCTCTCATCCACAGCTAAATTTCTTCTGGGATGATGGATAGCTTTGCAGGCATGACGGATAGTGTCCATAAGAGGTCTAACCCTGAACAGACGATGATGTTCGGATGTGCCCCTCTTCCTGTCATTCTCCTTGTCGGCATCTGGGTGACTCATGTGCACATCCCAAGAAATTGTCCGGTATCTGTCCCTTGACATGACGGTAGCTGGAAAAGGTACTGTCACAACAGCCTCGCCTGTAGATTACCCGGACTGTTTTCCCTGTCAATAGCGTGTGGGCGTGGCCTCGCCTGTAGATTACCCGGACTGTTTTCCCTGTCAATAGCGTGTGGGCGTGGCCTCGCCTGTAGATTACCCGGACTGTTTTCCCTGTCAATAGCGTGTGGGCGTGGCCTCGCCTGTAGATTACCCGGACTGTTTTCCCTGTCAATAGCGTGTGGGCGTGGCCTCGTCTGCAGATTACCCGGACTGTTTTCCCTGTCAATAGCGTGTGGGCGTGGCCTCGTCTGCAGATTACCCGGACTGTTTTCCCTGTCAATAGCGTGTGGGCGTGGCCTCGCCTGCAGATTACCCGGACTGTTTTCCCTGTCAATAGCGTGTGGGCGTGGCCTCGCCTGTAGATTACCCGGACTGTTTTCCCTGTCAATAGCGTGTGGGCGTGGCCTCGCCTGTAGATTACCCGGACTGTTTTCCCTGTCAATAGCGTGTGGGCGTGGCCTCGCCTGTAGATTACCCGGACTGTTTTCCCTGTCAATAGCGTGTGGGCGTGGCCTCGCCTGTAGATTACCCGGACTGTTTTCCCTGTCAATAGCGTGTGGGCGTGGCCTCGCCTGTAGATTACCCGGACTGTTTTCCCTGTCAATAGCGTGTGGGCGTGGCCTCGCCTGTAGATTGTCCGGACTGTTTTCCCTGTCAATAGCGTGTGGGCGTGGCCTCGCCTGTAGATTACCCGGACTGTTTTCCCTGTCAATAGCGTGTGGGCGTGGCCTCGCCTGTAGATTACCCGGACTGTTTTCCCTGTCAATAGCGTGTGGGCGTGGCCTCGCCTGTAGATTACCCGGACTGTTTTCCCTGTCAATAGCGTGTGGGCGTGGCCTCGCCTGTAGATTGTCCGGACTGTTTTCCCTGTCAATAGCGTGTAGATTGTCCGCGTGGCCTGCCTGTAATAGCGTGTGGGCGTGGCCTCGCCTGTAGATTACCCGGACTGTTTTCCCTGTCAATAGCGTGTGGGCGTGGCCTCGCCTGTAGATTACCCGGACTGGTTTCCCTGTCAATAGCGTGTGGGCGTGGCCTCGTCTGTAGATTACCCGGACTGTTTTCCCTGTCAATAGCGTGTGGGCGTGGCCTCGCCTGTAGATTACCCGGACTGTTTTCCCTGTCAATAGCGTGTGGGCGTGTCCTGCCGCAGGTCATTATCGGATAATGAAGTGCGAGAGAAATTCTGTGCCTCTCCTTGGTTTCACACGGATTACATAAAATGAGAATGTTTGTTGAGAACGCACAAAGATTTCCGCCTGGAAACAGAAGATCGACGTTTAACTGTAGTGTCTTAGACTAGGAAGATGTCTTAGCCTTTATTCACTGCAAAGTGAAAAAATAAAATTCAGGAACTCGGATTAAAGACGAGAAATCGATGCGAGTAGACGCAGCAAACTTACAGACTGGTTTGTTGTTTGACGAGCCCAGGTGATGGCCAGGCAGCTACTGAGGCAGAGATCTATAGAGCAAACACATGTAAATAATACGGATCAATGCAAATGACCTACTATTTCTCTATTTCCTTCATCTTCATGCTAGTTTCAGTTTAATGGTTATTTCTCGTATCATTTAATGAATTTCCAGATCGTCTCGTGGATGTTGATGAATGAGTACTCGTTAGCAGTTTGGTCCTTTTGCCGCCTCGGGGAAAGCCCTGTTGGGATACGCATTAATAATGACCTATTGTTCAAGGAAATCAGTCGAGATGCAAAAGTTCAGCTAAAAGGAAATAAGGTGGAGGAGCAGATAGAAAGCATGTGCATGTACAGTACAGAAAAGCCCGGAGATCGTTTTAATATTTATCCAAATAATATCACATTTGGTTCTAGCAGTGTGTGTTCGTTTCAGGTCTATTATTTGCATTTGTGTATTTATTCGGGTTGTTTCTGTAGTCGTGCAATATCTCATAAAAGGAAATGGTTTAAACTGTGGATTTGGTATTGGTTACATGCCGAGGGAGTGTGTGTGTGAGTGTGTGTCGCTCTGAGCATGTTCCTGCGATGAATATCGGTTCAGTCAGTTTTATTTAATGCCTGAGAAATGTATAAATAATAAATAAAAAAATACTGAAATATTAGTCATTAATACTGAAAAGATGGGTGGAAAAAGTTGATAAAACTCTTAGACAAAATGAAGGCGTAATTGATTGATTTTTTTAAAAATTCATCACAATATGTTGTTGTATTGGTAAACCCGTGATTTAAAATGTATTAGATTTTTTATTTTTCCGATATCTTGACTTCGGTACCGGTTTTTCGAAACCAATTTTGTAAGATTACAGTTTTTATGTTATCGAAACGAAACTGCGGAATCATTCATGAGACTGACCAGGTCGACTGACCGTCTGCTTTAGTTCGAGATACAGAAGCTTTAAAATTGTAACAAACTATAGCAAAGTTAACAAGATGTCTTCAGCTCAAAAAAATTAAGTAAATAAATAAAAACCGGTAAAAATCCACAGCTGCAAATATACCAGTTGGCGGAATGTACTGTAGTAAAGCATGGCACATTTCAAACCTTAAATATTATATGAGGAGTGTTCGAGTAAAACCGGGACTTTTGATGGTGCTTGAAGGTGTAAGACGGATTGACATTTTTTAAAGAAGGCTAATATCGGTTTCATAACGGGGGAAAAAGAGCTGAAACCTGTTTAAATCAGGATGCTTTAACTTTTTTTGTTTTCACTCTTTAATTTTTTATTTCGGCAACCACTCAAATTTTTCCCACTTAAAAATAAATAAATACAAAACCAGTTTACTGCAACTCGAAGTTGTCTCTTAAACACTCCATAACAGCTAAATCAAAGTTCACAAATTTGTGATTTGTTTCATTTTTGTCTTATTTGACCAGAGAGAGAGAGAGAGAGAGAGAGAGAGAGAGAGAGAGAGCGCACCCTCCCTTCAGTTCACAGAATATTAGTGATAATATAAATCATTCACCTGGTTCACCGTTTACAGAAAAGCGAGCGTGTGCCATGAGCAGTGTGTTCATGCACAGCTCTGTCTGGTAATATTGATAAATATAAATGTATAAAAAAAAAGAAGAAGAAGAAAAGGGGAAAAAAAAGCGGGGGGGATCAGTCATGGTTTCGTTAAATGCCAATGAAATATTAGGAATTAATGCTGAAAAAGCAGGTTGGGGAAAAATTATGAAACGTTTAGAAGGCTTTTGGTGAATTATGATGTACGCAGTATACTTTTCCAGGACGCCTTTAATACAGCTTTTGCGTACATCATAATTCACTATATCGTTATTACATTGTCATTTTACCAAACCTTCATTTATTATTTATTATTGTTAATTTATTAGTTTTATAGTGAAAATCTATGACACAAAATATTAATACTTGTCGCCAAAAGAAGACATTCCACATGATAACGTATGAGTTCAGCCAGCTCCTCAGTTCCTGCAGGTAACCTGTACAGGAGTTGGTTTGGGTTGTTTTGTTAAACAACTGCAGTTTTCACATTTTTATTATTATTTTACATCCTTTCTCGTTCACTCCTGACAGAAACGGTGCGCGGTGTCACGGTGGACAAAAACCAATCCGATCTGCATTAACAGCTCTGTATGCGATCACACTCCGTATATATTTTCCGTAGACGCGCTCGAGTGTTCAACTCATTCACTCCAGAGTGACATACGTACTCACCGAAGAGCCGCCGCGTCACTGCAGCGTTTCTCTACGCCGGTTAGAAAACAACAAATCATTCCTAAACTCCATTATAGAGACGGATATCGCTTCTATATCTCGGTTTCTTTCACCCTTTAACTCCGCCGTCTCCAAGTGTACGTTGAGGCCTTTATATGTCTGTCGTGTGTTTGTGCTGTTTTTCCACCGTGGGGTCATTAGCGACCCGTCTGAGGGGTAATTAGAGGGGGAGGTTGATGGAATTGCGCGTCCCATAGGTGGCTCCCTGTACAGAAAGGTGATTTAATTAGTCAGTAATGTCCATCAGGGCGCCCCCCGCGGGTCAGGAGAGCGTGTCGAGGCATGAGCGGCGAGCTCCTAATGAGCTCCACTGACGAGTGTGTTTTATTTATTTATTTATTTTTTTAAAACTTTTAAATAAGAAAATCAGGAAATTCAATATCGATATCATGACATGCTGTTATGGATGTTGTGGTAAAAAATTTTTTTTTTTTTTTTTGTGGTGTTAAAGCTGTGTGTATTTTAAATGTTTCTCATTGTTAAATGTTTATCGATTTAAAATTTTTGAATTTATTTTGATTTTTCTTTTGTTTGTTTTTTACCTGAAAAATACTATTGATCCCTATATATACACAACAACATCTACCCGATCTATTTGAATCCACTATGAAATAAAAAAAAAAAAATACACAAATAGCCCTTTGATCTGCTCGTCCTGGATTATTGATGTGTCTTGAGACTGAATCTTATATTTCTTTCTTTCCTTTCAGGAAAAGGAAAGCCGACTCTGTTGATGGTGTTTCTAAGAAGCAGAAGAAAGAGGAGGAAGAGGAGAAAAAACAGCTGGAGATGAGGCTGAAGGTCTGAGCCCTGAGATCAGTGTCGGCATCATTTCTTTAGTCCGGCTCATTCGTTTAGATGTGGCGTGAAATTTTACTTCATGTTTAACTGAAATGAAATACGTCTGAACCCATTTTAAACAAATAATTGGGCTCAGAATGAGATCAATGTTTAAATAACATGAAATTAATCCTGATGTTGGAACAAAACGTACGTTTCCTTTTAATAATCGTTGGGATCAATTCATTTATACAAGATGCAGGAAAGGACACTCGGAAGTTGCACAACACATTTTTACTGTCTTGACAAAATTCACCAAAATGTTCATCATGTACGAACAGTTCTGTCCCTCAAACATATTTATTTAATTCTTCTACTCCTGTGAGGATCCTGTTTTACTCTGACGCCTTTTGAGAGTTTTTAACAAGTGAATCCAAATTTAGTTTTAAAGTTCTTATTTAAAAAAAATATCTTAAACATCTTGTCAAGTTTCAATTTTGAATAAATAAAACTTTATTCAAAGTTTGCCAAGAATATAGCCGTAGAAGCTGATATGGTGTTTTAAAAAGGACATGAATAAAGAAATGCTTTTGAATAAACGTCTGGTTTGTTGTTCCATAAATCTCATAAATTTTATTTAAATTAACGTCTCCACTGTTTGTTTGATTGCAGGAGCAGAGCCAGTTGATTTGGGGGATTAAAGACAAGCTGAAGAAGTACTGCTCGACCAACGACATGAAGGAGCTTCTGATCGCCAACGGGCAGGACGTTCCCTCAGGAGAAACCAACGTAAGACCTGGAAGGAAAAAGGAAAATCGATCTACCCGACTCATTCGTCTAATATATTTACCTGTGTTTAAAGGTCCCGTATTTGAGACCAAGTTAACACAGATCTCAGAGCGCTCCCAAAAAGGTTTTTTTTTTTTTTTTTTTTTCCCCTCCCCTCACTACTTTTCCGAACACAACATTTTTGGTGTCTCTGTAAATAAGCTACTGCTGAGCCACGCCCCCAGGCATAAAACAGCAGAGCTTAGCAACAAGCTTGGGGGAGGGGCTCTTCTTATATGATGTCACAATCTGGTGAAAATCTCGTGGGCTTGTTTAAATCCAGGCCAATATGAAAATGGAGTAAAGACGAAAAAGCGGGGATTTGGAGATCCTTAAATATCGAAAAATGACAGTTAATTTTAATAATAGGTTTCAGTGATGTGCCCTTTAAGTCATGCATTCATGAGCTATTAGTCAGTCAGTGTTTTTTATTACACGTGTAAATAAGGAATATAAACCACTCTGTCACACCTTGCCATAGAAAACTAATCTACAACTGTACTGTGGGGTGATGCATCACCACTTTTACCAATTTGATGTTCATTATTTGTAACATTTTCACGTTTATTCCTTTTGTGCCACATCAATTAGATTTTATTTGTTTTTTTAATTAAATAATAAAACTAGGCCTGTCAGTATTAGCGTGTTAATGCATCTGATTGATAAAAAAAAAAAAAAAAATTCTCGCAAATTAATCATATCATAAATTTGACCTTAATGGCTTTCCACAATCGCAGCGCAGTTAACCGGCTGTGTGTGATAACGGCACGTTTAACGCGGATAATAAGTCGTGGGAGCGGTGGCTCAGGTGGCTAAGGCGCTAGGTTTTTGATATACATATTAAAAAAAAAAAAAAAAAAAAACTCTATAAATTCTTTAATCAATTGACAGCACTAACGTTTAATTACATAAACACTCACAAAGACGGTATCATCCTGTTTATCAAGTAGGTTAGAACTTTAAAAAAAAAAAATTTTTTTAAGATGAACAATATCCAGAATTTCTTCTTGTAATTAACACCGTTCGGCCAATCAGAATCAAGAATTCAACTGTAAGGAAGACGGTCATATTAAGTGTTTTTGATTGAATCTTAACAGTCTGAGATATCGTAAGGTTCAGTTTAGACGACACTTGAATAATTATTGCGTGAGCCACGTTAAAATCGAGATCGTGATCGTGCTTATTTGTGCCTAGATCCTGGACCGTCTGTCAGACTGCATGGCTTTCGGCGTGTTGAAGCCGTGCGAGACGTGTCAGGGTCAGCTAGTGTTCAAGAGCGACGCCTACTACTGCACGGGAGACATCTCTGCCTGGACCAAGTGCGTGTTCAAGACTCAGACGCCCAACCGCAAAGACTGGGCCACGCCGAAGGTCAGTTCCCGTCCAGAGCGCAGAGGATGCCGTGAAACCATGTGACCGGGTGAACGTGCATGCAGGTGCGGCTGTGGATCTGGGCTTGCTGTTACATTGCTCTGGTTTCTTTTTTTTTTTTTTTTTTTTACTATTATTATTTTAGGAGTTCCATGAAATTCCCTTCCTGAAGAAGTTCAAGTTCAAGCGCCAGGACCGTTTGTTTCCCAAAGAGCCTCCTGCGGCTACGGCGACCGCTCCTGCCTCGTGCGCGGCTGCCTCGGCTCACGGCTCGGCTGCTTCCAGCGCCTCCAGTTCCAGTCTTCCCACCGAGCTCCCTACAGAAGTGAACGCAGGTCAGAGAGTCACCTCTAACAGACAGCTTTTGAGTTTTTTTTTTTTTTGCAAAATTCCAACACTAACCATGATGCAACAATCTGCGTTCAGTGAATCCGGAAGATGTCCAGAGCTGTGTTTTTGTGGCTGAATATAATTTCCGCTCTCTGCAGATAAGCCTCTGACCGGGCTGAAGGTGCTGACTCTCGGGAAGCTGAGCAAGAACAAGGACGAGCTGAAAGCCGTAGTGGAGGAGCTGGGAGGAAAAATCACCGGCACTGTTAATAAAGCCACCTTCTGCCTCAGCTCCACGAGTGAGTGTTTGTGTGTACAGTGGAACTTTGGGTTGCTGCGAGCTTTTTGCAAGATGAGCAAAAAAATGTTTAACTTGGTAAACAAGCGAAATCTTGAAATACGAGCAGTATTGTGAGTAATCGTCTACCATGCTCGGTCGCAGTGCGTGTGCGTCACTCGTGTAGTCAACATGACGGTGCGCGTGTGTATTGTTCACTATAACACTGTGACCGTGACCATGTGTGTGTGCGTAAAGGATGTTTTGATTTCGTTTTTGCGTGCGTGCGTGAAAGAATCGTTGGCGTTTTCTGCTTTTTATTATGGGTGGAAATTTGCTTTGATGTAAGAGTGTTTGGCTATACAAGCACACTTCCGGAATAAATTATGCTCGCACTCCAAGGGTTGACTGTATGTATGTGTAGTGTGTGTCCAAAAAAAAATAATCTAACTTGCCATTAAGAATTTTTTTTTAAATAAATGAAGGAATAAATCTGCATTTAATTAAGCACTGTTCAATTCTTGATTCAGATTGGTTGGAAATTAATTACTTAATTAGTTACTTTCCGTAATAGGGACCACATCCTTATGCTCATATAGCAAGTGATATTTTTGGTTTACTGTGTGTGTATATATATATATATATATATATATATATATATATATATATATATATACATATATATATATATATATATATATATATATATATATATATATATATATATACACACACACACACACACACATCTATAGAAGGAGTCTCCAGTGTTTTTGTACCAGTCAGATATAAAGCTGTAACGTTTTATTGTCTTTATTTATTTTCGTCTCTCTCAGTATCGTAACAAACTCCAATTCATCACATCCCTCCATCACTGATTATTTTCCCACAACAGCTCAGCGCATTTCTCATTTAAACTGAGAGTGAATGATCTGTAAAGGAGTGTGTGCTGTCTCAGCAAGCATGTGTGTGTGTGTGTGTGTGTGTGTCGTGTCGTATTACAGAGGAAGTTGAGAAGATGAGTAAGAAGATGGAGGAGGTGAGGGACGCCGGCATTCGCGTCGTTGCCGAGGACTTCCTGACCGACATCAAGTCCTCGGGCAAGGCGCTCCGAGAGCTCATCTCCCTGCACGGCATCTCGCCCTGGGGCGCCGAGGTCAAACTCGAGGCCCCGGCTTCATCGGCCGCCGCGAAGTCCGGCGGAGCCACCAAAAGCTCAGGAAGAAGCAAAGAGGATGAAGGTACGAGAAGTGGTTTAAGTGTTAAAAGTTTAATAACCGATAATGTTTGTCTTGCATAATAATACTCTGTAGCTTACGTTAACTGTTCTGGAAAAAAGAAACGGCGAATCGAACTCAATCTTTTTCCCGTTCTTTCGTTGCCAGATTGGGTGGTTTTGCAATTAATCCACATTTCACATGCATACCGAACCATAGGGTGAGAACCGTGCAGATCCCAAATCATTATGCAAAAGTCTTAATCTTATTATTTATTTACATACAGCGTCAAAGTGGGACTTTTGATAAAATCTCCTGCTACACTAATGCACTCATCCCAGTGTTTAACTAGTGCTTGGTATAATCGAGGTATAAAGTTTTCTCAGTACATCAGAGCTGTGATTGGACTGCCTGTCTGATTCATGTCTGGAAACCCCGGCCTCCCAGAAACTCCTTTATACCCCTATCTCACATATGCGGTTTGACTCGCAGTGAGACGCGGTGTTAGGCACCGCGAGCCATCGCGAGTAACCGTGCAAAGTTCCGTGAGGTTCCATAGGGTCCGCGAGCTTCCATGAGGACCGCAAAAAAAAATTTTAAACATCTTTCCGCGTGAAAATGTAAACATCGGAAACGTAACAACACCGCAAAGCACCTTACACAGCGTAATGAGACCACAGTGACAACGCAGCCTTCCGTCAGGAAAAGGCAGATTTTCGCCGACCTCGGATGACGCCGGCTTCGCGATCTCATTACGGTTGCTTTACGCAATCACTACATTGTTGACGGAACCATGGCGGATTGTCCGCGTTGACGTTATGGTCCACGTATGGATTACGATGTCGGCGTTTTTATTACGGAGTCCGCGTTGTTCTGCAGTTATTACGGTGTTTGCGTCTCGTTCATAAAAACCTATCTCCTCGTCATTTCTTATCCTCACATCATCATGCCACCCAAAGGGAAGGCACGAGGGAAATTCAAGAAACGCTGTTCTCAGTCACCACTGTCATTTACTGCTCCTGTTGTCTCAGAAGAAGAAGGTGAAACTACTGATGACGAACCAGCTTCAGACACACCTGTTCCTGAAGCAACCAAGAAGGCTTCAGAACCAGCTTCAGGCGCACATGCTCCAGAAGCAATCAAGAAGGTCAGGGCTCCTGCACTTGTGTTACACCCTGAACAGGAACAGGAAGTAGCTGACTGGTACAGGGAAAATGACTTCCTGTACAATTTTAAAAAGGCTGCATTCAAAAATAGAGAACAGAGAAGCAGAGTGGTTTCAGAGAAGGCACAGCAGTTGGGCATCCCAGTTGACCAGTTGACTACCTGGGTGAAGTCCATGAGAGATAGGGCTGGGAAACTTACCAAGAAGCAGCCGTCTGTGTCAGGAGCACAGCCGATGACAGACCGAGACAAGTGGATCCTGGAGAATTTTGGCTATATCCAGAACTTCATGAAGAGGGTGCCAGAGGGAAAAAGAAAAAAGGGAGGTGAACGGTCACAGAACCTGACCAGTACGGCTAGTACTCGGTCTGCGAGTTCATCTGCTGATGATGACCGTGACAAGAAGGATGGAGATTCTAAAGCTGGGTCTCGCACAGTCTCAAAAAAGTCCACTCAACCTAAGAAGAAGGCAGCCACTGTCCAGCGTTCATCATCGCCCACTGCAGCTGCTCTTCGTGAAGTAAGTGCGTCTTTTTATTACTTATTATTATTGGGGCATCTCCTAAAACATTACAAACCACATAATAAGCAATGTACAGTGGAACCTTGGATCGCGAGTGTTCCGCAAGATGAGCAAAGATTTTGAATACATTTTTAATTGGAAAGAGTGAAAATCTTGGTCTAGATTGGTCTAGCGAAAACTTGGATCTAGTTTACGAGCGCTGAGTGCCATGTATCACGCGTTCGCCTCTTATTTTGACACTGAGCGGCAAGTGATCACAACTGAGCCAATGATTTCTCTCTCTCTTGCGCTGTGGAATTGTGGGTAATTTAAAAAGCGAGTAGGGAGAAGGAGTTTTACTGTTTAAGACAAGGCGAGGGAAGGGGCCAAGTACACACACGCGCGCACACACACCTACACAGCGCACAAACGTAAACACTTATCTGTCTGGATTTATTTTTACCTTTTTTAAATGTTGAGTTCAGGTTAATTTGTTTTATTTTTACTTTTATATATTGTATGAATCATTTTTATGTATTTATTGTTTTGGGCTGCAGAACGAATAATTTGAGTTTTCATTATTTCTTATGGGAAAATTCGATTTGGTTTACAAGTGTTTTGCAATACGAGCCTGCTTCCAGAACGAATTATGCTCGTAATCCAAGGCTCCACTGTATAAATAAACAAAATAAATAGTAATGCTCCTTTCACTTCATGACTCTTCTCCCTAGGGCACTTGGTCACGATTAACACTAGGCAGCAGAATTCTTTAGCCCTTTAGTACTTGCGTAGCTGAATGCTAATGCAGTTTTCTCATTTTTTCAGGTTCTCAAGAAGGCAGCTGAGGTGCACAATGTTTTTAAGAAGACAGCACAGCCACATAATGATGAGATGGGATCAAGGAGGGCGATGGCAGAGATGATGTACCACGAGACCAGGCAAATGGATGCCGATACGTGGCAGGAATGCCAAGCAGCTCTATTTCAGACGTTGATGCACTTCAAGACGGTCAGTCGCCAGAGACAGCTTGGACCTCCACATGCTCCTTGGTCGTACCAGCCGACCCTTGGAACTCCGTGGACATACCAGCAAGCTGCTTCCACGACCTTCCAGCCAGGTGCAGGCCCTCCTCTGTCCTTCCAACTCGTTGCAGTGCCTTCTTCGTCGTTGCAGTCACCTGCAGTCCAGCAGCACCAAACTGCTTCATCGCCCAGGCAGCTCTCCACCCCAGGACCAACGTCATGTGATGCTGTGCCATTTCTCATCGGTCAGGAGTCCATCACACCTGTCCGGGCAAGCACTCCCAGCACATCTGATGATACAGTTGATTCGAGCACTTGGGAGTGATGAGGATTCTGGTGATGACGAATAACTTTTGTACCATCAACATACGTACTGATGCTTCATGATATTAACTGTTCCAATATGTTGTTTGGTGTTTTAACCATATCTGTTGGATTGTTACACATAATAAATGATTTTTGCAAACTTTAAGTGTTGTGATTGATCTGTAGGAGTTTACAAAGAAAGGCCTGCTGCTATAATAACAGTTCTAGATAAGTGAATACTTTTGCCCCAAGTGATCAAAGGTGATCATAACCGATAAAATGAGACTGGAGTGATTTGCCATTCCAGTGAGACGATTACCCACAATTCTGCAGCGCAAGAGAGAGAAAAATCAGTGGCTCAATTGTGACGTGACGCTCTGTGTCAAAACAAGAGCGCATGTGTGATGCATGATACAGGTTCAAAATTTATTAAAAATCTTTGCTTGTCTTGCAGAACACTCGTAAACCGCGTTACTCACAATCTGAGGTTCTACTGTATATATAATCAATACAGTAGGTTGCATGTATGCTGTATGCATATGTAACTAAACAGAAAGGGTTATTTATATACACTGCAATGAAGAAGGCTATATGGCAAGATGAAAAGGAAATGAAAAAGTTTTAATTTAAATTAAGAGTACAAGTTTGGTTAGTTTAGTTTAATGACATTTGGAATACAATACCAACCAGCTTAAATTTTTTTCTTGACTACCAGTATTGGTTTGCTCTTTTTGGAAAAATGTGGTGAGCCCTTAAAAGCGCTCGAGTTCTTTGAGTTGGAGGAGAGATAAAATTTTATCTTGCTGCCCAGGAACACTTCTGGCTTCTGAGCTCACATACTTTTATGAGGTATTGTCTTTGCTGCCCTGTTGGTGTTTCCTCTGTAGGCTTCTGCCATGTCAGGAAGATTAACAGTCTCTATCCAACTTCTTGGTATGACGTCGTGGGTTTCTGGATTTTCCTGGTCCACTGGAAGTTCTCCATGAGGATTCCGCAATCTAAGCGAATTGTGCAGGACACACCAAGCCGAGGCGATGGTGCTCAACCCCCCTTTCTGGTTGCTGTGGCACTGTAGTTAGAATCGTGACATCTGAATGGTGAAGCCAAAATGCAAAAGGTGTTCTCAACAACCCTCCTGGCTCTGGACGGTCTGTAATTCAATATTCTTTGCTCGACGGCCATGTTCGTGAAGGGCAGTGGCTTCATCAGCCAGGTCTTGAGTGCAAAAGCATCGTCGCCAACAAGGAAGTAACCAGTGGGCTCATCATCATTTGGTAGGGGATCAGGTGGTGGTAATCCAATTGTTCCATTTCCCAGTGCTTCTTTTAAGTCGGTGTCATTGAGGATCCCTGCATCTGAACCAGCTCCATTAGCTCCTACGTCGACATAAAGGAACTTGTAGTTTGAACATCAAGTCCTGCAAGCAGAACTATGGAAAAGAAGCCTTTGTAGTTGTAGTAGTGAGATCCACTTTGACTTGGTTTCCTGATAGCTGTGTGTTTGCCATCAGTAGCTCCTACATACTGAGGGAAGTTCCACCTTGTCTTGAAAACTTCAGCAACTTCTTTCCAGGCTTCAGGTGTGACAGGGCAAGTCATGACCTCCGCTGAGTATTCATCAAACCATTGGCTGCAACGCTGAGGGAGTATTGAAGGGACTTGTAACTATTCCCAGTAGCCAAATATCTTGGTGTCACTGCAAGCTTCAGTCCTGGTTCCAAGGATTTCCTGAAGAAAATCGTCTTGCTTTTGGATCCTGGGTCCCACACGTTGTGCGAGTTCTCTGAAGACATCTGGCTCCATCCTGAGAAAGTTTCTGAAGCTTGATTGATCCTCTGTAGTAAGTTCAGCCATCAGTTTCTGCCCTCTGCACCTGCTGACTCAACCCTGTGCTGAACCGGACTTCATGCTAATTTAAGGAACTTCTGTTATATTGAACTTTTAGCTGCATAACACACACAATGTTTATATAATTCCTGCTATCCGTTATCACCCAAATGAGTCTGGTTCCTCTCAAGGTTTCTTCCTACTGCCATCTCAGGGCGTTTTTCCTTGCCACCGTCGCCATCACCCTTGGCTTGCTCATCAGAAACATTTCATTCATCATTCACTCATTATCTAGACACATTTTTCTCACACATACACGTTTCCATAAATTTTCTTTAAAAAAAAAAAAAATTCTTGTTAAGCTGATTCGAGACAATGAACGTTGTTAAAAGCGCTATATAAATCAAATTTAATTGAAAGATTGAATTTAATTTCTCATACTGTCCACACAATGTCCTTCTCTGCAGCCACCGTCTCGCCCAGTCTCTTCTGTCTTCTCATTCTCCTTTTTCCTGCAGCAATTTGTTGTCTTTTCGACTCGCTTTTCTTCTTCCTCTTCTGATGAGGGAAAACCTCTGCAACGTCATAATACATGATGGGGGCGAGTCGTGTTTGTTCCTCGAGGAAAAGCATCTTGTCTATAGGAACGTACTAAATGAATGAAAAGATGCAGAGGAGAGACCTTTTATATTGGACATTTTCGCGCGGTGGACCAGTCTGCCATTTTCTCCGCACTCCGGAACGGTAATAAGGACGCATGTACAGCCTCGTTTACGTGCTAAACGTAGTGCTTCCGTGTGCGCCGTGATCTTTTCGTGAGACGTCCGCCAGCGCCGCAGTGCTTCCGAAATGAAGCCCGAAACTTAGCCGCAAAAACGGCAGTTAACCGCAACGACACCGTGATTGCTCCTCCATAAATACCTCAATTTCTCTTCTTTCGCGACCACTTCCGCATGAAACCGTACGAAACTGTGGTACCATCGTGATGGAAACGTTATCACCACACCAAAACTGCAAAAACGCGATGAATCGTACTTGCAACCACCGCGCGAAACCGCGATAACTCCGCATAGGTGAGATAGGGGTATTAATGTCCCGAACATTTGCAGCATTCACATGTTTTACTGCGACTAAGGATCTCGCCAGCGTACTGTGCTCACACAAAGTCTTCCTTAAATATTAATCTCTTTTACGTCTAAACACAAATTTCATCACGGGTCCCGGTTCGACTTGAACGCTCCTCGTGTATGTATTTTGATTATCGTGTACGTCTAATTGGTTGTGATGGCTAAACATGACTTGTATATTCTCCCGCGGTTTCTCAGGCGGCAGCAAGTCGAAGAAGATGAAGCTGACGGTTAAAGGCGGAGCGGCCGTAGATCCGGACTCAGGTTCTCACACATTTCTCTCTCTCTCCCTCTCACTCTTTTTTTTTTTTATTCTGGTCGTTTCCGTTCTTGTTGTTTAAACGATGCGTCGTCGTGACTCAGGTCTGGAGGACTGCGCTCACGTGCTGGACCAGAACGGGAAGATCTACAGCGCTACGCTGGGGCTGGTGGACATCGTCCGCGGAACAAACTCCTACTACAAACTCCAGCTCCTGGAGGACGACGTACAGAAACGGTGAGGGGACGGCACCGGGTGTGTCTTACCGTCTAATCCGTCCGTCCTCTTGTTTCGTTGATCCGATCATGTCTTTGTCTCAGCCTTTGTCTTTGTCTTCTTGTGTATTTCGAGTGTATTTTATCGTGGCGTGTTGCTCTCAGGTACTGGGTGTTCAGGTCCTGGGGTCGAGTAGGAACCGCGATCGGAGGAAACAAACTGGAGAAGTTTTATGACAAGAACTCGGCCATGGACAACTTCCGCAGCGTCTACGAGGAAAAGACTGGCAACTGCTGGACCTCGAGCAGCTTCACCAAATACCCTAATAAGTTTTATCCTCTGGAGATTGACTATGGGCAGGTGCGTGCGTGCGTGCGTTTGCTTTTCTTGGGCTCTTTATAGCACTTTTTTTGTTGTTTCCATGTGCTGAAGCGTACAACCTCGCGTTAAAGTCCGATCTTTGTGATTCCCTCTGCAGGACGAGGAAGCGGTGAAGAAGCTGACCGCCAGCAGCGGCACCAAGTCCCGACTCGCCAAACCGGTCCAGGAGCTGATCCGCATGATCTTCGACGTGGAGAGCATGAAGAAGGCCATGGTGGAGTTTGAGGTGTGCGGCTCGAGCGAGAGATCGTCGAAAACATGATAACGTCTTTGGAAATGACTGGCGGGGGGGAGGAGGAGAAGAAACGTCTCCCTCTTTCACTCTCTCAGTCCCTTTCTCCCACTCTCGCTCACTTTCACCAGCTGTCTCTCTGTTTCTTTCTCCATGTGTCTGTAAGGTCTGTCTCTTTCATTGTCTGTCACTTTTGGTCTTTTCTTGCAGCTCTTTAGGTCTCTCTACATCTGCCTTTGTCTCACATTATGTCTCTCTGTCTGTTTCTTAGCCTCTCTCTTTGCTGTCTCTTTTTTTTTGTCCCCCCCCCCCCCAAGAAAAGAAGGCACAAGAAAAGAAAACCTGACAATAGTGTAGTAAAAGTAATAAATAAATGTATATAAAATAAAAGAGTACAGATATTTAGTTAAAGATGAAGTGACTCTTGTGTACATGATTAAACAAAGCGTATAAACATATATGTACATAATAATAACAGTGGTGTGTGTGTGTGTGTGGTCACTCACTGCCCCTCACTTGGTGGCAGGTGTGTGTATGTGTTTCACTGTCTCTGTCTTTGTCTTTTTTTCCTTCTTGTCTCTTTATCAGTATCTGTCTCTCTCTCTCTCGGTTTTGCTGTTTTTTCCTTTTTTTTTTGTCTCTACTGCTTCCTCTCCTTTTCTCTTGCTCTCTCTCCGTCTTTTTTCTTTTCTGTCTCTATTTTTCTTCCCTCACCGGCTTTCTCCTTCTCTCTCTCTCTTTCACACACACACACTTTCTCCCCCTTTGTCTGTCTCCCTCACTGGCTTTCCTCCCTTTTTTTATTCTCTTTGTCTCTCTCGCTGTTTTCCTCTGTCTCACTCTCACCCCTGTCTGTTTTCCCATCTGTTTCCCTCCCCATCTTTTTCTCTTCCTCCATTTCTCTCTTTTTTTTTTCCTGTATTTTCCTTCCTTCTTAGTTTTTGTTTCTACGTCTGACTCCATTTCTCTCTCTCTCTTTCTTGCTCTATCTCTCCTTTTTCCCCTCTGTCTGGCCTTTTCTCTTTTTCCACTGTCTGCCTCTCTTACTGACTTCTTTTGATGCTCTCTCTCTTACACGCACCTTTTCTCCTCTGTTTCACGTTCTCCGTGGCCGCCTTTTCTTTCTTTTCTCCATCTGTCTCTCCCTTTCTTTTTCTCTCTCTTTTCTTACTTTCTCTCTCACTCTCTCTCTCCTTTTTTCGGCTTTCTATATCTGATTCTTTCTTTTTCATTGTGTTTTTTTTCCTTCCATCTGGCTCTCTCTCTCTTACACACACACACACACACACACACACACACACACGCGCACACCTTTTCTCATCTCTTTCACTTCCTCCGTGGCTTTCTTTTCTTCATCTGTCTCTCTCCCTCTCTTTTTCTCCTTGTCTGTTTTCTCTTCCTCTATTTCTCTCTCTCTGTGTCTTTTCTTTCTTTGGCTTTTTACATCTGATTCTCTTTTACATTGTATTTTCTTCTCTCTCTCTCTCTGTGTGTGCGTTTTGCATTAACCGCATCAGCTTTATCTCGGCTCTTTGTTGATGTAAATCTCTCCCCACAGATCGACCTGCAGAAGATGCCTTTGGGGAAACTGAGTAAGAGACAGATCCAGAGTGCGTACTCTCTCCTCACCGAGGTCCAGCAGGTCAGTGTTAAACTCTGGCGGATCAGACGACGTCACTGTCGCTGTGATGTTACAGGAATTCTGTTTGCGTAAACAGAGAGTGGTGGTGATGATGGTCTCCTGGATCGTTTGATTTTGTCTGTCTGTGTGTCAGGCCGTGTCCGATAGCGCTCCTGAGGCCGTGATCCTGGATCTGTCCAATCGCTTCTACACTCTGATCCCGCACGACTTCGGCATGAAGAAACCCCCGCTGCTGAGTAACCTGGACTACATTCAGGTGGGCCGTGGGAAATGAGTCGGGATACTTAATTACGTATACTACATCATTAAAGGTGCCTTATATTTTTTTTTGTAACATTAACAAGCGAGGAGGAAAAACATGACAGTTTCTCTGTCTCTCAGGCCAAAGTGCAGATGCTGGACAACCTGCTGGACATCGAGGTGGCGTACAGCCTCCTGCGCGGCGGAACCGAGGACAACGAGAAGGATCCGATCGACATCAACTACGAGAAACTCAAAACGAAGATCGAGGTTTGCTTCTTATTGTGTAAAAATTTTATTTATTTATTTATTTTTAAATGATCCCTTCACGCTAGCGCGGCGTCCTGAGTGTGTAGTGACGGCGGTGTCTGTGTGCAGGTGGTGGATAAATCGTCGGAGGAAGCCCGGATTATTCGGCAGTACGTGGCGAACACGCACGCCGCCACGCACAACACCTACACCCTCGAGGTGGAAGAGGTACGAGGAGTTATACGTACGTGTTTAGCGTGTGCGTTTTCACGCGGCGGTATTTGTGCGAAACATGTGATCTTGTGTCTCCGTTCAGATCTTTAAGATCGAGAGAGACGGCGAGTACCAGCGTTACCGCCCCTTCAAAGAGTTACCGAACCGCCAGCTCCTGTGGCACGGCTCTCGCGCAACCAACTACGCCGGCATCCTGTCTCAGGGTCTGCGCATCGCCCCGCCCGAGGCTCCCGTGGTACGTATCGAAGAAGTGCATCATTCGTGCGCACGTGAGACAAACATTTCCTCATGCTGAGAAAAGGATAAGTGACGAGAGCTCAGGGGGTGGAGTCGGACCTGATCCGGGTCCTCCTACTCGGGTTTGCAATAAGTTTAGTTTTTTAGCTTGTTCTCCCCGGTTTCTCAGGCAGGTCGGTGTTTCCAAATTGGCCGTAGTGCCTGAAGTTGTATAGAAGGCGAATGAATGAATGAAAAAGCAGCTCAGATTTTAAACTGCTTTCACACTTGGTAGCCTGTAATTGGTAAGAAACTCGTCTTAGTTTGATCTGAGTGTTAGCTTTGTTAACACTGATGCAGAAGGAATCAAAATAAAGTTAGTGATGATGAGGGTGCTGTAGCTATCGATGTATCCTTGGAGAGAATTAAAAAAAAATTTTTTTTTAAAGGGACAACAATTTGAGCTGCATTTGTGACTTGATTGTAGAGTTATGCAGTCATAGTTAAAGTGCCATGAGGTTACTTGTAAACGTTACAAAAACAGATGTTATAATTAGTAATGTTTATTGACCGGTTTGGATGGATAGTGGAAAAAAGAATGATGTAACTCCTTCAGAATCTCCACTGTGACTCGATACTCACTTACAGTGGTACCTCCGCATACCATCAACCCAACTCGTTTTTTCAGCATATGAGCAAACAAACCGAGACAAACTAAATGCCGAGTAAGTTGCGCGTACAAGGCTTGTTTTCATCAGTGGAAGGCGAAGCAAGTTTTTTTTGTGAGGTGTTTTTCTGTGTGTTTATGCACATTTTGTGCAAGTTCTAGTGAAGACACAGCACCATGGGTCCCAAAAATGTTAAGCAGCCGGTGCCGAGAGAAATCATTAATTAATATGATATGAATAGTTTAATGTTTATTTATTGCATATTTTAATTTATTTACCATGTCTTTCATAAATGTTTTGTTTGTTTTTAGATTTAAAAAATATGATTATAGTGTTGGATATTGGTAATATTTTGGGTGGCTGGAACGCATTATCTGCGTTTACATTATTTCCTATGGGAAAACGCGTTTCACAATACGAGATTTAAGGACTCAGTTAATTTAATTAGTGGTGCATGCAAAGGAAAGTGTGTATTATCTCAAGTTTATTATCCATTTTTTTTCCCTTTACAAATTTTGGCACATAACTATTTCCAATCCATTTGTTGTAGACCCACGAAAGAGGTGTGGCGTATTCGGGAATGGGGTGCAGTGACTTATCGAAAAATGGTGGGCCCAAAAAATCCCACCAACTTTGACGGATCCTAACGCAGAGCAAGAATTTTGTAGAAATATCAAATTTACCACATTTGAAGAGGCTTGCAATCTGCGCCGGAGGAAACCCCGCAGGAGGTTATAAGGTTGTACCCCTGAGGTGCAGGACCCAAATTTGCCCCCTTGACATATAATGGTCCACTGAAACAGGAAGTGCTCACAGTTGCATTCCCTGCTATGATAACTTTCATAGGAACATTGAAACTGAACCTAACTGCGGATCATGTCGTCATGGAGACGTGGGGCTGGGCTCATTTGTGGCCCGGGTATTTACTTTAGAAAATGTACCTCTCTAGTTAAATGAATGAAATTCGCACGCCAACGTTTATATGATCACATACACAGGTTCGTTTCGATTTATTTATTTATTTATAATTAGTTCCCTTGAACTCATTTTCTGTATTGCTTTTTTTCCCCCCATGTGATCTACAGACAGGTTACATGTTCGGTAAAGGTATATACTTTGCTGACATGGTGTCTAAGAGTGCAAACTACTGCCACACGTCCCAGGCTGATCCCGTAGGCCTCATCCTGTTAGGAGAAGTCGCTCTTGGCAACATGTAAGTCATTTTTGTTTCCTTTAGATCACGATGTGTGCCGTGTGTGATCGTGTTAGTCAGGTTGTATAACAAGAATGCGTTGTGTTTTTCTCCTTAAAGGCACGAGCTTAAAAAGGCTTCACACATCACGAAACTACCGAAAGGGAAGCACAGCGTGAAGGGTAAGAGCTCCTAAGTATTAGTTGTTTAAATACTTTAAAAAAAAAAATTTTTTTAATTTTTTTTTATAGAATTTGTAAAATGAAACGCATCTGATTTTGCTTTCTTATAGGCCTGGGAAAGACCGCTCCGGAGCCCAGCGCGACAGTCTCTCTTAACGGAGTGGATGTGCCGCTAGGCAAAGGCGTCAACACGAACATCGACGACACGAGTCTGCTTTACAACGAGTATCCTTCCCACCGTGTTCATTCGTTATTTCATTCACTTAAAGAGAGCTTGCTGGCACAGATCAGAATCACTGTATAAAATATGTTTTTCGGTAGGGAAATGCAGCATGATGGAGCACTTTAAAACAGTCAGTCAGTGTAGCCTTGCACACATATAGATGTAAAGTGTTCTCCGTTCAAGTCAAACCGGGATTTGTGATCAATTTTCTGGTAAAAATGACTGCTGTTTACAGAAGACTTCAAGTACAGTACGGTGATGAGACTCGCTACAGTAAAACATTTTGAATGTTGCAAACATTTTAAAGGAATGGAAAACATTTCCACATGTTTGGTTGATTTAAAGGAGTTCCTGGAAGGCCGGGGTTTCAGGCATGAATCAGACAGGCAGCCCAATCATGGCCCCGGTGTACTGTGTACAACTTTCCACCTTGATGGTGTCCAAGCTCTAGTGAAACACTGGGATAAGTGCATCAGTGTAGCAGAGGATTATATAGAGACCCTCAGAAACGTGTTCTGTTTTTCTGCACAATCAAAAGTCCCACTTTGACATGAACACCACTTGTGTATGTACAGTATTCGGGGATGTATTTAACTGATGTAGACTTGCAGTTTAATATAAAATTTCTGCCTTATGATATTGAACATTTTACAACAAGTGTTGTAAAATAAAACATTCCTTTCAAATGTAAGGTTGAAAAAGAGCAAGAGTTGAGTTTTGTTCCTGCGCTACACTTTACCGTCATTCTCCTTGACTTCCGTTCCTCCAGGTATATCGTGTACGATATCTCTCAGGTGAATCTGAAATATCTTCTGAAACTTCGCTTCAATTATCAGACGTCCCTCTGGTGAGAGACGCGTCCCTGCTACCCTGATCTCCACAGACTTCACCTTCACGTTCCTGATGAAGCCCTGATCCCAACTGCTCCGTCAGCTAAATACAAGCCACAAAGTGTTCCCGACATTTATTCACTTTCACTCTGATTTAGTCTCAAGCGAGATTTCCTCCGGGTACTCGGGTTTCCTCCCACAATCCAAAAACATGCAGATTAAGCTAACTGGCAATAGGCTAACTGTCCGTAGTGTGTGAATGTCTTGTAAAAATGGGAATAAATACAATGGTTCCTAGAGGGATGGAGGGAGATAAAGAATAGGCAAGTTCTCTTGCACTATATATCGTCTATCTACTGTATGTGATTTGATACTAAAGTTAAAGTGGGACTTGGTCTGGTTGAGGAGGTGTGTCAAACGTTTTTGTGGATCCTACCAACAGTATTAGGTAGAACAGTCTTCCATTAGTTTTCTACGCTCCCCCCCCCCCCCCCCCCTTTTTTTTTTTTTTTTTGTTTGGGTACATTTATGTTAAAATCTTTTTATTTTTTTTCATTGAAAAGTCTGATCCGTTTTCTTTAGCGAAGAAAGACCAACATACTGTACAGTTTTAGTAACGAATGCTTATCTTGTACATTTACACGGTTGATTGGATAAGTGGTACTTTTACTAGGGTTCCTAGTATTAGGGCTTTTAGAAACGACATAAAAAAAATGTTTGCTTGCTTTCTGTGTACCTCACAGATTTTTTTTTTTTCTCCCCGGTTTATATTAAGGTGTAAACGGTGAAATCGGTAAATTTTCGCAAAGATGTTGAAGTGTGAACGTGTTTTCTTTGTAAAAGCAACGTTTTGCCATTTATGTGTTTGTAAGATGATTAAAATCTTCATTTGTGTTTTTGTTCTTTATGATTTGGAAATGTGAATAAAAACAGTACTTTGCCCCGTCACTTTTGTTTGGACCTCATTTACAAAGGCGTATAAATTTTTTTTCCGAGATTCGCATTCCTCGGATCCGGCCACAGTCGTCGCACGTTTTCCCTTAGAAACCTTAAAACCCGGGAGTAGAATTTGCTATTGCTGGTCTGGCCCCTGAGGACGAATTATCGAGGCAATGTCCAAAAAGACGACGAGCATGCACACGGTCGAGCTGCGGACCTGACCCGCCATTTCCACTCTTCCACTGTGAAGACTGTTGCTTCGTCTCAGGGTCGTACCCATATGCCAAAGTGTTAAGGAGTTCTTGGCAGACTTTGGCGCTCCTGGGTCAGCAGCCTGGGGATGCATTTGGCAGCAACATGGCACATGTTCAAACCACACGTGAGGAACTGAACTGTTCTGTACGACACAGACCATTGCAGCGATGTTGAAGATTGTTCTCAGACGGTCATCATGCAAAAGTTGTCGAACGGGTTTCGCTCGTTCCTGAACATCAAGTTTGCTCTTTATTTTGAAATGGCAGACGTGGTAACGCACGTAATCAGAATAGTACCAGTTGCTCGGATCCCAGTGTACTCAATACGATGTCTTTTGGCACGCTGACTTATGAAGGTCTGTGCTTCCTGTGACTGTGTGCGCTGCCATCTGTTGGCGTGTAACAAAACTTTTCGATACCACCTCATCTATTTTCCTGCATGTGTGAGGAACAAAAATGGCTCAAACATTGACTTTTTATTGATTTCACATTTTAAAGTGTGGGTTTTTAAGATTTTTTTTGTGGGTTATATATATATATATATATAGTAGTGTGTATGTGTTGTATGTATGATCGTAGAAGTCAATATTTAAGTTTAATTCATACTTCTGTGGTGTTAAAGTTAAACTAAATGCTTCGAGTATTTTCTTTCGACGTCTTGTTTTCAAACAGCCCTCTCAGCTCGTCTCCTTCCCATAATGCCTTGCGGCAGCCCCGTCTTTGAAAAACCGGCGCGGCTAATTCAAGATGGCGGAGCACGAGCAGCTGTTGGACGAGAGTGAGTGTTTAAAAAAAAAAAAATAATAATAATAAAGCCAACTCAGCTTTACTAACAAACGGCTAAAATGTTATCGCGTTCGTTTAAAAACATTTACACACGCGAATGTGTAAAGAAATGGTTTTAAAATTGTTTTTCTCTGGCGCAAAACTAAACCTGTTAGCCAGGAAGCTAACTGCTACCTACTACTATTAGCTAGGTGTTAGCTTTCACAGAGTCCCGCCTTCTTGTCAAGGATTGGTCGAGAGAAATTTTGGGTTGTTCTGTGATTGGTTGAGAGTTCAGCTTTGGGTTTTATTATCCAATCATGAACCGAGGTTGGGGTTTTTGTGCGTTTTGGAGGCGGGATTTGATGTATTATAGGTAGGGAGATTTTGCGTTTTAAGCTAACTTGCTAATATAAACAGTGTTGTTTAGGTGAACTTTCCAGAGCTTTGGTGGTGGTTAAGATTGTAGTGTTGGTTTGGATTATTAACCGGGTTATATATGAAATAAGAGAGGCCACAGGTTTAATTTAGAAAGGTTTACGAGTTGACACTTTCCCCCACATATCAGTGGTCCGTGACGGTGACAGCTGCTGAGGTATTCTCCTTATGAGCCAGCCTCTGTCACAGGCACAGGGCCTTCTGTCTTTAGATGTGCCATGTTTTTATTAAAATGTTCTAATATTTTCACATGCACTTCAATGTGTTAAGTCTGCTTGGTGCTTTGTCTCATGCACGTCCTAAATCTGTCAATATTCTCAGGATGATCTTCTGTAATGACTCTTTTCTCTGGCAATAATGTATACATTAACACATTTATTCAACACTTTCTTTTGTCTTGGCTTATACTCATACTTGGCTTTAATAGTAAAGGTGAAGATAGATCAAAGAAGGTGAAGACATACAATCAAACCAAACAGTATAATATTTATACTATTTTTCTTTTCCTGAAATGTGTATACATTGTTGGTTGATTCTTAAGGCTGTGCTAAATTCAGAATGATTCACTTGAACAGTCCTTTTGTTGTTGCATTAATCACAAGAATAATGATGATAATAATAATACTCATTAGTGATGTAAATCGGGGCGTCTCGATACGATCTGTATTTGATGCGATTCTGTAAGTATCCCGGTTTTATAAATATCCTAATTCAATATTACTTTTCTCTCTCTCTCTCTCGCTCTCTCTCTCTCTCTCCAGATTTTATTATAATTCCAAACCTATTTAGCAAATTATTTGCTTTTATTACACAGAAAGCTGCTACACCTGATAATCTGTAAAGTTTACCTTCAGGATTATGTCATTTGGGGTGGCAACATTGTACCACCCCAAACGACACAGACAGTTAAAACTTAATTAGTCAGATACATAACCTCACGGAGCTGAGTGGTTTTTCCTCTGAGGTACTCAGAATTCCTAAAAATAAAATAAAATAAATAAAAACATAGGTTATTTAGTGTTCCCAAATTGCTTGGTGTGTGTGTGTGTGTGTGTGTGATTGATACCCTGTTCAGGGTGTACCCCGTCTCATGCCCTAAGTTTTCTGGGATAGGCTCCAGGGCCACGCAACCCTGTACAGGATTAGCGGTTTAGAGGTTGAATGAATGAATGTACACAACCATACACAGTATGATACGTAGTGAAATGCTTATACGACTGCCCGTGACCTAAAAAAGAAAGATTTCTCTATGATTAAATAATTTATTTTAATTCATTAAAAATTTGCATATTTCAATAGGATAATATAAAAAATAATAAAAGAGAAACATTTAGGGTTTAAATGTACAATATTTCGAATTGTTATTAAAAATAAAATAGATTTAAAATAGACTTGTATAAATTATGCAGGATTTACAGACTGGAAGAAACTGAGGTACAAAAGTGTAAGAATATGGAAGTGTAAAAATATGTTGTGTGGGTATGACAGCAGGAGTATTAATGAAACATTTAGTATTAAAATAGTATGATAATGATCAGTGTTAGCATATGTAAATAAAACAAGAAAAATAGTTTTGGAGTCAGTGCGGTGAAATGTTGAATCGGCGCACAAAACAATCACGATCTCTACCTCGATTAGTTTTCTTTTTAATAGTCAGAGATAGCGTTTTTTATCACTACAGGAATCCATGTTAATGCTCTGGGCATGTACTGTATGATGCACTTCTTGTGCAGTGTATGACAAAACAGTTCATGTTAGAGATTTTAGTTGGTGTAAAATTAATGGTGAGAGCTCTAAGTCTTTGTTTGACTCAGTGAAGCTTTCAATTTTTCCATTAAAAGCTTAAGTGACATGGCACAAATCTAAAATCTTGCCATTTAAAATAATTCTTTGTCGTTATCCGGAGTTCTAACACTTCAAAAACAGTGCATTTCAAAAGCTTATAGACAACAAAACACACACACACACAAAGACAGACTGTAGAACAAGAATAATTTTTGGTAATGTGTAATGGTAGTAATTATTAAGTAGAGATGGAGATTTTATTAGCCAAGTCATGGAACAAGAAACATTTTGGACATATGTTTAAACAGTAACTTAAATTTTTGAGTCCATCACACATTTACTGTTCAAAGTTACAGAGGTCAAGGTCGTGTTGTTCCTCTGAGTGTTAATGATGCTCAGAGCTCTGATCAACTCGCACCATTTTAAAAATATTAGCTTGTTGTCTTCTGATTTGGAAGAAAGACGAGAGAAAAGAGATCTCTACCTTTATTTATTTATTAATTATGTGATTAAGTATTGGCAAACATTCTTTTAATGAGATCATTTGTCCAATATTTTTTGGCTGCTTAAATAAGTACAGAACGGAAATATTAATAGTTAATGTTGTTAAAAATTGCAATCAAAAATTGCTTGTCAAAATAATTGCAATCTGATTTATTTATTTTTTGATCAAATGGTGCAGCCCTAGCTATGCCTAATGACCCGACTAAGTGCACTCAAGCTAGAGAGAAAAAAACCCTTGTTTTTTTTTTTGTTTGTTTTTTTTTGTCGATACAGTCTGTACAGTATTTAAAGGTAAAGTAGTGCTGTGCAATGCCTAGCTCTGATGTTACCATGTTAATTTAAAATCGCTTGCCGTACCTACTGCGCAGTAGCACAACGTTTTGAAATCCAGTAAATTTGATCACCCTTTTGCAAATGTTCATAACACTAAAAGAACCTGAAATACAAATGTTTTTGATGCATGTTGCAGTTACAGTCTTGGCTTAATCATCTCCAGTGACAACAAGTCCCCGAAGTCTTTTATTCCTAAGTCTTTTTTTTTTTCCATTGGACACTTGAATGTTAGAATTTAATATCTTGTTATAGTTATATGGTTATAACACGTTACTTAATTTTATTAATAAATACATTTTATTTATTTACCTCTCTAAATTTAGAGGCAAAAAGCAAAACACATAAATTCATAAATAATAATAAAAAAAACTATTAGGAAAAGCTGAAACTGGAGACTCTTTCCATAAAATGTTCACCACAGCAACAATTTGACATTTTACATTTTCTAAAAAAAAAAAATAATAATAATGTTTTTTTCTAAACAACATTTTTCCCCCTCTAGTGTTAGAGAATACAAATATATTGATATACACATCCTTTGAAATACTTGTTGCTATAGAAACAATAAAGTATTATATATTAATAATAATAAAAAAAATTTAACTGGTGCTTTGCCTTGTATTCGGAAATACTGTCAGATAAGAATCCAGAATTTGACACTGTGGTGTGTGTGTGTGTGTGTCTAATGTTTTCCACTTTTGTTTTTATTTTTTTTTATTATTTCAGGCTCTTCAGCTAAGGCTCTTGTCAGCCTAAGAGGTAAGAAAAGAGCCGTGTTAAAATTCCTAGAATAAATATTAAAACAGATCAAACATTAAGACTCGACAAATATTTATCACACCATGACTTGTGTTTGTTTGAAGAGGGAAGTTTATCGAACACCTTAAATGAGAAGAACATCCTGTCGAAATCGCAGAATACCAGAGGACGGAGCAGCTACGCGACCATGGAGACGGTGAGAAACACGTCAAGTCGTATCGAGTGACTTCAGTAGCATTGATAGTGTTGTAAATGCTTCTGTTATGTGTGGAGGTTTTTGTGAGACCCTCTATTCAGAGTTAGTGTTAAATAATGTGAAAATTAACATTACAATAATTTCCTATATATCTCTGTTTGTTTTCACCCCCTCTCTTTTGACATCAAAGCCAACGAGAAGCTCAAAGAGAAGTCGTTTTTCCTCTGAAGACGAGGAGCGGTCCGTCAGCTCCAGATCCCCCAGGAGGAGCCAGAGAGTCACCACCGTTCCTCAGGTTAGTCGATCAGACCCTGGGGTTGTTGTGTATACAGCAAAAAAAAAAAACATTGTTCCAAAAAAAAAAATGTCTAAAATTCATTATCGGATTTTGTCTTTTGTGCAGAAACTCGCAAGTGTCGCAACGCCAGATAAAAAAACCTCACAGAAGATTGGACTGAGGTTGCGAAATCTGCTCAAGCTCCCCAAAGCACACAAGTGGTGCATCTACGAGTGGTTCTATTCTAATATAGACAGGTAAGCACTCTGTGTTGTGCCGAGATAGGAAAATTATCACCGACAGGATAGTGGTGTCTTCATGTAACAGCATGCCTTTGAGTATTGTATTTACATTGCAGTGGTGCAGTTTTTATAAAATAAAAAAAAATTATTATTTGTGTTTTAGACACCATAAACATTTTTTACCATTTCAGTGAATATAATAATAAAACTAAGTACAGTTAGTGCTCCCTTTGTTTTCACTAACAATAATCTATAGAAAATAAAACTAAATATTTACTGTATATTGGGTTAAAAAACAAATAAATAAAATAAAACACAACTAATTTCTTAAATCTAAGTCTTTTACATACTTCTTCCCAAATATTCTCAAATGCCTGTTGTTTACATTTTAGTGTATATATTCAATTTAATTTAAAAATATATATATATATATTTATCCCCAAGGGGCAATTTAAGGCATGTAGAGTTGTAAAAAAAAAAAAATAAAAAAAAAGATCAGTGCAAATACAATATGAAATAACATAAATAAAATGATGGAATGATGATAAATGGAAATAGTTTGTTAAAGCAAAAAGCTTTGAGTAAAACATATTATAATATAGTTTTGTTTTTTGTTTTTTTTTACACACAGGAGATCTGTGTGAATGTCCAGAAATGTTCCAAAAATATATATATAAAATAAATATAATACATAATATTATAAATATGATGTATTATTAATATACTGTATAATATTATAAATAAAATAGGTGTCCTATAATGTTCCTGTCATGGAGCATTAATCATCACCTTCTGGCCAATCAGAAACAAGCTTTGGTACAACGTGCATTTGAATGATTTGTATCGTGCCTTAACTAATTTCTCTTCTGCCTCCTCCCCCCCCAGACCTTTATTTGAGGGCGATAATGACTTCTGTTTATGCCTGAAGGAGTCTTTCCCTAATCTAAAAACCAGGAAGTTGACCAGAGTGGAATGGGGAACTATCAGACGGCTAATGGGCAAACCCAGGAGGTCCGGTGATGGCATCACAACCGGCATAATATAGTTCATTAATGTATAAGAGGTGTTTGTAGAGAGAGAGAGAGATAGAGAGCTGTACTGAAGATGCGTGTTTCGGCAGGTGCTCTTCTGCGTTCTTTGCTGAGGAGCGAACGGCGCTGAAGCAGAAGAGGCAGAAGATGCGTCTGTTGCAGCAGAGAAAAATCACAGACATAACGCTTTGCAAAGATCTGCCCGAGGAAATCCCTCTGCCGCTAGTCATCGGCACTAAAGTCACCGGTGAGTAAAGAAAAAGAAAAAAAGACTTGACCTGGAGGTATAATGTTTAACACACAGCTTGTTAGAGTTATTCCCACTGTATGGAAATTCTTTTAAGTTAAACTTGGATTTTCCATTAAGGACATATTTGTTTAACATTTCTAGAAGGAGTCTCCAGTGTTATATTTACACTTTGGCACAAAGGAGGCTGTGTTTTAGTTTTAATTAAATTTGAGACCAAGGGTCAGCATAAGTGATATTGAACAACAGAAACTTGATTTATTTATAAATGTTCCACAACATTAATTAAAAGTAACTATTAAGCTATGAAGGTATGGTGTGGTGTGTGCAGGTTTCCTGTCATAAGAGGAATAAATCACTCTAGTAGTACTAAGTGTTACCTCATGGTGCTTTTGTGAGCATCGTATGTTGGCACACGTTATTAAAATGTCATGTGTGTTTATCGTAGCTCGACTCAGGGGCGTCCAGGACGGCCTGTTCACCGGACAGATCGACGCCGTGGACACGAGCGCAGCGACCTATCGTGTCACCTTCGACCGAAGTGGACTCGGTACTCACACGGTGCCAGATTATGAAGTGCTTGTACGTGTTCGGTTTATGAATTCAATCATTTAATGTCTTTACTTCAGCTGCGCTTTAACACCTCACACACTTTATACTCCTCTAACTATTGTGATTTACTATATATTGTAAATATTTATAATTTAATATTAAGCTTGAAGCAAAGAGCAGGACATTGTAACGCAGGTAAATCTAATTCGAACTTTTACTTAAAAATAAGATGAGAATAAAATACTTTTATTCGTTCCACAGTGGGGAGGACAAGACAATATTCAACAAGTAATATTGCACCTTTTAAAATGGTGTTATTGCACAAAAATGCGCGTTATTGTTATTGTAAGTATGTTTGGCCGTACATTGGATTACTACACACATGCTTTCTATCCTTGAATGAATAATGAATACACAATGATAATGACTAACAGGGGCAGTGCTGGCTCAAACGGTTAAGGCTCCGGATTACTGTTATCGTAAGGTTGAGGGTTCAAGCCCAAGCACCGCCAAACTGCCTCTGTTGAAACCTTGAGCAAGGCGCTTAATCCTGTCTGCTCCAGGGGGCGCTGTGTTCTATCTGACCTTGAGTTTTGACCCCAGCTGGGATATACAGAAGGAAAAAAAAATCCTTTCACCGTGCTGTAAGGTGGCAAATACTTTAATCGTAATCAGATTCAGGTTTTTATTCATCACATGCACAACCACGCACAGTATGATGTGCAGTGATGTTTTGTTATGATGAAATAGAGTATCAAATAGAGATCACTTGCAGATTTCTTTGCTTTTGGTTAGTAATTTATTTTCAATTAAGAACACCGGGGATTTCAAAACTATTAAATAAGTAAGTAAAATAAGTAATCTGGTAATTATTTAACAGCAACAGTCAGTTGTTATTCTAAGACTGGAAGGTCAGTTGTTCTGGAACAGTTTTTGCAAAAGAACAGTATTGTGGCGAGTGTGTTTGCAAAACCCATGATGAAACTGTCTCTCATGAAGGTCTCCCCAGGAAAGCAAGACCAAGAGTTACCAGCCTCAGAAATCACCAATTAACCTCAAACAGCACCTCAGATTAGAGCCGTTTTTGAAGAATTTTCAGAGCATACGTACAGTAGCAGAGACATCTCAATATTAACTGTTCAAAGGAGATTGTGTGTTTTTAAATAAACGCCTTCAGCATCTCTTTACAGGGTAGAAAGAAATAAAGATCAGGAATGATCATGGAGTTAAAGTATAAAATAGAAGGATATATAAATGTAAAAAGAATAAACTGTATGAAGTATATGAGATATGAAATTAGCAGTTTTCATTATGAGGACCAGACTGTATTGGTCAAAATTGTCGGATATTTCTGACCGTGACACCAACAAGGATAAAACACAATAGCAGCACATGTCAGAGAATGAGAAAATCACAATCATTGTTTAATATGTTGTAAAAAAAAACTCTTTCCAGAGTAACGAGCCTCCTGAGACGATGCCCATATCTGCATTCGCTCAGAAACAGCGCCCGTCCCGCTTCCCGAACTACATGACTCCACCACGGGGGACGTACCCTAGCTCGGCCCAGCCCATCTTAATGGTAATCAGCAGGGATGATTTAAAAAACAAAACAAAAATAACTCGTTTGAATGAGTATAAACCTGATGTAAATATGAACTCTCTGACTCTGTGCGCCTACAGGACAGCGATCCTCTGTTTAGTCAGTCGCCCTGGAAGAACAAACTGACCGGAAGTGACGGAGAGACGCTCGGAGGGTTTCCCGTCAAATTTCTCGTACAAGTCGTGAGTGTGACGAGGCAAATAAACCAGATTTGTGTGTGTTTTCATAAAATACTTTGATTCATGTCTGTCTTTTCTTTGTTTTCTTTCAGATGCGATTGTCCAAAATACTCATGATTAAAAAGGAGCACATCAAGCATTTAAAGGAGATGAACACCGAAGCGGAAAAACTGGTATATATACATATTTACGAAGATGTATGTTCTTAAATATTCATATCCTTCTTATGTGAAAAATGAAAAATTCATTTCATTAATTTTCCTTTCCTGATCCATTTTAAGTCACGACCCAGTATTCATGGCAAAAGGACACGATAACTCGTGTAATAGGAACTATTATTTAAGTCGCCCTTAACTTTATAAAGCATTTTTAGGATTAAATGGATTTGGCACAGTGTGCTCACACTGTTAGTGTTGTTGATGATAAGCGTGTCATATTTTAAAATTTAAAATAAGACAAGGACAAAATGATTACCACATTCCTGTTAAATTCTCCATTCTGATTGGTCGAAAAGTGTTTGTTTTCAATAGAAGCCGTTCTGACACAGGTGCAGCAGGTTTGTATTAGTGCACTTGATTTAAACAGCTCGTTTACAGGCACTTGTAAGGTGGACTATATACAGTACATGAAAAGATAAAGGGTGTACTTGCACAAACGTGAGGAGGATGTTTAACATTTATGGAAGGGGTCACTAATATCTACGGTAAAGCGGTAATCTTTCCCCATATCATCGGGACAAACTATGCTTTTCAAGTTTTCCATATTAAGTTCAGGAAGGCGAAAGACGGCTTCGATAACACGAATCGATTTGTTTCATGAACGTTTGACAACACGCAGTACAACTGCAAAGCCATTTTAGAAGTTATGCTTTAGATCGTTATAAAGCAGTCGTTGCATCAAGCAAAGAAAACAACTAAGAAGTTTTTTAAATCACTGAAATTTGGTTAAGAACCTTTCAACACGTTATCAGAACTGGAAGGATAGCGCTGAGCTTTTAACCTTCAAAAAAAATGATGAATGGAGATCACTTCGTGAAGTTGCATAGTACAAAAAAAAAATAAAAAATCATCAGTAAAAACCAAAGCTGATGTTTAGTAGTTAAAGCATAAGTAAAAGCATTTCCATAAACACTGTTCACATACAGTGTGATGAGAACTTGCAGGATTGGGATTAACATCTGTGTCCATTAAAAAAAAAAAAAAAAAAAATACTAATAATAACACTAATAATAATAACACTAATAATACTAGTCAGACTCATCACGAAAAAGGGCTTAGACTTTCTAGAGAGAATAAAGATTGGACTGTAGAGCGATGCAAAATGAGTCCAGACTGAGTCTATTCCAGAGTGATGTGCGTGTCAGGGTAAGAAGGGAAGCGCATGACGCGATCTTGCCGATCAAGCCTCTGGAGACCGTGTTATGATCTGGGGTTTCTTCAGTCGCTCAGGTCTAGACTCAGCAACGTTGTGTGGCAATAAAATGAAGTCAGCTGACCACACCAGAGTACTGAATCACCAGGTTGTCACATTTTTCAGGCATATTCCAGGAGTCGGATTGTGACAGAGTGATTCTGGGAGCAGAAGGAATCATTTTCACACACGGACTGGACCCCAAGTTGAGGGCCGTAATCAAAGTGACTGGATGAAATATTAGGGTATTTTCACCAGGCAGTGTAGATGAGATGAGGGATACCTTCATTCGTCCCACAGTTCGGAAATCTCTTTATTACAGCAGCCAAGAAAAATGTGCAAATAAAATGTATGGAAAGTACAGTGTATAAAAAGAAAAACAATAGTTGCAGTCAAACAAATTGGACTAGGATAATATTGCGCAGTTTAAAAGGGTGTTTGATTTGACACAGATTTGATATTGTAACTGTATTGTAAGATATTAATATTATATTAAAGATATTGTAACTTGTAACTTTTTTATTTTATTATTTAGATAAGATTAAAGAGATTAGATTAAATAACATCTGACTATGGATGTTTAATGTCCTAATCCCTGTCGGTGTGCAGAAATCCTATTCCATGCCGATCGGACTGGACTTCCAGAGGAGGTACGCGACCACCGTACTGGACCTGGAGCAGCTTAACAAAGACCTGAACAAAGTTCTGCACGAAGTCCAGCAGTTCTGTTTTGACGTGAGAAACTTTTGCTCCACTGCGTGTTGTAATGCTTGTAATGTAAAATCTGATGGTGTTTTCTTTAGGGATGCACCGATACCACTTTTTTGGAAAACGAGTACGAGTACTTGCATTCCAGTACTCGCCGATACCGATGCAAAGTACTTGAAAACATGACTTGTAACAATTTCGCTGAGCACAATTTGCAGTCCGCCTTTGTTTTGTCGTCTTCATTCACTTTGAAATAATTCCACACGGCTGACATGTCTCATTTCGCCTCGCCTTCTCCCCGCTCTGAGCTGCAGCCGGGGTTTGGGGGCGGGTACTCGGCGCTTGTGATTAACCCCTTACACGCCTCTCAAACATAGACATTTCTCAGACCGTGTAATCGGTCCCTGGTATCGGGGGACTTTTAACAAGTACGAGTACTTTAGAAAATGTGGTATCGAGGCCGACACCAGATACCGGTATCGGTGCATCCCTAGTTTTCTTCCAGCTTTGACAGACATATCTATGACGGTGCACATCAGCTGTCATTATGTAACATTCTCGCTTTTTGCGGAACAGCTCGCCCCAGAGCAAGGCATGCAGCCGGCGGATCAACCCAGCGAGCTGAGGAGACGCTGCGAGGACGAAGCCCAGGACGTGGTGCGGCTGTCCAACGTCCTGCCCGATGGAGAACAGAGAGTCAGTAACCCTGGACTCACGCAGCTCATTTCCCGCCTCACCGCTCTCCTGCTGCAGATCAGGGTGAGGCACTGGAGCCACTCTCGCACACTTGTATTCACCAAGGTCATGAACTCATTTCTGACTTGTTCATTTTTGGGATTTTTCTTTCTTTCAGTGCTTGGCAGAAGGTGGTGACCTGAATTCTTTTGAATTCAAATCATTGACCGACTCCCTGAACGACATAAAAAACTCAATAGACAACTCCAACCTCAGGTATGACAAGCTTTCCCCAGACTTTAAACCCAGTCATTGGTTGTTTGTTTTGTTTTGTTTTTTGGTATGCCCAGAAAGGCAACAACTAGAGCATCCGTGTTCACATGCTCACCTTCTTTATGTCCTAAAATTCTTCGACACTTATGAAGCGCTTGTAATTATACTTCAACATACGAGTCCCTGATTTACGAACGAGTTCCGTTCCGGGAGCACATTCGTAAGTCGGATTTGTTCTTAAGTCCGACAAAGTGAGTGATGTACACCTTTTACACGAATAATACAATGTAAAGTATACCAATTTGTTTGACTAAATCTCTGTCCCTTTTCCCCAACAACCGTATCCACGCCTAAGGATATTTTATCTCTCACGAATGTAACAGTGTTGTTTCTGCGCCTTTAAATCGCGGGGGGGGTGGGGGGGGAATCCTGGACACTATTTTTGTCTCGGAGCTGATGTCCACTGTATCGAACTGTGAACTCTTGTTATGCTGAGGATTTTCTGAAATCAGGATTATTCACCATCAGGATAGTTTAACAGGACAGACATTTTCTGTCATCGTGCTCCCGGATGACGCAAACACATACAATATATCTGACCTTTAGACATTTTATACATTCACTTACACACTGAAAATGTTTGTGTATAATTGTAAATATTCCAATTATATGGTGCACTGCAGTGTCTAATTTTTTTGTACAATACACATGAGCTACTTCCGTGATTTGTTCGCATCGTAGAATCACGGTCCGTTCGTATCTGCTGAAATTCCGAATCTCGAATCTGTACCATAGTAACATCTGACAATAAGTAGACTTTGTAAAAAAAAAACTTATTTGTGTGCTTTCTCAAAACATTTGATCACAGTTGTAGACTTTTTTTGTTTTTGTAATTTACTGCAACTTTTTTTTGTCAGTATTCAATAACTCATCTTATTATAGTTGATGTGATAGAAATGTGCGATTTTGAGTGAGTTACAGTGTACATGATGGCCGTGCTGGAATTCGCCTGCTGCCTTTCTCAGATTCTGCCTCGTCCTTCCTCCCTTTCTTTCTACCGCAGTTGTTTCCAAGACAACGTAGAGATCCATGTAGCGCACATCCAGAGCGGCCTGAGTCAGCTGGGGAACCTGCACGCTTTCTCCGCCAACAACACCAACAGAACGTGACTGATACAGAAACGTCCCTCCCTCCCCATCCCGTCTTAAACACGGACTCGAATGAAACGCGAGCAAAGCGTGCTTCGACCCAGGAGCCATCTCATCGAATCCCACGATGTCTTAAACAAGTGCGACAAGCATGCAGACACTAGATCAACAAACAGCAGAGCCGTTAGTAGCGCGTCATTTCTTCAGTGTGAAATCCGTGCGTCTGCCTGTTTGCAGTGCACACTGTAGGACTGACAGGACGATCACCGCATCCGCCTGTCTCGATCCTATCAAGTTTCCCTTCATGTTAAGTCTGTTTCCTGTAGAGTCTTGTTCAAGTTTCGGTTCTTATTTATTTTTATTTTTTTCCCCCATTTTTTTTTTTTTATGCATCCCTCTGTAAAAAAAAGGGAACTACAATTTCAAGTGTCTGAGAAGGAGAATATTTTTATTTCACTATGTATATTGTAGATAATCGTTCGGTTTGTTGATGTATTGTATGTATGCATTTTGTAAATACTTTTAAGTATTTTTGTAAAGAGACAAACTTGATCCAGACGTAGACAGACATGTGTAAATGGTGTAACGGTCAGATGAAATTCTCTTCCCTCATCGTTTAAACTTTACCAATGCCGTTTTGTTACGCGTTACCGTTGTGTTATCTTGCATTATTCTTTTTCGGATGTAGACATTTTAAATGATTTCCACCACCAGTTGTTTTATTATAATTTTTTATTATTTAACTGGTACGTGAAAATGTATATACAGTTTGTTAATTTCTAATTAAAACTTAAAACACAGAAGATGATTTTCCTGGATTTTGTAGTAACTCGGACACGTTTCATGTACATTGTTTTCCGTTTTATTTTATTTTTCCAGCAGTAATATAGTGAAACTATTTATAAAATAAATAATTGATTGAAAATCTGTCTTTCTTTCATTCTATTAAAAAAAAAAAAAAAAAAAAACATTGGGTAAATAGAGAACAAATGAAATCATATAAAAGTGTTAAATCCAGCCAGGGCTTCTTTCTCCCAGTCTGAGTCAGAATCGGAGAACTCTCCGTTGTCGCTGCTGCCGATGGGTGAGAAATGACCCAGGCTGTCGTGTGGCACTCTGACTTGCGCGCTCTGCAGAGGGCAGCCGATCTGCGTCGGCGGCGACCGCTTCGGGATGAAGTTGCCCTGCGTCGGGACTGGAGGGATGACCACGCGCATGTCGGGGCCGATGGTTCTGTTAGGAGGGAAGTTGTCGTAGTCTACTAGCATGGGCTTGACTGAGGGTTCGGGTTTGCCCTGAGCTGAGAGGGATCCGTTTGACCTGTGGTACTGATGGAGCTCGTCTCTCTTCGCCTGTTCCACTCTGATCCGCTCGTCGCCAGCCTGACCGAACAAGCAGGACGCGGACTGGGAGGCGTAGCCTCGGTGCGGTTGAGTGAAGGTGCTCTTGAGCTCCTGCCCCAGCTGCTCGTGTTCAAGGGGGTACGAAGCCGGTGGTCTGTTTGGGACGATGGGAACGCTTGCTTTGGTCTTCAGGAGAACGGGAGCTCCAACCTGACGACGCGATTT
Source organism: Clarias magur (assembly GCA_013621035.1). Taxonomy (NCBI): domain Eukaryota; kingdom Metazoa; phylum Chordata; class Actinopteri; order Siluriformes; family Clariidae; genus Clarias; species Clarias magur. The sequence goes on along the minus strand of QNUK01000140.1, from coordinate 275,896 downwards.
GGCACGTCGGTTCTGAAACCATACCTAAAAGAAACGTTTCGGGAAATTATTTTTTACAAGAAATACACAACGTATAGAATATACAGTATATACTTGGATACTTTATAGGAATATAATAAAATCTGTATTTTAAACCAAGCGAGTATAAAATCTAATACTTTTATCAATTGACATCACGTCCCCTCGGACTGTTTTTTTTTGGTCAAAATTGAGTTATTCATATTTGCTTATTCTGTGACACTATATTAACATAATTTGAGGTGTTTTTTTTTTTTTTTTTTAAGTGATTACGTTTTTAAGGATTTCATTTTTGGAAAAATAAAAATGTTAAGTTGAATTAACACTTCACTACACTCTTAAAAGTTTTACTGCACGGTTTTCCTAAACGGGGTGCGAAAACTTTTGAAGCTTAATACTTCTAAACTGCTCAGAATGCAAACAGGCTCTTATCATGCCATGAGAATGATGAATTATGATTTCAAATTCAAATTTTCAAATGAGTTTGGAGGGCAAAATGGGTTAAAGAAAGCAGGGAGAACTCCTCCTAGTGCATTATGGGTATTCCTAAATGTACCAGCTATGGTATTATTATTTTTTTTTGTCTGCGCTCCTTCACAGTGCCCTGATGTTCTCTCTTAAGCTTTCGAAAAATGTTAAGTCTCCACAATATTCAAGCATTTCGATTTTGTTTTTAAATTCTTACCTGGATTCTAGATTCGGGTAAGCCCGTCAGCGCCTCCAGCCTCTCCCGCAGGTAAATATCCGGGTACTTGGTGTCCGAATAGACTTTCTCCAGCACCTCGATCTGCTGCTGCGTGAAGTTGGTCCTCTTTCGGCGGTGTGTTAGGAGAGCCGTGCTGTCCATCACGGGCCTGCCGTTCTTCACCAAAGCCGCTGTCTCGTACATGCTGTAGTCTGGAAACACAAAGAAGGAGACGTTAGCCACGCATTAGCCTGACCTGCGTGTCTTTGGGAGGAAACCGGAGTACCCGGAGGAAACCCAGCAAGCACAGCGGAGAACATGCCAACACCAAACACACACACACACACACACACAGATCAGAGGCAGGAATCGAACCCTCAACCCTGGAGGTGCAAGGCGACAGTGCTAACCACTAAACCACTACAGGCATCTTAAGTTAAGTGCTGGTTAAAAAGGAATGCATGAAGGGTACGAAGGGGTACGAAGGGGTACGAAGGGGTACGAAGGGTGCACACCAGCACCGAGGAAGAGTACCGTCTTCAACTAACTTTTGTCACAGATTCCTGATCAACATTTATTTACAAGACATTAAGAAACTGGAGACAGATGGATGTACAGACAGATAGACTCCCCATGTCTGTGCTCTTACCTGCAGGCTGCATGGTGCCACTCCTGGCCAGGTTGCTGGGTGGAAACGCGGGATGTTGCGGGTATTGCGTGCTCACGAGATGTCCGTGGAGAGTCGCCATGTCGTCCTGCTTGTATCCGTGCTCAGGTGTGAGTGACTGTGTGTGTGTGTGTGTGTGTGTGTGAGTGCGTGATGTATATATACCCCTGAAAGGCCCCGGGCTGATCAAAGCGCGCCGGAAGCGCGCGAGGGCGAGGGGCGGCTGATGGCACCCGGGGTCACCTCGGTCCACTTTGTTGTGTGCGTGTCTGTGTGTGTGTGTGCGCGCCCGCGCGCGCGCTGATGGGGGCCGCCGCGCGCGTGAATGCGGGTGTGAACGCGTCACTCCACCCAGCGCGTTTTGCGCGCGCTTAATGGACTCTCCACCCGCGAATACACATCAGCTGAAAAAACATTGGCGGCTTTTTTTTCTTTTTCTTCTTCTTTTTTTTTTTTGACGCGAGCGAGTACATCCTGTACCCAGGCCGCAGAGAACCATGATAGTGTGTGTGTGTGTGTGTGATGGAACTGCTCTGAGTCTTACAACCTGTCTCACCTGGACACGTGTGAAAAATATACCTTAAAAAAAAAAAAAAAAATATATATATATATATATATATAATTTTTTTATGTATTTATACATATATACATTTATATATTGAAATTTATATATGTATATATTATTTATACACACACACACACACACACACACACATATTATATACATATATATTTGGATTCAATGCAGTTACAGTCATTTCCATTTCCCACCATCATACATAGTGAAAGAATAAAATAATAACATACAACACACAGCGAGCTCCTATTCCTAATATAACGACCCTGTTACCCCCTTTTACCACCTCACAAAATACAAAACGTTTTTTTTAATGAAGTATAACATATCTATATCTGATGAGTAGAATATATATTTTAGTTATAGAAACAATAAAAGAAATAGTATGATGCACATTATATTACTATAATAAATATAATAATAACATATAAACATATAGCAATACATTTAGTATTAAAAAAGTTTTTTATTCCTGAAGTGTGTATACATTTATAAATATAAAAGATAAAAAGGGTAGATATATTACAACTGAAATTACTAAGATACAAAAGATAATGAGTATATATATATATATATACTCTTTATTTGTTTATCTTAGTAATTTCAGTTGCAATATGCTCGTCTTCCATTTTTTTTAACTATACATGATTGATTATCTGTAACTGCAACTACGTTTGTTGTCTTTCGTTACTGTCTTTGCTACTAAATGTTGATAATAAAGTATGTATGTGTCTATCCATCATCAGCGTATCCTATTTCACATTTGAACACTAACACAGTCTTTAAGCCTTTAAAGCTCAGCGTATATTAATCTTTTGTTTGGTTCTGCTGTTTTTTAATAAATGTATATAGGGCACATGATTGTGCAGTATAGAGTAACGTCCCCCCCCCCCTTTTTTTTAGCACAACCTAGGCAATATGATGAACTGAATTTTATTTCATTTGAATCAACTAAGCTAAAATAAATAACAAAAAAATAAATAATTGGCAGACAGGCAAAGAAATGGAATAGATCACATGTTTTTTCTGGTTGTTTTCGGTTGTTTCTATGACCACATTTAAATATATATATATATATATATATATATATATATATATATATATATATATATATAATAAATGAATAATAAAAAACTCCACTTCCTGCAATAGGTTCCAGGAGTTCTACATTTTTGCAATATCATTCCATTATTCCTTTTTTTTCTTTCAATACAAAAAAAAAATATATATATATATATATCATTATTGACCTGTGCATTATTGACCGGCACAGATCTGTGCCGCTTGAGTTTTAAGGCCCTGAGATGCAATTGTCTGTCTAAAGGATTTCCAAAGCAGCCACAGTCAGCATCCAGAGATTAAGGATGTAATGGTCAGGACAGTTAATTGTCTTGCTATATAGAGGGATTAATCCAAAGTCAGACCAACATTGGGCTTAAAGTACTGTCCTCACTGTACTGTAATTAGCATTTATAATCAGGTAAAAGACATTAAAAAAATTTTTTTAATGGTGTATGGTTAAGGATACCACCCCAGGGATAAGAAAAGGAATATTCTAGTAGCCCTTGTTCCCCATGAGAGTGCACCACCACTACTACACTATTATCACTTATGATCCAATTAAATTAGAAACTCACGTTATATAAAATCAGTGCATACTCAGGAGAAAACAAGTACTAAACTGGATCTTTCCTTGTCACTGATACAGGATTATGTTCACGTAGTCTCCATTTCCAGGTAAAATACACATATTTAAAATAGCTATGATGAGCCATGCATGTATATATTTATTCTTTACTTCTGTCCTGAGACAGCGTTGATTTATAGAGCTGTTCTGCATGTTGTCTTACTTCACCTGCAATCCATCCTTCAATACACAACAGGGCTGATCTTGATGGTTCATCCCTCACCCAGACGCACCTGATGAGTCTGTTTTTTAACTGTGCTACACTATTACAACAGTACTATTAGTATTTGCACAACCACCTTCATCTATCTATCTATCTATCAAAGTTATATCACTGTTGTAGAGTGTAAACCGCTAAAATCCTGCTTTAGTGTTAATAAAGGTATTTAATATAAAGCATGTCTATGGAGTCAAGCATTCATTCAGCAATATCAGCAGAAGCTTTTACACCTTTAGTATTAAAACACTCTGTGTCTGTATTAAACCTTAATGTGTGTATTTCAATCAGAAAGGTCCTGGAGTTAAAATGAGCTTACACGAATCAATAAGGATTTTCGTTGTTGTTTGCCAGTCTGGACCCACCGGGGTTCTCAATGATTTTAACACTTTTAATTCATTTCACAGACGCCTGAGCATGAGGCAACTTCTGTTTGAGTCTCTGCTTAAATGTCTACAGTGACAATTCCTGACATTACAAATAATTGATCATTATTAGACTAATGCTGTTATAAAAAAAAGAAAAAAGTGAAATACTTCATGACCTGCTGGGCAAACATGGGTCTGAGCTCTAGGTTATAAACATACTTTAAGGATTTTATGAACCTTTGTGGGGATTTCTTTTTCCCTCTCTTGATTATTTCAATTCATTGTTGATCTCTAGGCTGCAATGAAATAATAATAATAAAAAAAAAACTTTTTACTTTGATCACATCTGCAGCAAACAGGTCCAACAAAATGACCCTTCAAACATCAAACAGCGGACGCAGAGTCTTTTGATAAAACCAATTGGAGTAGATAATGGCGAGCCATTAACGGTGTGGCTGGCGGCCTTCACAGACACGGCTTTCACACCTTCCGAATAAGTCCTCAGACAGAGGGATTAGCCGAAAGACATTGCGCTGGGTGCAAAATGCCAGAGTTGGAAATGATTTGGATGGAGGTCAGACATTAAAAGGAGGTTGTTTGAGCTCTAGAAGATGAAGGCACACTTTATATAAAATATCCATATATTAAAACATTGCTATCGAAAACATCATGCCATGTGCCTCGATAATCCGTAGTCTGCATTTCAACCCGGATAAATAAATAAACAAACAAACAAACAAACAAAATTAGTTTTATTTATTTATTGATAGCATTATTAGAAGTTTTGTGAAAAAGGTGTTTTTGGGATTTCACATTTTGGGCCCAGACCTCCAGGAGGCTTCACAGCATAAAAGCACAACATAAACTCTTTATAAACGAACAGATTAATAGATTATAATTGAATAGAATAATAAATTACATTACTTTGAATTGTGCTCCAGTAATCTGCGTCTTTGGATTTTCTCTACAGCCCAAGATGTTGCATTCAAAATGTGAAAACAAATGTTGAGCAAGAAGATCGAATGTGTTCAGACACAGCAGACATTTCCATACGAATGAGAACACGCGAGACGGAACGCTTTCAGACGAGTCAGTAAGCTGCGTGGATAAAAGCTCACGATTTCAGACAGCCATCAACACTCCGCTTACAGCAAGCTAGTAAGCATCTTCTCTTTACAGGCCGACCTTTTCACCTTTCAAGTTGACTGATGGACATCCCCTGTAGGACACTCAACTAGAAAACGAACACATTTCAAATCTCATGTAAGACGGACGGTGGTGATCATCTTTATTGCGTTTATCGCCCTTTCTAATATCAAGGAAGGTTGTCTTGGTCAAAAATTGCTTTGCTGATGCCGTTATCACATGATTTGTTTAGTCAAATAAAACAGGATTCATTATGGTCCAATATCAAATCTTCTGTTTAGGACAAAAATCATGGAAACGTAAACATTGTATGGTTAATTAATTAAAAAAATATTTTTTCATACCTCCCCCCCCCCCTTTCTTTTACTTTCATTCCTCCCTTTTCTCACTTTCCTTACTTTTTTATTTCCTTAATTTTCAGTTTTTTTATTCTTTCTTTCCTTCCTCTCCCTTTCCCCTTCTTTTCTTCCATTTACCATTTCCTTCTTTTAGCTCTTTCCTTTCCCTCCTTTCTCCCTCCTTTTTCATTCACTCTTATTTCTTTCCTTTTTTTTCCTTTTCCTTTCTCCCCTTTCAATCTTCCCTTCCCTCTTACCATCCTTTCTCCCCTTCCTTCTTTTTTTGATTCATCCTTATTTCATTTTTCCCCCTCTGCTTCATTTCTCTCCGGTCATTCCATCTTTCCTTTCATTCTTTCCTTCCTTCCTCTTGGTTCTTCTCTGTAATGAAGGATTAAGCACAACATTTGACACCATCAGAGAAGATTACAGTCATCATATTCATAAAAGGCCTAAAAAGGTTGGTCTTGCTTTCGAGTGATTCAATATTTATTTCATTTAAACATAGATTTCAGATTTAATGTTTTTTCCTCTACTTTGAACGCGCTCCTGGAAAATAAATGTTGAGAGAGCTTAGAATTTGTGTTGACTTTTTTTTTTTTAAACTGGTCTTTCCACGCATGCCCCACATCAGTTCACCAAGAAAGCCTTTTCACGCCGATTATATACAAGTCATTTTACCTGCTTAGTTTTTACTCCATTTCATCTTACTTTCCTTTTAAAACCTGTGGACGTCCTTGCACTGGAAAATGTTTATAAACACCTAGACAGACCAGACTAAACATACAAAAATATCCATCTAGATCTTCAGACCTCAACCTACATGTGACCTGCTATATGTTTGGAAATGCTACTTTGAAATTTTTTTAATGTTGATCAGGTTGGAATAAATCCTTGAAGAATGTTCACTCAGGGTTTTTTTTTTTTTTTTTTTTTTAAGGTGTGAATGAATTGTTATTCAAACCTCCCAGGTGTGAGGAGACATGACTGCCTGGTTGAAGGACAGTTCACCTGGATGTAACACGTTTGAAAGAATCAAAAGACCTCCTGAACAAAGTAGAGCCGAGACACGCGTTGCTCTTTTTTTTTTTTGACAAACAGGAAAGAGGCAGCTTCAAGTCAACACTTTATTCAGATCTCAACTACGAGGTGGAGAGGGAAATTTTTCCAGACGAGACCCACATCCTGTGCTGTTCGTGTCCCATGGTTCTGCGTCCTGTAGGACAGACGAGAGTCGGGTCAGTGATGTAGATAGATCCGTTATGACACGGGAGAAATTCAGTACACACCTCTTTTAACGTTTTCATCTTTAGACAACGGACAGTACGTGTTACAGACTCCGTCCGTATGTTGGACATCACACAGTATAGTTTCACAATGGACACGGATCTGAAAGGACAAAAAGGAAAAAAAAACATTTTTAAATAGTGCTTCATACAGGCTAATCGTTTTAGACTTTTGGGGAACAAGTCACCTGATCATGAAGAGGCAGGTTGTCTTTGACGAAAGTGAACATGTCGATTTTGAAGCGCCTCACGTGGCTCGGGTAGCGAACCCGCTCGTCAGACGAGACGGGATAGAAGGTGATTTGGTAATTGTCGGCCAGATTCGGACAGCTAATTGTAAAGCGACGAGTTGCATCATCTTAAAACACCAGATGCAATATAGAAAGGCTTTCATTTCCTTCAGATGTGCAAGACTTACCCGTTCGCGATCAGATCCCAGGTCAACTTGGAGCCTCGGTGATTGGCCGAAGCCCAGCAGTTCTCCAAGACCAGCTCTATTTGTGGGTCGATGGACTGCACCAGCTCTACCTGGAAGTATAGAGGGTGCTTCAGATACTGTACCACTGGATAGTCCTCGTCCGTGTAGAAGGAATCGAAAGAGGCGTCTGGAACGAGAGAAGGCAGACGGACATCATTAACTTGCTTTGTAATTTTTCAAAGAAGAGTGAATTACATTTGATCGAGTCGTCATCTTAGAATTGAGACCAGGATGTAGAGTGTGTACGAACTCTGACAATTGTCTAAAAAACCTACCAGACTAGCTAGAAAAAGTATAGTCTTATGCAAAATAGCTTCAAATATGGTCGTGGAGAAGACAAAATAATTTCAAAAATTTCACAATCTAAAGTGCTTAATTTTTTTTTTTTTTTATTTTTTTTATTTCAAAGCGAGTCTAAAGCATTGAGGATATTCATGCTTGATTTGTGTCTTCTACACAGCTCACACTGAAAGATGGCTCCAAGAATCATTTTATTAAACTGCAAATCAGTCAGTCGTTTGAGAGTCCATTATGAAATTCTGTCAAGGTAATACTGAAATACAGCGAGTGCGTGCGCGCGCGCATGTTCGATTGCAGACATTAAATCGCATGTCTGGCGGTCATGGTCTTGTGCATGCACGGTGCATCGTCTGAAAGTGCAGTACAAGCAAGCGTGGTATTGCGAAGAAGCACCAAGCAATAACGAGGGAGAGAAAAGTGAAAATAATTGAGAGAATGGAGCGAGGGGAGAAGATGGCAGATGATGTTCGTTCTTTTAGCACGACTTGTTTAACCATCGGTACGATTCTAAAGACCACTGTACTGTAATATACCGTGTATAGATAGAATCGTTAGTATCTTAGTCCGTAGACAATGTTTGCTGGACTTACAAACAAATTGGAACTTACAAACGAACTCTCGGAACAGAACCCGTTTGTATGTTGAGGACTTGCTGTATTTTTTTTTTTTTTTTTTAAGATTTCAAAATGATCCCAAGCTGGAGTTTGTTTTTTGCATTAAACTTCACTAAAAGATCTGGTCAAATGTAAACCGATTGGTTAAATCAGAAGGTTGTGAGATTAAATCCCAGCACTGTCAACGGTCAGCCATCATTTTAATTCTTTAACCAGATCCTAGAGAGATGTACGTACAATGCGTCACTCTCTCAAAGTTTCTACAGATCAGTTTAGAACTAGAAACCTTATTGTTGATGTAATGAGACGAAGGACACGTTTATAGCTGGAACAAGTCGACTCTTGGTCAGCTCAATGAAAAAGACGTTTATGAGCCTGTTCACATATCTAAACCACTTTCTTCCATACATTCACAGCATTTGCCAGATGCTCTTATCCAGAGTGACTTTTTCCTTTTGCCCTGAATCTCATTATACATCTGAAGTTCGGTGAGGTTTGAACCTGCAATCTTCTGATCAGTAGTCCAACACTTTAACCACTGAGCTACACCTTTCTTTCTACGCTTCACCGGCATTCTCTATCTCGGTCTTTAATCAAATACAGCGCAACTGTGGCCAGAGTTGATCATGTCCAGATGAATATTGGAGACTAACTGAAAGAAAAGAACAAGTAAAAATGCATGGTGAAAACTTTGGTTGGATATTATAAGCTCATGTAGTACAAGTGGTGCGTTTTTAAATTGAGAAACCGCATGTTGTTGAAAAAAGTACGCATGCAGTCTATTAAGTCCTGTGCAAATGAAAACCATAGAGGAAGAAGTGACATTATGAACCACATGAAGTGTTTTGTTTGGTCTCGAACACCTCACACTGAAGCAGACGCAGAAGCCTACCTGTAGCAAGCCTCATCCTGACATGCAGCTCTCCGAACCCGGGATCTGCGTGAAGTGCGCTTGCTTGCGGCCCAGGGGAGAACGTTAAGGCCAGCGTTTTGGTTAGCTGGTAACTGCAGACCACTGCCATACTGATATGCAGCAAAATTAAACATCTTAATAAGCAGGAAAATAAGGGGACAAAAAAAAAAAAAGTCAGAATAAATGCAAGTACTGTATAGTACCGATATTCTCGACCCGATTTCGTGGCATTTTGCGACGGCTGTCCAGCAGCGGTCAAGCTGCCCATGGAGATTTCATTTCGATAGGTCATGAGGTCATCTTGGAACTGGAGGAAAGACATGCAAGAGGATTAACGCTGAAAATCTTTACCGAAAAAAGATGGAGAATTAAAACGTACCGTTCTGGTGGTTTGACAACTGTTTGCATTAAAGGAGAAGTAAGCAAAGCGGTTGTTGCTGAAGACGGGTTTACACGAGGGATCTCGCAGCGTTAACCGGCTCGGGATCATCCGGGCGGCCGCTTCGGCTTTGACTACGAGCACGGTTATGGTTCCATTCGCAAAGCATTCTGGGGAAGATTTCACACAAGTTAGAGATTTTGGAAACAAAAGGTCATTTATTAAAAGGTTTATTTATTAAACTGATCAATAAACATATGAAGCCATATGCCAATTCTTTTTCCAGTGTGGCACAACATTTAATCCTCTGATCCAAGAGGGTGAGTCAAAAATTATCCGCACTCCAATTATATTCAAACTCATCAGCGCTTTCTGGTCAAGGCTCCCGTCCCCTCCCGGTCCCTGCTGTGCAGGCGTGAACATTAAACATCATCATCATTTCCTTTGTAACTGTGGTGCGGGCAAAAAATGAATAAATAAATAAAATGGACGCCCCATGTGTGATTCGAACGAAGACGAGCAGTGTGCAGCGACTCATGATTTGAGCGTAAACAGAAGCGTTTGGATATCTGCAAACAAAATTTGGAGCGATCCTCTGGGAAAGGTGAAAAGTTCCTTGAAAAGTCATCATTAGTGATCAGACACCGATTCATCACGACGAGTCTGAGGGTAAACGGCGGAGTATGGAACGGAAAGCATCCTCAATCGCCGACCGAGGAAAAGCTCAAAAGTCGACCATCGGCAGGAACGGTCATCAACGCTTACAGTTTTCTGGGATTCTCCAGGGCCAGAATTATTGGAACATACAGTAAAAAAGGTTCAACAATCGACAGTGCTCGTTACAGCGAGACGCTTATTGAGGAGCTGAAGGCTAAACTCCGGATAAAATGCAGAGGACTGATGCAAAAACATGCATTTGTGGCTTGCAGCTCAGCGTAAAACGTTTTTTAATGAGGGAATATGAAAACCTGCTGACAGATGTATATTGAAAAAGAAAGATTTTTTTTTTTTTTTTTTTTTTTTTAAACATAATCACTTTTAAAGACAAACACCTCATACGAAATACTGGAAATTTGTTTTACCCTACATTATACACTGATCAAAAGGAAAAAGATGTAAGTCATGAAATATGGCATTAGATGGCACTTGAAGTGTAAAAAGTAACGTGGGGAGGCTGCATATACCAGTCATGATGAAGGGAAAGGAGCACGCCAAGGAGAATTTTTTAAATTGCCAGTTATGGTGAGATATTACTAGATCAATACGGGCCCTCAGTGATGACTGACTGGACTCCTGCAAGACAGAAAGAACAAAAATGTATTAAAAATCTTCACAAATTGCAGCATGAAGGGAGAAAAAAAAAAAAAGAAAAGAAAAAAAATTATCCGAATTACGCATTTTACCTCAAAAACGACGTCTTGTGCCAGAAAAGGCACGGTCATTTTTACATGCGTGCCGTTTTCCTTAACGCTGTACTCCGTATAGAGGTCAGCCGTCAGGTTTCGTCTGCCAACACTTATTTGAAAGTTCATGCCCTGGTTCCCGTGTCCAATTTCAACATAGAAGTTCTTTTCATCGCAGATTCCATTCATAGTAAACATGACTGTACAGAAAAACAAGAAAATCTGCCCAAATCCATCCATTCAACCATAGACTGGTTTTTGTTGATACCATCATACTTACTGAGGTCCCTGCGAGTAGCTTCCACTAAGGCGGTGTGAGAAAAGGGAGAGTATTCAGGAACGACGAACAAACCAAAGGTGAGGAAGAGACTGTAGACGACGTTCACCGGGTCGACTTTCTGTAATAAAAGTGCAGCATCCGGTCAGAATAAGCAAATCGATGCATCACGACTGAGTTACTTACAACAGTGTGTCTGTAAATAGATATGATGAGATCAGCCAAAGCATGGCATCGGTGCTAAACAAACTGTCTCACCCAGGTGAAAAAGTCAATTTTCAGATAGGATCATAACAGCATTTTTTCATAATACTAGATGCTTCTCATCTCCACATCCATGCTTTGTTCTTTTGTACACATGCTACACATTTATATTTCAAGCTGATAAAAAGAAACATTTGTTAAATACAGTTTCAGACCCTTTGATGTTCTAGAATCTGGAACTTTTTTTGAATTCGAATCGCTCAACGATTTTAACGGTCATTCAGATGAAACCTGGCCAATTTCATAAAAGACAAAATTGTTAAGATGGCCAGGGACACTACAGATTTCTTTTGCCTTTTTAAAACTTAAAAAAAAAAGCTTTTTACCAAAAACCATCTCATATGCAACGCCTTGAGGGCGCTTTGGAATATTAATGCTATCCAGTACATGTTAACAATAATTATGGGCAGATTATAAAAATCAATTTTAACTAAATAAACTATAGTTTTGGCCAAATAACAAGATGTGGGTCGAATTTGGAGCATTTAGACCAGATGCAACATACGAATGTGTACTGTATACCTGAAGGGAGTTTGCTTTAGTTGGGTCATGTGAGTAACTGCACCGCACTTTATTCATGCATAACGGCAAATTATTTATTTTGTTCGCGTTCTTTGCCTGCAAAAATGATTTTCCAATTGTATTTCAGAAGAAAGCTCTATGCTTTCACAAATATTTCCAAACCTTACTATGGATCTGTCCATTTTCATGAACATTTTTCTGGACATGGACTGGATGTCTGCAGCAGTGTTAACAGTAAGGGACCCGTGACATGAGAAAATGCTGAGCAAGGAGACTTCCTTGAGCGAATATGAATTAGGGAATGTGATGGGACGGTCATGGTACATCAAAGAGAGCAGCATGCTTTTGGCTACTTAAACATGGATCAAATGGTTATTACAGATATTTCCCCGGTCTGAGAGCACTTGATAATTAACGACGGAGCGCGGTCATCAGCTTGGTCATCAGATCCCGCAAATGCACACATTATGTTAAAGTGTCCCGGAGGAACCATCTTCCCAACCAAGTACAAGAGCCATTACAAAAAGTAGCTGAGAAACTTGGTGTAGGAACTTGTGACCCCAGGATGAGGAAGTAGTGTGGCTCAACCAGCAGAACTTGAGGAAGTCCCCTCTGTGTGTGACCATGAGGCCCTCTTTCAGAAGAGGAGTGTTAGCAGGGAGAGTGTGCTGCCAATGGGTGGCACTATTGCCCATGTGAGTACCAGCGTTTTAGGCTGCAGAGTGTACAACCAGGTGGAATACATCTTAAGAGACGTTAGTGTGTACACTAAACAAACCTTGTCAGTGCAATAACTACACAAGTACAAAAAAAAAAAAAAAAAAAAAAAAACGATTAAAGATGACACATTGGACAGAAATAAGCAAAACTGTCAAATGTGTTTTTGGGGTCTTAAAGGCAACATGCATGTTAAGCACCTTTCACTGATCGACATCACTTCAACTATAATACAATCTTTTCCACACATTAACTCGATAAACCAACAACAATCTGATGCGTGATGAAGCAGAGGGTCACCGTTACCATCCTGAAAGTGATCATGTTCTCGTAACAGCACACCACAGCAACTTCCTCATATTTTCTATTACGGTAATGGCGGCTCGAACGGTTCTCCGTTACTGATGTGAAGGTTCATCCTATCTGCTCCAGGGGGCGCTGCATCCACGTGACAATTCAACAATTGAATCTTAATTTATACTATTGTGTATTGTTTAAGTCAAACCAGGACTTTTCATTTTACAGACCAACACTTGAGTAAAATCTCCCTTTTTGTCCGAAATGCTGGCCTCCAAGGAATTCCATTAGGATTTGGTACATATATGTGGAAGTGCCTTGGAGCGAGGTCAGGACTGTACGGGGAACGTGGCAGTAAGTGGTGTTGGTGAATCACTGCATGTACAGTTCCAACAGACAACTGCGTCTCTTACTACTTACAACTTTACAAGTTGGCGAGAAGTTACTGTAACTGTCACTTTTCAAGGTTGAATAGTCCATTCACTAAATTTTCACGGGAATGACTGTGGGCCTTAGGCCACCTCGGCTGGGATTGCCATTCACGGACGTACAAACCTTTTAAAAAATTGCCACCACTCGAATGTTTTACTGTGGCCGAGTCGCGTCGCTGTACTGTGGCTGAAGTCTTCTGTAAATGCCAATCTCTAAAAATCAGGTCACCAGAAAGATCATCAGAAGTCCTGGTTTGAACTGAGCACCCCTTCTTAACCGTTTCGCATCGGGCTGCATCACAGTACCTCGTCTCTGATCGATTCCCTTTAACAGCGCGCAATGAAAGGTAAGGTTTACAGAACAGTAGTGAGACAAGCGATGCACGGGTTGGAGACGTTGCCGCTGGAGAGCTGGAGGTGGCAGAGCTGAAGATGCTGGGATTTTGGAGCGACAAGAATGGAAAGGATTGAGTATATTAGAGGTACAGTGCAGGTAGGACTGTTTGGGGACAAAGTTAGAGAGATCAGAGGAGAGATGAGGGGTATATCGGGAGGAGGAGAAGGAGGTTTATGGATGTGGTGAAGGAGGACATGCGGTAGGTTGGAGTGACGAGGGAAGATGTGGTAGACGGAGTTAGATGGAGACAAAATGGTGCATCATGGTGACCCCTAACGGGAGCAGCGAAAGAAGGAGCACGACCCCAGGAGTTTTATTCCTTATACAATATAAATGTTTCAAGCGCAACAAACATTTTAGCTAGCCTTGACAGGATCGCAGAGGTGTAAAGAAAAAAAAAAAAAAAAAAACAGAAGCAAACTCTAAGCAATCAAGACTTACAGTTCTCAGGACAGCAGGATCAAAGAAGGAGATCTCGAGGCTGAAAGCCTTGGAGCCATTAGCAAACAAGTGTTCCTGTACATTATATCCTTTTTCATTGGCCTCTTCCACGCTCAGCACTCCGGCTGGGAAAGTGATGTTCAACAGCTCGACGTCAGGGAGGAAGAAACCCAGCATTAATTGAAACACTTCCGAGTCTGCAGCAGTATCTGTAACGAGAAAGAAATTAACTTCTTACTGCGCTTTAGCCATTTTTGTATTTTTTTTTTTTTTTACATGACTGGTTTCAATAACGCTGGTCACTCACTGTCCGTGATGAAGGGCAGCCGAGGCTCAGGTGGTGTGGTGATGGGATAATGAACTTTGTATCTGGTGACTTCAGATTTTCCTTCCAGCCAGAGTATTTCAAGCATCGGTTCAATACTGTAAGTAACGTGGTACGTATAATCCAACACATTGCTCTACAAAAGGATTAGGGAAGGAGTCTCCAGTGTCAGCAACATGAAATTGACTGTATTTAGTGTTCAAGTAAAATATAGAACTAATATTTGCAATAAACAGTTGTTCAAACACATTGTTACCAATAAGCTTTATGTTAGGCTTACAGTAAGCTATGGTTGCTAAGCAACGAGATAGTTAAAGATGAAGCTACTCTATGGACAGAGCAATGGCTTACACTTAACCCAAATTGTAACCCTTTAGGATTTGGCTTAGCCAATCAGATTTTAGAACCTAAAAGCGGCTTCATAATCTTTTTCCAATAATGTCACGGATTACACAAAAGTGATCCGCAGCAACCTGAGCAGAACTGACCAACCTTATAATAGCCATCTGGTCCACCGACAGGCAAGGACATTATGATCTGAGGCTCATTTATCACCATGGTATAGCCTCTAGCTTTCATTTCAGTTGGACCGAGCCTCTTTCCATTAATCCCCATGTACATTTCAAGGATCTGATGCTGAGGATTCATTATTAGAGGCATGATGTACTGGGGCATGTACCATTTGATGACTTGGTTGGTAAAATGGAGCCCACCTGTAAAAGAATTTGAGGTTATAGGCACAGTAGAGCCTTCATCCAAAATCACAACCCATCTATAATAATTGCGTACCAGTCGGACAAACGGCAATGCTGTCAATCATCGTTACAGACCAAGCCCGCTTGAAGTAGGTGCTCACTCTAAGGAACTCCATTTGCACCCCATTCACCTGGATGAAGGGGGGGGAAAATCAATCAGTATTGGCAATAGTGAAAATTAGTCAGTAATATGGAGTACCAGCTGGGTAAAATCAGTTACATCATCAATATAAGTTTCAGGCTTGTTTTTCGGGCTTCGCAGAACCAGTCGTGTAGGAGTCACCGACACGCCATATCCTGCTTTCTGAACCTCCTCCAGCGTCATTGGTTTTTCGTCGGGCGTGTAAAAGACCATCCTCCAAATATCGCTGGGGGCGATGGAGCGCTGAAGAAAGATGGATATTTGGCGGTTTAAGGACTTTAACTGAATGGTGTGAACTTAAAAATCATACCAAAAAAAAAAAAATCCTTATTTTCTTGTCAAAAATTATATCCATGATGCACTTGAGCGATCCTGGAGGAATTCCAGGCAATCCTGGCAAGACCCTTAAGAAATTTTAGGCAATCCTGTCCATGCACGAAGGCATGCGTTTTTTTAAAAATTTTTTTTTTATCAATTTCTGGAAGGCTGGTGTCAAGCACAGTTGATAATTCACCAACACTGACAGATGAACCTTCGTTAAATCAGCTGTGTTTGGGCAGAAAAAATCACCAACGTGTGCTGGACACTGGATTTGAACACCTCTGACTTAAGGATTTCCATGCAAGCTCCATCCAACCACTAAGGAATTCCAGATTCACCCCTTTAGGAATTCCCATCCCATCCGTTATGGAAATCCATGCAAACCCCACCAACCCTCTACAGAATTCCAGTAATTGTGTCCAACCCTGCCTACTTTTTAAGGAGTTCTCATCATTCCTACAACATATTCGACAAATTCCACTCTTGCCTCCAGAAGGTTTGACAGCAAAAAAAAAAAAAAAACATTAAAAAGGGATGTAAATCACATTTAAACTAATTCATTCAACATAATAAAACACGTGATTTATATAAAACTCGATTCCTGTCCCACATTACCTGACTTCACTTACCTGTTCATCATCCAAGAATCCTACGGTTCCTGTAACTGGATGTATTGCCTGCTTTTGCATATTCGTATTAGGATGTCCTCTGTGAACAGAGACCTTGAAAAACAGATCTGGATTACAACAGATTTAAATAAACTTAAAAAAAAAAAAAAAACTGACTTGCAGTGACAGACAAATACTTACAGCCATAGCTTATTTAATATTTATGTTATACATATATGACCTATAAAAATTGTTTAAATTAAAAGCATTCCATGCTAAATTAAGGATTTTTTTTTTTTTCCAAAACAAAATTCTGTGGTGTCCGTAACCATGTCAAATTCATGGCTCAATATCTTCATTTTCCATTTTAGAACAATAAACTTTTTCAGGTTTGTGTCTTTCATGTGTCAAGTTTCATCTGAATGACAGTTAAGACCGTTGAAAGATTTGAATTCAAAAAAGTTCCGGACACTAAAACATAAAAGGGCCTGAAACTGTATTTAGCAAATGTGTTTCTTTTTATCTGATAAAAATATAAAATGTGTATATACAGTACAGACCAAAAGTTTGGACACCCCTTCTCATTCAGCGAGTTTTCTTTATTATGTTCTTTATTGTGTTCTTTAGCCCAAACGCGTCTCTTCTGCTTGTTGTCTGTCCTTAGCAGTGGTTTCCTAGCAGATGTTCTAGCATGAAGGCCTGATTCACACAGTCTCCTCTTAACAGTTGTTCTAGAGATGTGTCTGCTGCTAGAACTCTGTGTGGCATTGACCTGCTCTCTGATCTGAGCTGCTGTTAACCTGCGATTTCTGAGGCTGGTGACTCGGATGAACTTCTCCTCCGCAGCAGAGGCGACTCTCGGTCTTCCTTTCCTGGGCCGGTCATGTCGCATGTCAGCCAGTTTCTTTGTAGCGCTTGATGGTTTGTGTGACTGCGCTTGGGGACACTTTCAAAGTTTTCCCAATTTTTCGGACTGCCTGACCTTCATTTCTTAAAAGTAATGATGGCCGCTAGTTTTTCTTCATTTAGCTGCTTTTTTCTTGCCATAATACAAATTCAACCTCTTTGAATGAGAAGGCGTGTCCAAACTTTTGGTCTGTACTGCATATTATAAAAAAAAAGATTAAGCATGGATCAGGAGATAAGAATTATTAAGTATTATGAAAAATGGTGTTATATGATTCTATCTGAAAATTCACTTTAACAGAGGTAAGACTTTAAAAAAAAAAATTTTTTTAGCACCAATACCATGTTTTGGCTGGTGATAATTTACGTTGATTCTACAAATTATTACGTTGATATTATAAACATTGTTTTGACCAGATTTAAAAAATTTTTTTTTTTATTAGTTTTGAAAATTTTCAAAGTCAAAATGATCTAATTATACAAGTTAAATAATATATTCTGACTCTTCCCTCAGTTGAATCCATACTCAAACATTTCAGGGACTATAATTTTTTTTTTTTAATTTGGTCAGGACATACATGCCTTTCATTTTTCACACAAACTGCTACTCCTGTTACATTACAGTCTCGTCAGCGCTGCGGTGAGGAAGTTACCTCCATGAAGTTCCGTTCGCAGAGAATCTCTCGTGAAGCCCACTGATCGTACTCGCACGTCTTCTCCACCTCGATTACGTCATCAGACATTCTGTTGCCATACAGCTGCAGGCGCAGTCCAATATCGAACACTGCATCACCCTGAGAGCAAGAGGAGACAGTGATCGCCACATTTC
This sequence comes from Clarias magur, assembly GCA_013621035.1. Classification (NCBI taxonomy): domain Eukaryota; kingdom Metazoa; phylum Chordata; class Actinopteri; order Siluriformes; family Clariidae; genus Clarias; species Clarias magur. The sequence goes on along the minus strand of QNUK01000140.1, from coordinate 257,588 downwards.
CATAATATCACTGCATGTTGTATTCTTTCTTTTTTTCTCTCTCTCTCTCTTGTGATCAGTACATGGTTATAGACAAAGCAGCTGAGCAGTGATGTATAGATTCTTATATTTCCCCAAGGGTCAGACTGGACACTGTAGCCACACTGGGCCGCCAGGCCTGGCGACAGAGGCACAACTCCTGAACCATCTGAAAATGCAAAATGGAAAATGGTTTCGTAGGATTCGCAGCCTGTAACGTAGAACATTATGATTGAGGCTTGGGCTCAGTTTTACGATCCTTACTGATGGCTTCAATTTCAAGTTGACGTCTAAAAGACAGAGCACTGTCCAAGGTCAGCTTCATAACATTTCCAACACACTCCAACGTTAAGCCACGTCCTGCAAAAAACAAACAAACAAAAAAATTCAAAAAAAAAAAAAAAAAAATCACCACAATGCACTAATCAAGGGTAGATCTTAAAAAAAAAAATTCTTCATTACTTACGTTGACTGAAAGCCTCGCTCTCAACAGCCATCACCAAAAGCCAGAACACACTAATGCAAACAAAAAGTTCAGTTACAAAACCTTAGTTTTTTTTTTTTTTTCCATTCCATTAATTAACTTTACTGTAAAGAACTTACCAACATTCATAGAAAGGAGCCATAACAGTCAAAGGAAAGTCTTTGTGTTCGTGTCAATCCTGCACCTTAAACAAACTCAAAGGTGGTGGATGTTGAGGAAAACACCTACAGACCTACGCTGGTCTCCTAACTACCTGCTGAGAGTCTGGGGGTTTATTATGCTTTGTAAGATGGGTCTGTTAGGTTTCCAGAGGCCAGGATTCAAGGAAATCACCAGAAAAGAGGAAGAAACCAAGCTCGAATTTGTTGAGTAAAGCCACTCCTACACAGCTGATCCTAATGACACTGATGCTCGTTACGATTGATTAAGATGCAGAGCAGTCATGTTGGACAAAGGAGAAATCAAGACATGATCAAGCTAGAGTTCATTCTTTAATGGACATATAAACAAGAACATATTACTCTGCAGTCCATGTTCTCTCTCTAGGTGGTGCACATCTCACATTGAGGAGTGTAAACTTGTAATTGTACCACATTAATCAGATCTAACTCGGCTTTATTAGTTTATTAACTTTTATTAACAATGCGAGCATTGTCCCGGTCGAATGTGCTTCGATTCAGGATCTTCCCCCAGGAATAATGGATTAAGATCAGGAATGCACTCCGGATAGGACAACAGTACAACCATAACAGACAATCACACACTTACTATCACACACAGCTAAAAGAACACTTCCCAGATTAGTGACCTCGCTCCAGGACATTTCCACATTGTTGAATGATTAAAGGAGTTCCTGGGAGGCCAACGTTCCAGACGTGAAGCAGGCAGTCCAATCACGGCTCCGGCGCACTGAGAAAACTTTCTACCTTGATGGTGTCCAAGCACTAATGAGACACTGGGATAAGTGCATTAGTGTAGCAGCGGATTATACAGAGACATAAAGGAAGGTTTTACCCGCAGAACTGTGTTGTTATTCTGGACAATCAAAAGTCCCGGTTTTACTTGAACAGGACTCATTAACTTGTACTGTATAAGAGCTTGAACAATATGGAAGAGCTCATGATCTTCGAGAAGCATTTCAAGACTTTATAAAGAGTCTGGAATGTTCTTCATATCATGAAAGGAAGATATTATGATTCATTTGAAAACCAGTGTCTTACCAAAAATGTCTTCATATGTTCAAGCTAAAATGTGTGTTTCTTTTGTATAATTTTATATATATATATTTTTATATATTATATAAACAGTAATGGCATAACCTGTACTTTTATTGTGTACACGTGATGGAAAATACACCTTTTTAGTGAAGTTCATTGTTCATTTCTATTCTGAGCAAATCCATCAGAAAAAAAAATCCCCTCTTTTACACCAGGTAAAAAAAAGGGAGTAAAAAGGGGTACAATTTTTTTTTTTATTACAATTTACAATATCGTGTGCATTTCATTTGACTGAATGACAGCTGTTCAAAACAGACAATTCAATTCTTTCCCCAGCAATCTTATGCTAAAATTACAAAAAGATTATATCTGGAAAAATAAATCTGCTTTAAAGCAACTCGAAGCCATTTACAGCACACTCTTAGGAATACACTGATTTGAGTTGAAAATCTGCCCTCAATATCCTCTTCTTCTTTTTTCCTCACAGTCCAAAATTGTCTGACGTAAACTCAGTCTGGCGTCTTCAAAGCTGGAATTTATTTCCAGCGCTTCCTTAAAATCACTCTCAGCATCTTGAAAGAAACCTGCAGGGAAGAAAAACAAGACCAACCTCATGTAAGGAATAATAATAATAATAAAAAAAAACACTAGTTTACCATGTTGAAAATAATCCATGACGACGGGGTGCGAGGTTGTCTGATGAGATCTGACTACGACTTAGTAAAGAGTTTTGTTTCTTATATTGGTAAATATAAGTCACAAAAAAAAGTCGAAGCTTGTCATGTTACTGTAAAAGTGGAAATTACAGTAGAATAAACTTTCCCATGGTGCAAGATTACTGTTTAAAAGCACTGACACTGGAGACTCCTTCCATAATCTAAATCCAATTCATTTAAGTTTTACTTGTATTGCGCTTTTAACAATCGACATTAACGACGTTGTCAATAAAAAAAAAAACGTGTTCAAAAGAAAACAAAATTAACAACACGCTTCTTTATTCGTGTTATTATCCTCAGACTTCGCACCGTAGAAATTCCCTGTAGATGAGTTGTTACTATAGAAATTTTCATATAAAAATTTCATATAAACCCATCAACCGAATTACAGCCAGAGCAACCATAACGCTATAACACTAAATAATACACAAATTATTAGTTCTAGTTATGCGCGAAGGGCGTTCAAGTCAAACCAGGACTTTTGATTGTGCAGAATAACACAGTTATCACTTTATTTCACACTTATCCCAGGGTTTCACTAGTGCTTGGGTACCATAAGGGTAAAAGCTTTCTCTGTACTAAGAGTCTGAGTCATGATGGGACTGCCTGCTTCATGTCTGAAACACTGGCGTCCCAGGAACTCCCAATAATGGCTTTTCCAAATGTATGGAAATGGCATGGAGTGAGATCAAGTTGCACGTTTGTCTGGGAGCCGTTCAAAACTTGTTTGCGTCAGTGGAAAGCCAAGTGAAGCAAGTTTACAATTTCTTTTGTGTGTGTGTGTGTTTTTTTTTTTTTTTTGCATTTTGTGCAAGATTTAGTGAAGACACAGCACCACGGGTCCCAAGAATGTTAGCAAGGACGGTAGCAAGAAGAAAAGGGAGCCGCTTTCCGTTTGGTTTTTAAAGCAGCCGGTGCCGAGAGGAATCATAAATTGAGGGTAAATGAGATTTAATGTCTATTTATTTCATATTTGACTTCATTTACATGTCTTTTCTAAATGTTTTCTGAGTGATTTTTATATGCAAAAAATATGATTATAGAGTTGATTATAGAGTTTACATAATTTCCTATGGGACAATGCGTTTCACAATATGAAATTCGCCATAAGAGGTACTGCTGTAAACTTGATCAACTGGAGGACACTAGATTGAGTTTACTATAAAGAAATAATGGCACAGACAGTCAGATAAATAGAACAGAAAGGTCAGAGATTATGATAATAATAATAATAATAATAATAATAATAATAATAATAATAGTGCATTACCCAGTCTGTACCGGATTAACCCTCGGTTATAATAGGGCACTTCATACTGCCTGTGTGCTTTAATAGCTGAGCTGTAATCATCCATGGCTTCATAGAAATCAACCCGGAAGTACTTGACCTGCCCGCGGTTATTGTAGGCTACAGCGAGGTCGTGACTGTCGCAGTCTCTGGAACGTAAACAACAACAGGATAAGTATGATAAACAAGGTAAACAGGACGTTTTAGCCGAATACAGACACAACTGGTATTAATTAAGTCGTTCCATTCGGAGTTCTTTATACATTTCTCCAGCATTAATCACCCAGATGCCGTGCAGATGTTGATAAACTCTGTGTATAAATCCTCCGCGCGTTTGTAGTGTTCGCTGTTAAACTCGTCATTAGCTTCCTTCAGGACATTTCCTCTGTCACTCTGGTCCTCCATCGTGTTTCTGTCTCTCAACCAACAAACAAAACAAAAACAACAGCAACAACTATCAATATCACTATGGCACCGATTTCTTCGTGTCTGTGTGCCTTGCTGTGCTCGTCTTGTCAGCGCCCCCTAGTGACCAGGAGACGAAGGGAACGTGAAAGTGTAATACAACTATCGTAATACAAATACCACAGACCTTTAACTGTACTTTCATTCACAGTTGAAGTTTAAAAGCTGAGGTGTAACTGTGTAAAAAAAAAAAAAAAAAAAACAGTAAAGTGATTTAAAGCGTAAATTGTCAGCTACAGTTGCTCATCATCTTCTTCTAAAAGTGTCCCATAAGCACATCATTACATTACATTACATTACATTACATTACAGTGCAGCATTTGGCAGACCCCCCTTCTCCAGAGGGAGTTTCAGTAACTTTTACCTCATTACCCTTATACATAACTCTTATATGAGCTGTTAAGGGTTATACGACTTACTCATCCTTCTCCTGTGGTAGGACCTCCGTTCACATTCACAAAATATGGGCAATTTAGCAGTGCCGATTAATCTGCCTAATCTGCATGTCTTCGGACTGTGGGAGGAAACCGGAGTACCTGGGGGGACCCACCAAGCACGGGGAGAACATGTAAACGTCATGCACAGACCCGAGGGAGGACCTGAACCTGGATCCTTGAGGTGCGAGGTGACAGGGATACAAACTACGCCACCACGATGGCACATTAGGACATCACACCCTTTAAAAATGTCTAATCTAATCAAAGAATATCATCGGTTTTTGTACAATGTGTATTCAATATGTGAAGTGCACTTTCACTTCTTAATCTTTACTTCCAACTAAGACTTTATTCATTTTCTCACTAAAGAAAAATACCATATATTCTCATAACCATTTTCCTATAATCATGTACTTCTCTCGATCACGCAGTTTTACAGTCAGGCATATTGGTGCCATAGTGGTTGCTTCGTACCGTGAACCTGTACACAAAGTGACCTGCACACAACTTGGCACAAGTTTTACACGGGCAACCCCTTCCAATTTATCTGCTTTTATCTGGCACTGCATCCAGTGGCTGAGATTAGAGCATTTCTGTGGGAATTGAACCTGGGCCCTACGCATGGCAGACGAGAAACCCACCAATACACCCAAATTGCGCGTAATGTACGAGTGAGTGAGTGAGTGTGTGCATGCAGGGTGTACCCCGACTCCCCTGGGATAGGTTTCACACCTCCTACAATCCTGTACAGGATAAGCAGTATAGGGAATGAGTGAGAGATTACATTTTATTATAGTCGTAAAGTGACGTTTAGCACGACTTAAATCATTATCCTAACAACTGGTAAAAGGAACTTTACCAGACAGTGGAAATGTGAGCTAATACTAATCACTGCAATCTGTCTAGTACTATGTACAGTAGTGCTGTTATCATTTAACTAGTTTGTGTTGTCAGAAACATGGATTTTTTTTTTTTTGTTACTGAAAAAAGGATTATACAAAACTCCAGCTATACAATAGCAGCACTTACAAATTTACATTACAAAAGTGAATGTCAATCACAAAAAAATATAAAGAAATGTATTTAAATAAAAAGAACACTATGAACAGTTTATTTAGAGAGAGTAAAAAAAAAAAAAAACTTTTTTTGTGGAGGTAAGTACATGCAGATATGACGCAATATCATTTTGCAAAAAAAAATGTTTCAATTGAAAGTGAGCATATTCCTTAAAAAGTAAATAAAAACTATGCTCAATGAATAGTTAATAAAATTATTATTTATATATTTGAAAATAACTATATAAAAATATTAATGCACATAAATATTAATTATAATACATAAAAAACACAATAAATAAATATAAATATATATTTTTTCAATGTTACAATATTATATTATATTATATTATATTATATTATATTATATTATCAGTTTTATTAAATATACGCAAGCAATAACAATAACATTATCTTAATGTTATAAATTAATTCAATAAAAGAAACATTAAACATAGTACAATGGTGGCCAAAAGTATTGAGACAATAGTGAAATTCAATGTTTTAATGGCATTCTCATTTTTTGTATTAAATAATGACAATCAAGATAATAAGAATAATTTGTTCATTTATGCAATGACACAATATACATTAATCAGTAATTCATAAAATTTATCTTAATTAAATTTTTTTATCTTTAACTTAATGTATCAAAACTGGCCAGATCCGGCTGGCCATAGAGTCAAAATGACGCTTGCTGTACTCTGGTGCCACTCGTTCAATCCATGCCTGCTTGATTGCTTCCTGAGGATTATGTACAGAAATTTGCCACAGAAGTTCACATTTCACTTGAGGGTTCTCTAGTTTGAGTTATTTTCTATGCCGAGGTGGACACTCAGGCTTCGGAGCGGTTAGTCCTGCCACATCATGGAAGATTCAGATTTCAGTTCCTTGATAGACAAATGCAGTATCATTCAATCAGGTACCATAATTAAATAGTCTTTTTTTTTTTTTATTCTAACAATATATCCGACGTGATTCTCAAAGCGATACAGTCAGAAAATGATCAGTATTTATACAGTGGTGATGAAAGGAAATTTCAGCATGACTTTTACAGGGGTATAAAACCTTTCTGGTGGCAGGAACGGCTCGTGTATCACTTCGTATTCGCCCACGTAACATTTGGATTGGACAGGAATTTGACACTTTTTCATTTGAGCTCTTCAAATAGAACATGGCCACAAGCACGTCGGTGTCAGTCGACTGGAGGAACAGAGGAAGAAGTTTCGCAAGAAGTGTCGAGAGCATCCAGCACAATGAAGTCCTTCATCGGAGTTTTACTCTCTTGCCTTTCATTTCTGCTGGTGGGTTTCTCCGACTGCTATAATGTTATTTATCCATCACAGATTTTAGCCCAGAGTCACGCACAGAGAAGAAATCATGCGAATCCAGCCAACGCCAGTCCACCACTAAGGACGCTTAGTCCAACAGGTACAGTTTGATTTTGCTTAAATTAATCTCACCTATGATTATCCTAATTTGAATGAACACCAGCGTATGGCTGTTTAATGTTCATGAATTCATATTTTGAAATGACATTTGTATTTTATAAAAAGACGACTTAATCTGTGTCAAAAAAACCTGTTCATGTTTGCATTTTTGTCTCAGCGTGCATCGTCAAATGGAACATACTTACAGTTTCATTATTTTTATTCTTGATGCACTGCAATAAAAAAAAACTTTACCACACACACATATACGACTTCTCTACCTACCAACTAAACACACTTACGTGTATCTTCTACTTATTCCAAAGTCGAATATCATAATAATACCCAAAACCAAATCTTGAAAAAAAATATATACGTAACAATTAAAGGATTTCTCCAGTGTTTTTCAAACTAAACTCTTCCCATCACATCTGTACCATGTATGTTTGTGTTTATTGTACAAGAAATGAATTGAAACCTCTTTGACCAGTTGTTGTAAATGTTAGAATAATTTATGGTGAATACAAATGCAAGAATGTCTTAGCAAAGCTGTTCTTTTAGACCTTTTTCTAAGAAGTCACAAACTTTGGATCAAATCAGTGAACAGTAATCGTGATTATTTATGCATTTTCTGATTATCTTAGTGCCTTCGGATTTTCAGACTTCTTTTTTTTGGAAACCCTTTTGAATGAGGAATTAACAGAAACTATGTTTGGTGTCCAAAATTGCAAACGCTCTTAGACTTCCACGACTAGGACATTTCAAGTAAACAGGTTTTCCATTGCGTTCCTTGTTAGAGGGAAATGTATAGAAATGATTAGCTGTGGTACCTTGTAGGTGTGGTGGATGGAGACAAGGCTGGAGTAAAATATTGGAGCATTCCTTTAAAGTCGTGTTTTTCAATATGCATGCCTATTGAAATTCCACTTTCTTTTAAGTTGTGACTGTAAACCATAAATTTTTCCTTTTTAAAACTAACAACCTGTGTCTTGTCTTTGTGTCACTAATATGAAATCCTGTTGGCGGTCCGAAGTAGACAGCAGTATATACAGGTTAAACGGAGAGCAGTATCCTCGCAAAGACCAGCCGACGGTTTTGCCTCATGTGGTAAACCATCCTGGACGCGAGAGTCTTTCACCAGCCAAAGCTAATGACTGGCAAAAAGACTCATCATCAACACGGAAAATACTGTCTCAGTTGCAGGAGAACCAGCAGCTGAGGCGTGAATGGGCAGCGGTACTTTGCCGCAAAGTACCAGCTCCTGACGGATCTCTTACAGGACATGTTGAGGCCAAGGAAGAATCGCTTGCAGGTCAAGAAACACTTCAGGTAGTTCCAGCACTTTCAACTACAGTTCAAGAACAATCACTTGAAATCCCAGAATTATCACCTGCCGATTCGGACAGGTCACATGCCAGGGAGGGACATCCACGAGAAGTCCCAGAAAAACCACCTGTAGTTCCAGAACTTCCAAATCCAGGTCCAGAAATTGCATTTACAGATTCTTCACATGAACGTCCAGAGCAGTCACTTGCAGGTCGGGGGCAATCTCGTAAACTTCCAGAGCAGTCTCTTGTACTTCCAGGACTTTCGGTTACAAACCCAGAGCAGTCTCTCGTAGTTCCAGAACGGTCACCAGAACAACCAGCAGAACAATCAGAAATCGCAACAGATAAACCAGTGACACCTTTCCAACCAACATCTCCTCCTGTACACCAGCGGACCTGGGTAACCTCGGCAGTGCCGCCAAATCTCTCACTTCCAAAGTCCACTCTGGCGCCACAACTATTCCGTGAAGCCACCTCGTCACAGTCCGTGCCAGCGTCCACTCTGGCACCGCACCTGTATCCTAACACAGCCTCAGCACTCAGCAGTTCAGGGAGGACAGGTACTAGAAAATCGGCTGGTAGTCTCAAATCCTAGCTTTATGAAAGCAGAGCTACATTTGTGCTAAAGGTGGATTCAGGTGTACAGTATGGCATCATGGACCATGATCTGTGTTCATTTTGAAATATGAATCAGTGAAGCAACTCACATTGATCTGAGGCTGGTGTAAGCACGTGTAATGACTTTGGAGGAAAAGGCTGATTGATCAAAACCTTTGACAATATAATGCCATAAAAATGCAGCTCAGTTGCACCATGAAAGCTCATGCACTCGGCACAGATCGGGCCACTCAACAGTCATGGTCAAGCTGACAACCAGCCAATCCTGGTCAATGACTGATTGATTGGTACATTTCTATTATAAATACCAGGGTTTGTGTGTGTGGAGTTTCCTCCAGTTTCCTCCCACAGTCCAAGGACATAAAGACTTTTGGCATTCCCAAATTGCCCGTACTATGTGTGCTTTTGTGCCCTGTGATGGACTGGCAAATCGTTAAAGAGTGTACCCCCTGGAGTGGGCTCAAGGCTTCCCTTTACCCTGTACAGGATAAAGAGTATAGCGAATGAGTGAGTAAGAGTGAATGATCATGGAGTCAGAGGAAAGAATCATGATACACAAGTGAATTGATTTTGCTCCACATCTCTAGTAATCCCCTTCGTCATAAGGTCGTAAAACTTAAAGGAGCAGTCCGACACTGACTCCTTCCAAAAATAGAAATAAATGCCCTTCCATAGAAAACATCCCAGGACAGCTGTAAGTTAATAGAAAAACAATAACATACTAGAACGTGCACATTAATACTGTATATACCTGTTATCTGCATGGTACAAAAAGTCACCAGAAGTCTTTCATTTATTTAACTTTAGTAAATAAAACAGCCCATTGTGTCATCATGTCTTCATGTTATTTCACGTTCTGGTTTTGAGTGTGATTTATATAACATTATATGGTGATGTCCTCTTACTGAATCGCCTTTAGGATTTTTATTTTTTTTTAATGACCACGATCATTAAAAAAAAAAAAAAACATACTACATGTTGGGATAATGAAAAGCAAGCAATGCAAGGAAAATCTTAACTTGTAATACAAGTTCTGTAACTTAAATACAATCCAATGCCATTTTTTCAAAAGGTATTTTAAAAATAATAAAGCGATTCGACTCAATTCCAACAGACCAGTACGAGTAGGTGTGGGAACGTTTGGGAAAGACGCCTTTTGAGATCAAACATCAAGTTGCACTCTACTTTCCCCGGCCATGGCATTGGCTGAGATTTAAGTCACCAGAATACTAAAGCTCCATGCTCAACTCACACTTGTGCATCAGGATGTAGTCGGTCCTGAGTGTCTTACTGAAACCACTAATCAACAAAATTCGCCCGGTTTTCACTGCAAAATAATAACTGGTAACGCATTTTTGCTCTCAGCTACGGATTCTCACTGTAGGAGCCGCCCGCTGGACCTCGTCTTTATCATAGACAGCTCTCGCAGTGTGCGTCCAGGTGAGTTTGAGAAGGTTAAGGTCTTCCTTGCGGCCATGGTCGACACTCTGGACATCGGAGCCGATGCCACCCGGGTCGCCGTGGTGAACTACGCCAGCACCGTCAAAATCGAGTTCCTCCTCAGAGACCATCTGAAAAAAGAAAGCATGAAGCGAGCGATCAGTGTCATCGAGCCCCTGGCTGCGGGCACCATGACCGGTCTGGCCATCAAGAAAGCCATGGAAGAGGCCTTCACCGAGCAGTCGGGGGCGCGGCCGAAGTCGCAGAAGATCGGGAAGGTGGCCATCATCGTCACGGACGGGCGTCCTCAGGATCAGGTGGAAGAGGTGTCTGCTGCAGCCCGAGCCTCAGGCATCGAGATCTACGCGGTGGGGGTGGACCGGGCCGACAAGCAGTCGCTCAGGCTCATGGCCAGCCACCCACTACAAGACCACGTGTTCTACGTGGAGACCTACGGCGTCATCGAGAAGCTCACGTCCAAGTTCAGGGAGACTCTGTGTGGTAGGAATACTAACTGGGAATTTCTTATGGATTGAACATTTAATTTGATTTCATTTCATGCATTTATATCAATCTTATGACGGGTATTGGCAACATTTAATGGAGCATTTTTAGATTTATCACTTAAATTTCTTTATGGGGGGGGGATTATCTTTTTCATATTTATAAAAATATTCACATGTTTAAACACAAACTCTAGAATATCATTAATGCTGAGCTTAAAATATAGCATTCTTTAAACACATTTACATTTGTATTAGCAAATTTTGGCTGCACAATTAATATTCTGGAAAGTATTTTTCAATATGATATTTCATCGGCTTCTAACTTTTTTCTTAATAATTGTGATTTCTGTACAGGTAGTCCTTTATGTTTACATATAAATGCATGTTTTATGAATGTATTAACCTTTTTCCGTTCCAGGGCTCGTTCCTGCTCTTGTATCCACAGCTGCTGAAAAATCTTTTGAGAAATGAAATGATTGATTAACATGTTTTAGCTTGATCTACCTCACTAGGTGTTTTTCCACATTACAGAGAAAGTAAACAAATTTTGATTTGAATTTCCATAAACTTCCATTTGGATTTCACCTGGGTCGTATTTAACTGTGAAATCATATGTATCATATATATATATATATATATATATAAATATATAAAAAGCTTTTAAGATCCTGGCAGGACAAATTCAAATCAAATGAATAAAATCATCTCAAAGCTTTTGTGTGCAACAAGAGTAACTGATAAAGAGCTCGTTCCAGGTATGGATCCCTGCGCCGCGGGGAACGACTGCGAGCACATCTGCGTCAGCAGTGGCTCCTCCTTTTTCTGCAAGTGTCACAAGAACTATGTTTTGAACGCGGACCAGAGAACATGCTCCCGCAAACGTAAGAGTCTGTACACGATGCTAATTGCTCTGATGTATGAAGGTCAGAGTTCTGCCTGGACCACATGACGAGATTTATTTCTTGAAGGTGTGCTGTAACTAACCTACTTATGTATTCATTAATAATAATAAATAAATAAATAAAAACAGCCTTTCTCTACAGCTGTACTACCAAATCTACCTTCGTCATGACTCGTAGTCGTACAAAATGATATGTGACACGATGCATATTATCTTGTGTTGTGTGTATAACAGAACCAATCCAACAAAGCAATCAGCTGGATTACAGCCCTGATCCATCTCACGCTGTGGAATTGTGGATGGTCGACCTGCATAGAGTCTGTAACATCGTCATGATGTGAACAATCTCATGCAGGCCACGTCGTCTCCGGGTTTGCACTAATGTTACTAATGTTCTTTTGAGCTCTGCATAATGCCTTTCTTCCTCTGACTAGCGAGACAGATGACAAACACGTGTCCTGCGTGCTGCGATCTGTTGTATTTGGGTTCCATGAAAAAACTTTACAAATAACAGCAAATCGGGTCCATCTCTTGGTTCTAGCACAATAATGATTGAAAATACCCTGTACGGTTCTCAAAACATTCGGTCTGTGACATTTAAGGTTTTTGCAAAGGAACCGATTTTTTTACATTACTTCTGGGTAAAAAATGTGTTTAGGAACTCTGGATTGAAATTAGATGGAAACCTCGACCATCATTACGTTCCATTGTGCAATCGAACCCAGGCATGTTTGTTTTTTTTTCAGTACTAACTTCTGTTTTCCTGGTAATTCTCTTATGGTCCGTTCCAGGTGTACCACCATGCAAAATGGGACACAGCTGTCAACACATCTGTGTTGGAAACGGCACGTCCTATTACTGCAAGTGTCGTCCTGGCTATGTCTTAAACGAAGACAAGAGAACATGCTCTGTTAGCCGGGACGGTGGCCGTGATGGTCACACCGATGGTGCAGGCAATGGACGTAATGGTGATCATGATGACAACCATGGTGAAGGTAGCGCCAGTGAGTTTAAAATGTGATGGGGTAAATGGTATTGAATGATTTTTCATGCCATTTCCTCCTGAGGATTTCAGTGATAATAGTTGAGGCACGACCGAATCATAACATTCCAGGACATTTTATAATAACCTTAGTTCACATTAATACGATTAATTTGGTACATTTATTTTGTCCTTTGCTTAGTGTGAATATTTTACCATATAATTTTTGTACAGCGCAAACGGTTGTTCTTCTGCCCGACCAGAAAATATTCTCGCTTCTTGTGAAGCAACTGCATCTATCTGAATGCGCTGCCATAGAGTATCTAAGTATAATTGAAAGAGAGTTCCAACTGCTCCCTTCTACATACATGAGTACATGATTGGCTAGTTGTGATTGACAGTGGGAAGAAAAAACCCATACGCATATCATAATTTAATACCCAATAAAACAAATTGATTACTTAAACTATAACGTTCAGAGAACTGAGAGAACTGTAAACTCTGCTATTTCAAATATTGCACAATGTTCGTGACTTCTTCCAGGTATCGATGCTTGTGCACTGGGTCATGACTGTCAGCACACTTGTGTGAGCAGTGGCTCTTCCTCTTCCTGCACCTGTCTCCCAGGCTTTGTCTTGATGGAGGACAAAAAATCCTGTTTCAAAGCCAATGCTGCTGGTGGTGGTGGTGATAATATTGATGATGATGATGATGATGATGATGACGGTAGTGCCAGTGAGTGAGTTATTTGGTGTAGTGTCTCATAAATGGTAATGGACTTGTTTCATGCCTATTTATGAGCATTTGGTAGTCCTGTAAATATTTGATTTGAGGATTCCTCCAGTACCTTCCTCATGACTCGTTGCAGGTCTGGGCCAGTGTGGGATCGGACATGACTGTGAGCACATTTGTGTCAACGGTGAAGGCTCATATCACTGTAAATGCCGGAGAGGTTTTGTCTTGAACGAAGACGAGAAAACCTGCTCACGTAAGACCTTGTAGACCAGGCTATTCACCTGGGGGCTCAAACTCTGGATGTTCACTCCAACCAGGCACCATATTTTATATCCCTTCCTACATTCCCGGCACTGATTTCAAATTCTCAGTCTTTTGCTATCTTCTATGAGTACCACCACCCTGAAATTGTTTTGAGACTTGATAGGCCTTCTTATTGGAGTGGACATGATGTCCTTCTGTAACATCCACCAACTGTGGTAGGTACAACCAATCAGATTCCCAGACAAAAAAAAAAAAAGACTGAAACAAAGCCTCATAACTTGGTATGGTTCATTTCATTGGTATGTTGGTTGGAGAAACTATAAGGGTACTTTACAGCCAAAACTGAATAGTCCTGTTGTAGACTTTAGAAGTTCACCAAGAGGCTCTAAGGTGGTGGATTGCTGAAGGTTTGGTAGTTTCTTTAAGAAAACTTCAGCATTTTTGTTAAAACCAGTGTTCTGTAATGAGGGGGAAGTTTGGCATAATTTTAAATTCTCCAAGGAGGTTGCTTGTAGAAGGAAGCATTTTCCAGGGGAATGGAAATGGTCAAGTTTTTTTAGCTTGGATAAACCCTTAGCCTGTAATAAATGAATAGTTTTTCAGCTGGTTGTCTTCATAAAAGGTTTCACATACACCGAACAGTCATAACATTATACAACACAAAACATTATGGGCAGTATTGTGTAAATTCCCATTGTGCCACTGGCGCAGCTCTGGCCCCTCGGGGAATGACTCCACAAGACCTCTGGGTTAAAGGGACGTCTGGCACCAGGACATTCCCAGCAGATCCTTTGGGTGGAGTGTTGGTGGGTCCTCTGTGGATCGGGCTTATTTGTCTGGCATATCCCATGGGTGCTCAATCGGATTGAATCTTGGGAGTTTGGAGGGCGGGTGTGGTACACTAGGTATTCTGGTACCTTTCTATCATGGCAAGCACTGACATTTTTGTGTAATGTATGCTGCATTGGCTTTTCTGTTGGATCAGACTGGATGGGCTTTGCCTTTGATCCATGCAGACATGGGTGAGCCTTGGGTGCTGAGTGTTAATGTTATGGCTGATCTGTGTATATGGAGCGCATCAGGTTCTGAAAGCTTACTTTGAGATTCCTGTAATAACACAAGATCCTGCCTTCCTTATGACTTGTTGCAGGTTTGGACCAGTGTGAGATGGGACATGACTGTGAGCACAGTTGTATCAGTAGTGATGGCTCGTATCACTGTGAATGTGACAAGGGATTTGTCTTGAATGAAGACAAGAAAACATGTTCACGTAAGACCTCATATATAGGCTATTCACCTGAAGGCTCATGCTCTGTATGTTCACTCCAACCAAGCACCCATATCTAGTTGAGGATGAAGCTACTTTATTAAGAGGAATCTTAATAAAGACTCCTAACCACACAGAAACACAGAAGCATGAAACTGAAGCTAATACATACAGTGTTAAGTTCATTTCATTGTTACATTTGTTGGAGAAACTGTGCATTGACATTACAGCCCATGAGTCTAAACTGAATAGACCTGTTGTATAGATAAATAACTCTGAAATTCAGTTCAACCAGAAGCTGTACGCTGGTAAAACATTTAAGATTATGGTAGTAACTTATTTGACCGGAGGTCTTACCACAGTTTTGAAAATGGTAATAAATACAATGGTCACCAATGGCCTCCATGGTTGGACTATAGAGGTTCCTAGATGGTTGGTGTAACTTATTAGTGTAACTCTGGAGTGTCATAGGTGGGGAGGAAAAATGGGGGTGATTACAAAAGTCTTGAGTACATGATGGACTTGGTATGTCATTCACTTGTTCAGACGTTTTATAGGAAGAGGGCTGAAAATCTGTACTAGTGCCTCCAGTTCACTCATGTCTTGTATATTTGACAGAAATATATATTTATCTTAGGTTCTATAAGCCTTATCAAGTCCTGTCACAATATGACCTCTGGATTTCTTCACTGCTCCACTTTTGCCTTGTTGCAGGTCTGGACCAGTGTGGGATGGGACATGACTGTGAGCACATTTGTGTTAGCAGTGATAGCTCCTATCACTGTGAATGCTGGAGGGACTTTGTCTTGAATGACGACAAGAAAACTTGTTCACGTAAGACCTTGTAGACCAGGCTATTCATCTAAAGGCTCAACATTTGTATGACTCCAACCCGACATCCTTACCTAGTAGTAACAATTTGACGCCACCATGAAGCCATTTTTAGAAGCAATCGAGTCTACTTCTTCTTGGTTGATTGTCCATGGACATTGGTTGGAGAGGCTATTGATCAAGGTTACAGCCTTCAAGAACCAAAACTGCATAGTCCTGTTGTAGACTGTAGAATAAAAACTGATGGTCAAATTTCCAAGGAACTCAAAGTTGGGTAACTGTTTAATGTTTTGGATTATCATACTGTATAGAAATCATCAGAATTTTCCTTATTAGTTAGACCCAGGTATGCGATAAAGAAGGGAGAAGTTGAGCATGCTTTTTGAAAGGAAAAAAAGGAAGAAAAGAGATCACCTCTGGGTTATCCAGAGGTAATCCAACTTGTATCTATTGAGGATGCACATCTGGATTTCCCCCCATTCTTTACTTGTGACTTGTTGCAGGTCTGGACCAGTGTGGGATAGGACATGACTGTAAGCACATTTGTGTCAACAGTGATGGCTCGTATCACTGCGAATGTCCGAGGGGGTTTGTCTTGAATGAAGACAAGAAAACTTGTTCACGTAAGAACTTGTAGACCAGGCTATTCACCTTAGAGCTCAAGCTCCGTACATCCACTCCAACCAGGCACCATACCTACATAAGAATGATTCATACCTATTAATTCCAGCAGTCATTTCCAAGTCTCATCATATCATCTTGTCTTGATTGTCCTCATCAGCTGAGGTACTGTATACGCAACCAATCAGACTCTTAAACAAACCCATATATCTGAACGCAAGCCTCATAATATGGTAATGGTGCATTTCACTCTGGTATGTTGGTTGGAGAAAGTACTGGTAGACGTTGCAGCCAAAACTGAATAGTCCTGTTGTAGAATGTCAATATAGTTAGCTGAATTCTGTTGAAGTTTTGAGAAGGGTATCACGTCAGTTTTTTTTTCACGTTAGTTAAACCCAGGGTTCCTGAAAAAAAGTGGAATTTGCGCATGATTGCAAATTCTTCAAGGATGTGAAACATGTAAGAGGATAGTGAAAATAATAATGGGAAGCAGACGTCCTTGTTTAAACTTGCAGTCTGTAATAAAATGGATTGTTTTCCACACATATATATACAGTATACATGGAGTGCATGAGAATGATAAAGCTTACTCTCAGGTGTCTGTTATCACACAAGCTCTGGAATCGCCATTGTCTTCCTCGTGACTTGTTGCAGGTCAGGACCTGTGTGGGATGGGACATGGCTGTGAGCACATTTGCATTAACAGTGAGAGGTCGCATCATTGTGAATGCAGGACTGGGTTTGTCTTGAATGAAGACAAGAAAACTTGTTCACGTAAGACCTTGTAGACCAGGCTATTTATCTGAGGGCTCAAACTGTATGTTCTCTCCAACCAGGCATCCTACAGGGGCTGGACAATGAAACTGAAACGCCTGGTGTAGGGCCTCCTTTTGCGGCCAGTACAGCATCAGTCCGTCCTGGGAATGGCAGATACGAGTCCTGCAAGGCGGCCAGAGGGATTTTGAGCCATCCGTCTTGCAGAATAGTGGCCAGGTCACAACGTGATGCTGGTGGAGGAAAATGTTTCCTGACTCACTCCTCCAAAACACCCCAAAGTGGCTCAATAATATGTAGACCTGGTGACTGTGCAGGCCATGGGAGATGTTCAACTTCACTTTCATGTTCATCAAACCACTCTGTCACCAGTCTTGCTGTGTGTATCGGTGCATCATCATCCTGATAAACGCCACCGCATTCAGGATACAATGTTTGAACCATTGGGTGCACATGGTCCTCCAGAATGGTTCGGTAGTCCTTGGCAGTGACGTGCCCATGTAGCACAAGTATTGGGCCTACAGTAGGGAATGCCATGATGTTGCAGCCCAAACCATGACTGATCCACCCCCATGCTTCACTCTGGGCATGCCACAGTCTGGGTGGTATGCTTCTTTGGGGCTTCTCCACAACGTAACTCTCCCGGATATGGGAAAGACAGTGAAGGTGGACTCGTCAGAGAACAATACATGTTTCACGTTGTCCACAGCCCAATATTCTTGCTGCTGGCACCACTGAAACTGACGTTTGGCACTGGATCGAGTGACCGAAGGTTTGGCTATAGCAGCGCGGCCATGTACACTGTCCCTGTGGAACTCCAGACCAACAGTTTTGGTGGAAGCGGAAGAGATGAGGTGCACCTCATGAAGATGCTGGTAAAATTTAGCCATGAACCCTCCAGCACTAAATCGGCCAGTGTTTCAGTTTCATTGTCCAACCCCTGTACCTACTTCAATATGATTCATACCTATTCATCCCTATTAATTCCCAGCACTGATTTCCAACTCTTAGTCTTTTGCTGAACGATATGGTTAATTATGATGAATTTACTTAAGCTAGGTTTTTTGAAAATGTCTAACTTGGTACGGTGCAGTTCGCTGGTACTTCGGTTGACTGGTTTGGCCAAAATTGAATAGACCTGTCGTAGACTGTAGAAATAAACTGGAGGTCAGTTTCCTAACAGGCTCTAAACTTCATATCTTTTCTCTAACTGTTTTTGATTAACATATATAAAACATTTTTCTAATGAGTTACCCAAGAGTTAGGATATGTATATATGCTTCAGTAGCTCATATTACTTTAAAGATGCAGATGTCAGGATTTCTTCAGTGCCTTCACCATGACTTGTTGCAGGTCTGGACGAGTGTGGGATGGGACATGACTGTGAGCACATTTGTGTCAGCAGTAATGAATCCTATCGGTGTGAATGCTGGAGAGGTTTTACCTTAAACGGAGACAAGAAAACCTGTTCACGTAAGACCTTTCAGACCAGGCTATTTATCCGACGGCTCAAGTTTTGTACGCTCACTTCAATCAGGCATGCTAGTTAATCTAGTTAAAGATAACTTATTGTACTTTGGGGAAAGTGAATCTGTACATACATATGTATTTAAGAGGAATCTACTTCTTCTAGACTGGACGGTTGTGGTTCATGGAGTTCTTCATTTCACAGACTACCAGAACTACTAATTAAATTCTAGCACAGAGATTCGTTCAAAATACAAACAAATGTTGAAATGATGCTTAATCACCAGGTATAGTGCATATCATTGGCATGTTGATTGGAGAAACTGCTGCTTCTAGACATTGCCACCTTCAAGGCAATATGGAATAGTCAAGCTGGAGAGTGTAGGATCAAATCTGAAAGTCAGCTGGGAATAGAGTTGTATAGAAAACGTCAGCATGTTCATGTACTACTGTTCAGTAGACTACACTTACATTTTCTTAAAGTAATTAATTTGGAAAATGATCTGGTTCAGGCTGGTTATTGGGCGGGACCTCATCTGTCTTTGATTACGTTGGTGTCCAGAATCAATGTTCACACTGATTCGCCAAAAAAGCACCATGTAACACTTGCAATGTTGCAAAAGCCTATTTACCAACATTGCATTAGCTGTTGCTAAGTGTTATATTTACGCTAACGTGCCACACACAATGACGGAAGACATGACATCTGAGTTATGTTACTTGTAATAAATGACTTTCGCCAATGTGGGATCAACAAAAAATATTCATCGTGTTTGATTGAAATAGTGTTTTAAAGTCACATCTGTCTAACAAACATATTTAAAATTTTGAGATGAAGAAATGAAGGTGGAGATCGTCCAGGATCCGTGCCACTGCGAGGCCAGGCTGGCTTTCCAAAGGCAGACGCAAAGCTCCATCCAGGCCCTCAATGGCAAACATATCCTTTTCGTCTTAATCTCATGCATGGATGAAATTTAACAGCTGTCTTATCACTAGAACATAACGAGTCGTCTCTTTCAGGTGAATTTGTAAAGCTGAGTCACTTTTAGTCAAAGTTTTATGAAGAATTGGCACAAAACACAGCCAAAGTAGTTCTATTAGGAGAAAAAAAATAACCCTTAATGGTCAACTGGGCCAAATGATCTGACTTACTGAAATGAATCAGAATTCCCATCACAGAATTGTGGTGTGTGTTTTGTTGCATGATAAAGCTCCTCCTAATTTGATCGGACATACAGCATTTGTCTGTAAATGATCAGACTGAACAATTAACAGACAGAAAGCTTCTGTAGACTTGGAAGCAGTATGCAAGCCAAAGCCATGACACTACTTCCCCCAATGCTTGACTGATGAGATCATGCCTTTCCACACTTTGGTAAACATTCATTTTGATTCCAGAAGTTCTGAGGGTCATCTTTTTAAGTCTGTTCCCCAACCACCCCTGACTTTATCCCGAATTTGCTCACGTCTAATTCCTGCTTGTCTTAGTAGGACTCACTCTCCCATTGGGAACAGCTAAAAACATTCCAGAATTGTTCTTCTACCAGTGGAATAGATGGCTGTCTGTTCCTTACCAAAAAAAAAGGAGGCAGGCTAACAAATGCTTCCTTCAAGGTAGACAAAGGCCAATCCTGCAAGGACCTTGAGGCATCCAGAGAACGACCACCTCCAGCTGCATTCTGCTTCATGATGGTTTGGATCTACACATGCTGCTCCCGAGCTCCCAGTGATCCAGACCCTTCCTCTGCCCTCTGCCGACTCATCTGAACGTCCAGCAGCCTAACACACATGTCGTCGTTATATAATTCCTGTTATCCGTTATCACCCAGATGAGGATGGGTTCCCTGTTGAGTCTGGTTCCTCTCAAGGTTTCTTCCTCTTGCCATCTCAGGGAGTTTTTCCTTGCCACTGTCGCCGTCACCCTTGGCTTGCTCATCAGGGACAAGGACTTATTATCTGAGCACATTTTTTTCTCACTCATACACACTTCCATAAATGTTCTTTTCATTTCGTGAAGCAACTTTGAGACGATGCGCCTTGTTAAAAGCGCTATATAAATAGGTTGAATTGAATGGAAGTACACTATGCCACAGACAGCAGCTTTTTCAAAGGCATCATAACTTGGACACTTGGAGGAAAGCGCTATCCAACCCCTTTTGCGAGACATCTCAATAGCGATGGCTGTAGCACCAAGCAGGAAGCAACCAGTTGGTCTATTTGGCCTCTGTATTTCTGCTCTTCTGAAACCTTCAGCTTTGCCCTTGGTGAAGCCACTGACTATTGCTTTGAGCATTTTCTCCACAGCTGTCTCCGTGATTGTCATAAACTGTTGCTGTCCTTCAACAACCTGTTTAATGACACCAACAAGTTTGTTCTTTTGTTCCTCAGCTTGGATTGCTTTTCTCCCGTACGCCTTCTCTGGTCTTCATGTAGGTTTTATTTATTTATTTGTTTGTTAAATTTTTTGTTTGTTTTTTTACAAGAAATTACGTTTTTTGAAAAAGGTTGAGATTCAGAGATTGAGATCAATTGTTTAAACAATCAATCTAAAGGGCACACCTGGTAAAGAACTGCCACTCATCACATATATATTCATATTTCTTAGCACTTTCAAATGAAAGTCGTTTGAAATAAAAGGTGTCACGTTGTTTAACACATTTATCAGGAAATGAAAGCTGAAATTCTGATATACTGGCCTATATTCATCCTACGTTTTCTTCTTCTCCTTCTTCTTTTGGCTGCTCCCGTTAGCGGTCGCCACAGCGGACCATTTGTCTCCATATATCTTCCTATATACAGGGTGGGCCATTTCTATGGATACACCTTAATAAAATGGGAACGGTTGGTGATATTAACGTCCTGTTTGTGGCACATTAGTATATGTGAGGGGTCAAACTTTTCAAGACGGGTGGTGACCATGGTGGCCATTTAGAAGTCGGCCATCTTGGATCCAACTTTTGTTTTTTTTTTCAATACGAAGAGGGTCATGTGACACATCAAACTTATTGGGAATTTCACAAGAAAAACAATGGTGTGCTTGGTTTTAACGCAACTTTATTCTAACTTGTAAATAACCAACCATTCCCATTTTATTAAGGTGTATCCATATAAATGGCCCACCCTGTATATCTTCCTAGATCACTCCAACATCCTTCATGTCCTGCCTCACCACATCCATGAACCCATCTTTTTCATGATCCGCACGTTGATTCGGCACATTTTGCACCCGATGCCATTCCCCTCACTTATCCGGAGCGACAGTGGGTAGTGTTTCAGCGTTCCAGTCCACGGTTTGGGATTCCTCCAGATTCTCTTTTTACTCCCTAAAACATGCTCACAGATGGATTGGCTATGCTAAATTACACCAAGGTGTGATTCCGCGTCTGCCTGCTGGCCCGTGATGAACTTCCCATCCCAGTCAGAGTGAATTCCTGCAATCGGCTGCAGATCCACATCCATCACGATCATGACTAGGTTAAAGCGTCTACTGAGAATTACTGGCATTTGACGACAACGAACTGATCAGTAACACTGTTCTAATTTGAACGCGTTGCTGAATCGCGGATCAAGTCCAAAAGTATGAATGTATGAATGGCGAAATGTCTTGGTTTTGTTTGTACGACTCGATCTTTCAATGATGTCTTCATGTTTCATACATTGGAGGAGCCAAAACCAGTCTAAGAACAATTTCTGTCTGTATGTCTGTCCAGCCAGATTATGTCACAGCATCATTCAAAACTCGCTGGACAGACATGATTGAATCTTTTTGCAGTACTTAGATCTCTGCCTGACGTTTGACCTGCACCACAAGTGAAATGAATATGTTGTTGAGTAAAAGCGATGTGGCGGATTAAATAATCTACGTTAAAATAATCTACCAATGCGCTACTGTCTCAATGTAAACAAACACCTGCACCAATAGATATTAATGAGAAAAGATAAAGTGAATATTTTGACTGGGATTAGTTCATATTTTCACTTTGGCTGAAATAACAGTGGTAGAAGTGAATTTTAAGACGCTGGAGTCGTTTTAAGACAAAACTTCATCTTTATCTGATCTACTTTTTCCATTTCTCATCTGTGATTCTCTCTCCGATTACCGAACAGGGAGTGTGTTTGTATTTGTCTGAGCACCAAAGAAGTACAACTTGGTGTAAACAAGGCGCCAGACACTCAACCTTACAGAATGTGATTTCTGTGTATTAATACGTTAGACAGAGAGTTCTGCTGTACAGAGACATGTACGTGGACTTCAACCTGAAATAATAATAATATCACCGATTACATTAAAGATCAGGGCCCGTATTCACAAAGCTTCTTAGAATTCTCTCAGAGAGCTCCTATCTTAGCTTAAAAAGTCCTAGCTGGGAGTCCTAGACTAAAAGTGATTTAGGAAACCTTTTAGAGCAACTCTGAGTAAGGAAAGTAGAAAAACGTTTATCTTAGTGAGGGGGTGTGGTCGACCCTGTTGCTAGGGGTGATGCAGCAATTCAAGGACTGTGATTGGTTAATAAAAAAAAATAACCTCTGACCTCTGCAAAGGTTTTGAAATGTGCTTTTTGTGAAAACAGAATACATGATAATAGAACCGACAGTGAATCATCATTTTTGTATATGAAGAAATTGTATAATCATGACTACAGGCTGCTTTATGCAAAGTTTCTAGGCTAAATGTTGAAATGCTTCTGAAGGAACCAATTTCCACGCATTAGTTACTATGTTTACGTTCTCACATTTATTTACCGTACTGATTTTATTACTTGTAATCCATTTTAGATTGTTTCGGAGCAAAATGTCTCAGCTTTTACAATGTACATGATCACAGGACAGTTTATTTAATTTGCACTTTTGGATGGTTTGTAGGCAACAATCCAAGAGAGATGGAAGGAAGTAAAACAACAAGAAAACCAAACTGGACAGAAGAGCAAATTTTTACCTTAGGAGCTGTTTTTAGGGCTAAGATGTTTTGTGAGTCATTTTTATCTTTACTAAGATTTAATCCTAAGTTTAAGGGGAAATTCTAAGAAAATGCCCTAATTCTAAGATTTTTCTTAGAATTCCGTCACTAGGAGCAACTTTTAGGCTTAAGAAGCTTTTTTTTTTTTTTTGTGGACCTTAACCGCTGTTACACTGGCAGACATCACTAAGAAAGTCGAGCAAGTGGAAAGGATGCTGTCTAACAAGTGATGGTTCCTTTGGTAAGTGAGATTTCTCCAATTTTAAGACTGCAGTAGACGTCTACAAATCATCACATTTTAACTACTTTGTTTTTCGATTTCAAGGTGAACTGGATGCCTATTTTGCATCCCAGTGAAGCAACAGAACCTTGTGGACCAAACTGGCCTCCAGCATACGGACCTCCAGAACCTCAACACACCTGGAACATAACCCACACACATGGTGCTGATCGACTTATTACTGTTGTTTTTTTGAATCATTATCAGATTGTAAACGATAATGCGGCAAAATAAAAAAATTTATAAGGAAAAACATGATTACAGACTGCGTGGTGCAAAAGTTTGTGCGCCTCTCATGGTTTCTAGGCAATAAAACACACTTCCACTTATTTGATTTTAGTCTTAAAACAGAAAAGGAAATGCAAACGTTTGCTTTATCAACTTTTTTTTTTATTATTATCTTAAAGTCAATTTTACACATGAAAGCATTTTAAATATTTGTGATAAGGACGCTTTACATTAGACACCTTTTAGATTTCCATTCCTTAGGGTGTGCAAACTTTTGCCCCCATTGCATCTCGCATGATGGAAAAATGCTTTTGTGATAGAGTCGATGCCGATTATTTCCTTTTAAGAATATTATATGTAATGTATGTATTTACATTTCTTACTGTGTAGCTTATTTTCTGTTAAGCAGGTAGTATTTACAGTGATTTTGAGCTTTTGCATGTTTATTATATTTATAGACATCATTTGAACTGTAATTCGAGCATGACTATAATGAATAAACATCATACAAGAATCTAAATGAACAGATCTGTTTCAAAATCATCTAAGCTGATAAATGTTACCCACATTACACCCAGACTAAAGATGAGTCCGAAACGTCTGGGAGACGTCCTCTAGGTCAACATTTCCAGACGTTGACTTTTAAACAACAGTTGTAGTGTCTCCGGTACGAGTGTCCGTCTGTAAACGCGTGGTGAAAGGGGTTCGCGCGATACCTGCTTGCATACCGTCTCCCTCGTCACTCAAACTGGATTTCAGGACTCTGTGTTAACTCTGACAGCAAACACCAACATTTATGTCTCACACAGGAGCCTAAAACCTGCTCTGCTTCGTTTCATCTCGGTGCCAAGACCAGGTAGCTCAGACGTTAGACGACGCTCAATCTCACTGCGACGGATGAAGGTAGACTCAGACTGACCGTCTCTCTCGCTCTCTCATTTGGGTTTCACTTGAGTCGTGTGCACCAGCGGCTCGAATTCTGTCTGTTGTAACTTCATGCTTTTATTACAGCGTAATGAAGAAATTATTTCGGCCATGATGGATGATACGGTGCCCATGAAGAGTTGCAGTTTGAGCATTAACTATAGAGCCACAAAGATTACGGTACAGTATGTTTCGCATCCCGTGCTCAGGTGAACACAGGGGTGAGAAATTCCCTGTATAACCACAAAGGGTTGAAAAGGTTAAGAATGTCTAGCATAAAAACGGCAAAGACTTCCATGTGATAAAAATGTTTCTTAATATGTCGTGGTTTACGACCTCTATACCTCAATTCTCTATTCGGAGTGGTAAGTTTGTCCTTAAAACACTTACTAAAGACAACTGAACAAATGTACAATGCAGAATAACAGAACACAGTTATGAGAGTTAAAAAAAAAAAACTCTCCTTTTATTTCTCTATATAATCCGCTGCTACACTAATGCACTTATTGAGATGCTGCGGCACGACCTTAAACAGGCGGTTTATGCTCGAAACCCCTCGAATGTGGCTGAACTAAAACAATTCTGGAAAGAAGAAAGGGCCAAAATTCCTCCACAGTGACGTGAAAGCCTCTTTACAAGTTATTAACGCTTAGGGGCAATTACTTTTTCACATACTATAGGGCTGGTTAGGTTTGGATTGCATTTTTCCCCAGCTTAATAAATAAATAAAATAAAAAAATATATATACATATATATATATATATATATATATATATATATATATATATATATATATTATTTATTATATATATTTTTTTTATATTATTACTTTAAATAAAAGCACTGCATAACAACCATATCGACGTCTGTTAACAATTTATCTGCGTATAAGAATAATGTATACATTTTCTGTTCGCTTTTATTACTCGCGTAGTGACAGATCGATGCAGACACTATGGTTGACATTAAACTTTGTACATACGAGTATATAAGCAGATTTGCAATACTAGTACTAGTGATGTTCACATCGCATCGCCTCTCCTGTGCCACACTTCCCTTCACGTTACCAGCATGTACCCAGACACACATGTAGAATCACGTTCACGGCTTCCACTTGCAATAAAGCAAAGCAAACTGATGTTTCAAAATGTTTATTACTGAATTAACTGACTTACCAGAAAGTGTACAAGGGAGAAAAAACAGACCAAGAAGTAGAGTAGCATGCATCTACTGATTTTCACAATACTAGCCAAAAGAGTCGTCTTTAATTTAATCAAAGCACTGTCTCGTGAGAGGAGATCCTCCTCATCCTCCTCCTCCTCTCTCGTCAGAAATGTTTCGAAAGCTTGATCACTATCTACCACAACACAGCGTGATGAAGGCTGCTGAGATGGTGGGATCTGATGGATGACTGGATGTAGTGATGTATGAGCCGGTACGACACTTGAATACAAAACATGATAAAGTGCTAAAACCTCTTTTGCTTAAGCGTTAACTTTTAACTTTTTATTTATTTATTTTATTTTAATCTTTCACACCATGTACACAAAAGAAAAAATAAAGTTTTTTTTTTTTATTTCACATTGGATTGTCATGACTGGTGTTTAAAACTAAAGCAGAATTCCTTCACGTTAGCTGACTGAGAAAGTAGTGCTTCGAAATGTTAGTAGACGATGAAACGACAACATCATCAACAACAACAAAAAAAAACTCTTTCATATCTCTTCAAAAAAACAAACAAACAAAAAAAAAAAGCATTAAAAACAAGAGGCAGGAAAAGTAAAAGCTTACACTGCTTCATGTGCATTGCCCGCTGGCTGATGATCTACATCACCTAAGTAGAAAGGTTTCATTAGAATGGTTCACTATGAATAAACTATACAAAAGCCGTCAGAAGCACAAGTCACTATGCAACCCAGCTCGCGATAAGGCTCCAAACACTGCAAACCGCGCCCACTCCCGCCTCGACGGGGAGCAGACACCCTCCCTCTCTCTCTCCCCCTACCCACTTCGCCGGCGTCTTGGATTTCTATTCATTTACAAAAATAGATCTGTGATGAGCTGTCACAACATGTGTATGAAAGTCATGCGGATGATGACGATGGTTAAGTCTATGAAATATGCAGAGCTTGAAAAAGTGAGATCGGTTTGGGGGACAATCGTGACACCCTTCGAGAAGAGTGCGATCGATCAAGGGGAGGGAAAAAAAACAAAAAAAAGAAAAACAGGAAAATAAAAACCAACGACAGCATCTGCAGTGACTTGATCAGAGAGCGGGGTTTTCAGGCGGGCATGTAGGGAGGCGGAGGCTCCTTCGCCGGCATCGTCATGGCCATTTCGTAGGTGGGGAGGATGTACTGTGGAACACACAACACAGAGATGAGTTGAACGGAGTTGTTGCTTTTTTTTTTTATGTGACTTTGGACATTATTCTGCACATTGTTTTGTCTGGGCATGGTTTCTATAATCCACTTCAATTATTTGTACGTAATGTAAATTTTTTTTTTTTTTTTTTACACCTAAAAGTTTTTCTATATATAAAAAAACCTCTTACTTCATATTCCTATTGAAAACTCTTCTTTTTCTTTTAGACATCTGCAGTCGTATACACATTTCACTTTATATCATACTGTTTATGTGACAAATGAAATTATATTGAACAAATTGCAAAACGTGTGCTTGTCTGTTTATGTAAAAGAGATGAGATTTACACGATATATTATGATACCCAGGTGCCAATTCAATCTGTTTTGCGGTTCTTTATCATGATTTTAAAAAATATATTTCTCTTTTTCAGATTTTCTTACAATCCTAAACAAGCTTGGAATAACTTTGAATAGTTATTAACAGCCACCTGGAGGATTATAGAGGAACTGCAACGGTTTATAAACTAAAATGCAATCATTTATTTAAATAAAAGAAATAAACAGAATTAAAATTTTAAAAAATTTTGAAGTCAGTGTGGTGAAAGAAAAAAAAATCTAAGAATTTTAAAGAATAAAAGAAATCACCATACATCACAGAAGCAGGACTAATAAATAAGTTCCTGTTATTGCTTTCGTTATAGCAGCCATTAAATAAAAATAAAAAGACGGTTGCGGCTTCTCATCTCACAGAAACCAGAAAGCGCTCATGTATCCTGAGGACACTGGACACTTCTGCCACAAATGTATAAATAATAATAATAATAAAACTAATTTCAAATGATTTACTGATAAATATTACATGGAATGATATGACCTTTAAGACAAATGCGTCACTACATATGTGTGATTATACACACACATACACACACACTCAATACAATTTTATTCCATTTACCTCGTAGGCAATTTTCAGGACTGCGTCTTGGATTTTTGTTTTCCGGTAACTAATCTTGCACGTATTAACTTTCCTGAGATCATCCTCCAACTCCCTGAGGACTTTAATATCTATTTATCCTCTGCTTTAACTCTCTCAGAAAACTCAGCGTTCTCTGATTTCTATCATGTGATCGCTGTTTTCCTGAGTCCTGACACCGACAGGAAACAAACTTGAGAGTTTAAGATGGGCAGTTCGGTCTTTAAGTGCTAGTATAAGCCACGAGTTCTGAGATCTTTCTAATAACGTAAGAAAACGCAGGAAATCATTTCAGCTTAAAGATATTTTTTACACTTGAGGAAACAGAAGACGGTGCATCTGAATCTGAGCTCCTGCATAATTTTTTCTTTTACACTGAGAGCCCTCTACTGACTATGCATGAGAAACACACAATATTCCCCATATTACGGGTGGGAAAACACACACACACAGACAGACACACACACAGTCTCCTGCTGATCACGTACAGCTGTGGGCCGAGTGATCACTGGGATCTGAACTTGTGATCTCCTGAAAAACGAGACAGGATGCTCCACCAGTTAGACGACCTTTCTAAATTAAAAACCCGGCTCATGGTTTTGAACGCTGCTGCGTCTTCCTTCCTGATATTTATCTTTGTCTCTCAGCAGCTCTGAGAGACAGTAGTGCAGGTTTATATTAAAATCACTCTTTCTAAGATTACCGTTTCTATAGTAACGGCTCGTTTGGCAGACGTGCACTCGTTCGGAGGGTGAAGCTTCAAGGGAAAGCGAAGGCACGACTTCTATTTATAGCTGTTATAGCAGAAGTGGTAACTGGAACTAGTTTCGCGGACGTTCCACAGTAATGAATATAACCAGAACCTGAAATTAAGTTCTTTAATTCCTCTGTATTTGTTCTAGGCCACCAGGTTGCTGATGACTTTCCCTACAAGAGTATACACCAAGACAGGACACAGAGTGCTGAATGTCTGAACTGCATGTTTAAAGGCTAAATAATTTGAACAGACCCAGACTATGAGTGTGTCAGAATAATGTCAAAGTGAAAGTTAGGTGGTTACGGTTATATAAGGAACCTCTAAAACAATTTGTGCTCATCTTTACGGCATGTGTAAATGTAAACATACTTGAGGCGGAGTCTCAAAAGCAGGATAAACAGCAATCTCGGGCATGTTTCTATTGTTGATGTATTTGTAGCAGTTCCACACGCAGTTGATCAAATAAGCCTGTTCAATTGACAACAAAATATATATATATTAAAAGGAGTACTTCAGATGCACATCAAAAAACACCAAAAACACACTTCAAATTAGCATTTTAGATAAAGAAAGCAGCGTTCATTCTGCCTTATTAAAAACGACAGATGATCAATACATCAATACTCAACAACTGACGTCTGCGCACGTGTCAAAGGCCCTGACGTTCAGTCACAATAAATCATTAATTACAGATTTTTTACAATCGTGAAATCTATCAATGTACGTCAGTGAATTACGAGCGACAAGTTGCAGAACAATAATCTGGCAATGTATGATCATTTCCAACCATAGAATCTATATAAAGTTCCCTTTTTACTATCTTTACCCTTTTCTCATTGTGATTTTTAACCCGGCCAGTTTATTGTTCTACACCTTGCCGCTCGTATGTTGGCGTATAATCTATGAGTTGGCCAACAACAACAAAAACGGATGTTCCATTTACAAGCTAAAGAATAAAAAACAAAAAAACAATAGAAAGGGCTAAAAATTTGCCTAACGTCATGATGGCCCGGCCTGATCATGTGACCTCGATACGACCTAAACGGTCATCATTGCTGCTTATTACACACAGTAGTTTATCTATGATATGAGTGGGACATTGTAAACATTGAGAGAAAAAAGAAAATTATCTTTAACTTATATATATATTATTTATTTATTTATTATCAGTTTCAGTTTTAGGAATAGTGCTACACAATTAATCGTGTTGAAATTGCAGTATAAACCTGTGCATTTATCTGATCGAGATTTAATTCTGGTAAAGTACACACAGTCAGCAATTCATATGAAGTTTTGGCAGAAGCGAACTGAACTATGGACTCAGAGACTCATCGCTCAATTGTGTGTTTTAAACTAGTGCCGTGGGTGTGTGGTTTTTAGTTACTGGGAAAGAATAATTTGGTGCTTTCTAAATATTCATCTAAATAATTAATAGGAAGCACTTGCAGGAATAAACACATGAGACATAATAAGCTCATAAGCCTTCACACAACTACTCCTAGTGCCACTAGTTGCTTTTAGCCTACATAAGTAAGTTTGAATACTGAAATTGTACAGTTAATAGTACGTCTACAACTAGAAATTACTGGATATTACATTTAAGCATTAGCGCCATAATGTGTCTACTAAGAGATAACTACAAATCACCTCTAACTCCAAGTCTTTCCTTAACTTTAATGCTGCAGTAAAATAGACAAAGTATCTTTATTCCTTTACAAAACCAGTGCAGTTGAAATTTATTCAAGGGTTGAATAGTCACTTAATTGACAGTCAAACAGAGCATCTTGAACTATAGACCTCAATAGACATTTACAGGATTAATTATTAACATTATTACAATTTATTTATTTATTTTGTCAAAGGATTATTCAACTTCCAATATAATAATATATCCGATATATATATGTGTGTGTATTATATATATATATATATATATATATATCCATATATATATATATATATATATATATATATATATATATATATATATATATATATATATATATTAAAGATGGTGTTATTATACCTTGAGGATGATGAGCAGGGCGAAAAAGATGAGCACAAAAAGCAGAAGGCAGCTGGAGTCAAGAGAGAGAAGATTGTCTTTGTATGGGAAGTCAGGCTGCAAACAAGAGAGAGAAAGAGAGAGAGAGAATTTATACAGAATAATCAGGGACAAAAGACTTTGGTGAAATATCTGGCTATAAGGTTAATCTACAAAAAAGTGAAATGATGCCAATTAAAAACGATATAGCCCAGTTTCCTGATTCGATCCCCTTTAAGATTAGTCCCAGAAGAATCTAATATCTAGGGATTTGGATAACACATAACCATGCCGATCTGTATAAGGCGAATTTATCAGCTTCTACTTTCCAAAACAAAATCTAGATCTCGAAAGATGGGACCTGCTACCTCTCTCTTTGGGCGGAGGAATAAACACAGTTAAAATGAATCTGTTTCCAAAATTCCTTTACCCATTTCCAATCTTCTTAACAAAATATTTTTTCAATAACTTAAGTAGTCAGATTTCTATTTTAACTTTTATTTGGAATAATATAAGCTTACTAACGGTGTGAAGTTATTTTTAGGGCCCAAGTACTATGACATGATGTCATGACATGACAAGACTATGATGTCATCGTTATGATAGTAATGATATCATAGTGTGTGAAGGATCCTCTTGTTCTTCTAAGGATTAGAATCCGTTATTAGGGCCCAAGCACAATGACATCATCACAACGACATTTCTATTACATAATGCCCCCAGCAAGTACCTGGGCCTTAATAAGCTCAAAAAGTTAAGAAAATAATCTGCACAAGATTTTGCTGCATAAATCATACACATTTGTCCACACACACATACACACAATGCCTTTCAAAAGAGAGAAAAAAAGTTTTAAAAAGTTATAGTGGATACTCTGGTAAGTGACGGGTTTCAGTCTGACCCAAAGTTTTAAACTTCATACATTTCCTTCTTGTATTTTTCCCTCCTCCCATCATGTCTCCTTAAGGGCTGTGTACTTCAAAGATATATACATTAATGATAAATCACTGACCAGCTGATCCAGATAATCCTTGATCCTGGGCAGGTAGGTGAGAGAGCTGATGGCCACCAAGCAGCTCAGAGCAAAATCAAACAGCTGATAGCAGAAAAACGGGATGAGCCAACCGTCACGGTGCTGCGGGAGACAAAGAAACAAAAGGCAAAACACGCCTCCATTTTTATGTGTACAGTGCATCACTTGTAAGCTGTACAATCAGGAATACACTGAGCAAATAAAAAGCTTGAGAAATTGACTTGTCATCCTAAAAGGTTTACTCAGGGTACTACACTTATCTAAAAAAAAAAAAAAAGTCACACACTCCAAGACTTCATTTTAGCTTTCCTGTGTGAACATGATTCCTCGTGCTCCCAGAACCACGCTTTTACACTCCGAGCCCTGGAATATTCGCCGTGGGAGGAAGAAAAACTCCATCGATGTGATACTATGGTGATCCAGTACATTCAGGTGGTCAGCTGATTTCATTTTATTGCCACATAACGTTGCTGAGTCTAGACCTGAGCGACTGAAGTGACTCCAGATCATGACACTGTCTGTCTAAACGGAGGATTGTAAACAAATTGTTTGTTTGTTTTAACTTTTTTTTTATTATTAAACATAGCTCTGATTTCTGCTGTCAGTTTTTAACCATACATTTTTTACTAAATGTTTAAGTCATCTCCACTCATCATTTTTTCCTGACCACATTTTAGTTGAAGGTTGTTTAAGGTGAAGGTTCAGCACTATCTTTAAACTGTTTAATATTTGTTGGACAGTTCTTAATCTCCTCTCTTAATAATTTGACCTTTCTGAAGTGGTGACTTTTTTCTTTTTGGCCGGGCAATAATGTTAATAAGTTATTAAACTAGAAGGTAAATTAAGGGCAAATGGGTCATCTATTACAGCTGTACAAACACACAAACTCCATTTACTAACTATTAAAAGACAAGGGCGGCTCGTCCTTACACAGGGAACTATTGCAGAAAACGTTAAAGTGAATCGAACCTGTTGTGGATGCAAGACTGTGTGAATTGACAATGAAAAGACAATGAAAGGTTACACAAGGACAGGACACAAGTTGAACTTAACATTAATCCACTCATGAATTAATGATGGCGAGAAACAAAGCGGCTCGCTTGTCAGCATTGTGTGATAAACACTTAGTTATTACACTTGGTTATTTTTTTTTTCCTGTGTTATCACAAGTGGGTTATGCAAAAACCGGTTTAATGCAAATACGCCATTTTGGTTTCTTTATATAAACAACGAAACCTTTTAACAGAACATCATTAATCATAAAGTCACATTCTGCTCAAACATGCTTACGGTAATGGCTCCGTACACCATCATGGCACTGATGGTGAGCATCAGGAGAGAGATGGCGAATCCCACGCAAGCGTTTTCTAAATCACAGAACAGAAAAAGACAACTATTAGTCATGTCCATATTCTATATTTACAAAAAAACAAAAAACAAAAAAAAATAAACAAGTAACAGCATCTGGTTGCGACTGTAAAACATCTGTACCCGACATCCGGTCTGAGGCGAAGTAGTGCTCGATGACCTCGTACTGCAGGTCGACCGAGGGCACGTTCTCAGGATGGGTGACCGCCACCGTCAGCAAGATTCCCATCAACAGGTTCACGACCTGAGGAATAAAAATTTAACACACTTAAATAAAAAAAAAAACTACGGAAAACATACTACGGAAAATACAGTGGAAAGTATTGGCCCAGTCATGCTGTCAGGAATGGACGGTTTAACAACAAACACATGATGTCTAACGGTACACAAACCCGAACTCGTTTGACTGATGATGCTTTCGAAATCGCAAACTATAATGGTTTACATATCAGCTCTTTTCTTTCCTGGTGACGAACAGGTTTCTACTTAAATATTTAAGCATGTGGTTAGATGACGAAAGCTCTCGTTTAACGCTGATGTGGAAAAGCTTAGCACTAGCCAGAAGGTCATTGTAGGTTTATATATAAAATATATAAGAAGTCACATTACATCTAGAAAAAAAATCACACACAAACACAGTCGAGACTACAATTGTAAATGCTTAATCTGTTCTCACTTTTTCCACTGCAGGATGTGTACTTGAGTACCCGCGCTGTATTTAGTTACGATATCATGTAAGCGCATGTGTGGGCGGAGCTAATAGCAGTGCAGACCATGCGTAGAGAGTCGAGAACAAAGTTTCTCAGGCATCTCAAAAGTCGCCAGGAAAAAAAGGGACTTGAAAGGGGGGGAAAAATAGGGTTGAGTCTGAAAAGTAAAAAAAAAAAGAAAAAAAAAAAACCTGCTAGAAACTCTTTCCAGACAGAAATGCAGCCTCGCTGGGACTCCCGTTAAAATAGGAAATTACACCAGGAACCCCATGAACATGTATCTTATCCACATCAGTCCAGGGCCCCAAAACTGTTCAACTAATCGTCTAATGGTGTTCTCAAATTTCCTATACCAGGAAAGATTGGGCTCCCCTCCCCACTCCCCCTGGCCAGCGTTCACTTTATTTTTACTCTCCGTACTCGGGCACATTCAACAGGTGGCAAGTATGTACCTACTTGGTTTGTGATCCACCATTAAACACAAAGAGAAAAGAGAGTGAGGAGGTCAATAATCACACTACACCTAATATTATTGATATATTGTGGGACAAAAAATGTCGACTAATGCTCTTCACATGCCTTTGGCAAAAGACTCCTTAGACACAACGACGGCAACAGCAACTAATGGTTTGCGTAACTTGGCGGAAGGCAAAAGTTTCATATCGCTGCATTAGTCTCAAAGTGAATCTACAAACTCGCAAACACATTACACATCGTGCATTATTCTTGAATCACTTGCACGTGGGAGAAAAAAAAACGCTGTCTTGCGAGAATGCCTTTCTGCTCAGGGATACTGTTCTGTGCACTCAGTACTGAGATCTAATTTGCGCTCGCAGAGTTTTGAACTAATACACTCGCAGAGTCCTGACACTAACGCGCGTATAAGCGATCCCTGGATCATAATTAGATACGCCAGTCTCATCGAAACCTTTCCTACGTACGATATCTCACAAAGTAATTAGAATCTCTGCTATGACACGATTACCTCTATAACTTGTTTTTTGAACTACTGATCGCTTAGAGAGAAAGTATCAATCATACATTGTGGGATTGGGATCAAAGCAAAAAGCTCGATATCATGATAAGGCTAGTAGAAAACGACAACAGCAATCAAACACTTCATCAGACCGCTTGGGACGCCGTCACGCACGGCATCACCCGTTTGGGACGCTGCCGACTTCATATTTAACACGCGCTGA
Source organism: Clarias magur (assembly GCA_013621035.1). Taxonomy (NCBI): domain Eukaryota; kingdom Metazoa; phylum Chordata; class Actinopteri; order Siluriformes; family Clariidae; genus Clarias; species Clarias magur. Next base: position 221,905 of record QNUK01000140.1, on the reverse strand, counting down.
CTTCCTGTTTAGGACGCCGTCACACTGACTTCTTGTTTAGGACGCGGTCACACTGACTTTTCTGTTGCACAGACTTCCTGTGTAAGGCGCTGTCGCAAGGACTTCCTGTTTTAAAAGGAAATACACCATCACACAAAATCAAAACACAGACCGTCAACGGAATGCATGCGAAAATGTGGAAAAACAAAACAAAGCTTATTTTTTGTTGTTGTTTTTAAATGACTTAAAAATCAAACATTTGTAAAAAAATTAGATGTTCAGTGAAATTATGGGTTTGGACAGAGAAATATATAATTTTTAAAAACCTGCTTATGTTTAAATGCTCACATTTTATATTTGAATTCTATTGAAATCTTTGTGACCAAATCCAATCTAATGCACTCTACTTAATCTTGTCCTTGTTTTTAATGGTTTCTAGGTTTTTGTTTATAAACATGACAGCCTGACGTGAGTCTAGTGTCACACACTGCTTTCCTGTTAAATTATACTTACATAATATGAGTGTATAAGAGTACACAGTGCTTATGTATATGTTCATAAAAAAATTAAATATAAAAAAAAAATCACTATTAAAGAGAAATATTTGCAGTAATGTTTGGTTTAGTCGGAGACTAGCTGAGCTATCTTAGGCCTCTGTTAAAGGCTCACGCGCAGCAGAGTTAGCTAGCAAAACTAGCCACAATGCTAAAACCTGGATACCATGGTAACGCCATTAATATTTGGGCTAGCTTAAATATAGTTATTAAACGAAGATATTGTCTGTTTAGTCTGATTTTCGGAGCTGTGAAATGACAGTAAACCGAACAGCTAGCAACCAACAAACAAACAAACAAACCCCAGTCGAATTAGCAGAGCGCTAAAAACCTACCATGTACCAAGTCCCGAGAATAATCGTCCCCGTCCGGACATGGCAGCATCCACAGCACCGTGTTGTATAAAGTCTATCGCGACTCGGTTTAAAATGCATGTTGGTGCCCAGGTTGTGAAGAAACATCGAGAAATAATTCAACCTAACAGTAATAATCCTCCGCTGTAAACAGCAGCGCTCCGACACCCACCGCCTCCAGCGCTCTCTCTCGCTTTCTCGCTCTCTCTCACCCACTCACTGCCAGTCTCATAAACCCCGCCCTCGGTCAACACCATTGGCTGTAAGCGTTCAGATTATGGCCTAGGATTGGTTAAATCTCAGGCGTTGATGTTGGCCATTCCAGCCAATTGTAAGTAAGATAATGAATGCGGGTGCGTTTTATAAAAACGCCTCCGCCCGATTTGATTGAAAGAAATGGGGCGTGGTCAGGGTTAGAAAGGAGCGCTGTGTTTGTTACTGGAGAGAAAGAGAGAGAGAGAGAGAGAGAGAAGTCAGACTTTTCTAGAAAGTGTGGAAAATAACCCGCAGGGGCATGGGGCAGAGAGGATCGTGCTTATAAATACATAGACTATTATTATTAGTAGTAGTAGTAGTAGCAGTAGTGAGCGTTTAATTTAATCATAAAAAAACAGAAATAATAATAATAATAATAAATATAGTTGCAAGCAATAATGAGTGGGCCCAAGCACCTTGCGCCATCGCCATGGAAATAAATACAATACTAATCACCCATGGGCCTCCATAGTCCCTAGTTGGACTACAGAGGTTCCTAGATGGATGGGATAGATGGAATAATAATATGTATGGGGCAGCATGGTGTCTTGGTCCCATTGCGGTTACCATCTTTTATTATCACCCCTCATGAAATGCCTCTCTTCCAGTCAGATTACTCAAGCGCAATAACTGTTGAGTAATAAACTTTAATTCATTCATTCTGTTTTTTCTTTCTATATTTAAAATTTCTGGTCCACCAAAACACACACACACACACACACACACACACACACACACACACACACATATATCACTTTTACACTGATTTACCTTCACTTTGCTGATAGTATTGTTTTATGCCACTGCACAATACAAAAAAAAAAAGAAATGTAAACAGTCTATAGGCAGAACGGTACTGTACATGCAGTGCAGTATGGGGAATTACACTGCTGTTATTCTACACTTCCTGACTTTCCTGCCTGTAAAGTCACAGATTCACAGCAGTGAAACAATCTTTTGGAACGTCCTATCCGTTCTCTAAAGACATCTGTTCTGACGTCCCTACATACCACGTCCATCTTTATTGGGACTTTCTGGTTATCTTCACTGTGATGAATGACGGTCCTGCAACGTCATATTGACTCAAATAAAAAAGGAACATTTTAAAGGCTGATAACCTGTTTTCATTTATTTAAAACTAACTGAAGTACGCGTCGTTGACTGGAAAAGAGTTTCTAAAAGGAGTTAAAAGGTTAAAGCTAAAAATAATCTGCTGATCTTTAATGTAATCAGTGATATTATTATTATTATTATTATTTCAGGTTGAAGCCAACGTACACGTCTGTCTGTCTGTCTTTCTGTACAGCAGAACTCTCTGTCTCACTTATTAATACACAGAAATCACATTCTGTAAGGTTGAGTATCTCACGCCTCGTTTACACTAAGTTGTACTTTTGTCTCAGACAAACACACTCCCTGTTCGGTAATCGTTAGAAAAAGTAGATAAGATAAAGATGAAGTTTTGTCTTAAAACGACTCCAGCGTGTTAAAATTCACTTATACCACTTCAGCGCTGTTAAGTGAAAATATGAACTAATCCCAGTAAAAATATTCAGTTGATCTTTTCTAATTAATTTCTATTGGTGCAGGTGTTTGTTTACATTGAGACAGTAGCGCATTAGTAGATTATTTTAAAGTAGATTATTAAATCCCACACATAATTGTTAATAACATCGCTTTTACTCAACATTTAGATTTCACTTATGGTGCAGGCTGAACTTCAGGCAGAGATCTAATTTAAGTACTTCAAAAGGTTCATTAAATTCTGTCCAGACAGTTTTGTGTGATGCTGTGACATAATCTGGCTGGACAGACATTCAGACAGACAGACACACAGACAGAAAATTTTCTGAGACTGGTTTCAGGTCCTCCGGTGTATGAAAAGTAAAGATATCATTTAAAGAACATGTTCGGACCAATGACCAGACAAAACCTTTCTTTAATTTATATACTGTAGATATCTCCTTTTTCTGCTCCCATTAGCGCCATTTTGCATTTATTTATAAAATTAGTAGAAAAATGTAAGTATTCTATAATGAAGTTATTTTTAAAAATAAAAAGTTATCATTGTATAGAATAAACAAAATAAACGAAATAAAACCTCAATAATGATGGCACCCAATAGGTTTACGTCAGGTGGCCTGTCTGCAATCGAGACAAGTCCCTGTGAATGAGACAATAACGTAATAGAACAATAATATAAACCTGTAATTTGTCCTCGTGCCAGAGCAATAGATTATATTCCGTTTGGAGCTTTTTCATCTCTATTATTGATTGTTTGAACCTCAGGGACCTGTTTTAACGTCCGCCTGTGATCCCGTAATGTAAACTGAATGCCGTGGTCAACTCTAACACTTCCTGATTCCTGAAAAGTAATCGATCTGCAGAGGTGATGTACCGTATGTCCTTGCCGGACTGCAAGGCTCAGCGAAATATCTTATCTGTCTCCTGATAGATCGACTATAAAGGCACTACCTACACATCTGGACTCACATGTGCTTAATGAGACCATCAGTCGGGATGAAGCTGGAGCTCCTGCTGGTGTTTGCTGTGTTGCTCTGTGTGGATGGCAGGCCGTTGTCCAACACGGCGAGGAGGAAGCATAACAAGCTGCTGCTGATATCCTTCGACGGGTTCAGATGGGACTACGATCATGACGTTCACACTCCGAATATGGACCAGTTGGTCCTAGAGGGAGTGAAGGCAAAATATATCACGCCACCGATGATCACCATGACCTCGCCATCGCACTTCACTACTATAACTGGTATTTTTACTAAGATTTTTACTGTATGTTTAGGGGAAACAAATCAGCTCCCGTAAAATTGTCCTACATAACAGTATCTCAGTAGCGTTACGTACCGTACACCTGATGATACATAAATAAAATATAGCAATAAGATATATTATAGAAATATATCTCACCTGTAATTATATATCTAATCAGACAATTCTGCATAAAATCATATCAATCAGAAACAAGTCAAGAGCCTCAGGTAATGATCACAACAAACATATTTCTCTGTAAATTTCACAAATAGAGGTGTGTGGGTGGGGGGGTGGGGGGGCATGAACAGTGCATCTGCAGGCTGTTTTGGAGAGGTGATTTTATATGTACATCAAAAATGGCCATTTTCAGCGTTCTGCTGTCTCACTCCAAACACTAATCATTTCAAATGCTAATTATTCATATTGATACTAAAATTGGTGGAAGCTTCTAGAAGCATATGACCTGTAAGGAATTGCTGCTTAAATTATTTTTTGGTAAAAGCGTAAAAAGCAACCATGTGATTTACATGACCAGTTTTGCATCTTACACTTTTTCAGGTTCGTGTCTTTTCATGCGAAAATCTAAACCGGCCAAGTTCCATCCGAACGACAGTTAAGATCGTTGAAAGCTTTGAATTCAAAAAAGTTCCGGATTCTAAAACATCAAAGGGCCTGAAACTGTATTTTAACAAATGTGTTTCTTTTTATCTGCTAAAAATGGCCATTTTCAGCGTTCTGCTGTCTCACTCCAAACACTAATCATTTCAAATGCTAATTATTCATATTGAAACTAAAATTGGTGGAAGCTTCTAGAAGCATATGACCTGTAAGGAATTGTTGCTTAAATTATTTTTTGGTAAAAGCGTAAAAAGCAACCATGTGATTTACATGACCAGTTTTGCATCTTACACTTTTTCAGGTTCGTGTCTTTTCATGCGAAAATCTAAACCGGCCAAGTTCCATCCGAACGACAGTTAAGATCGTTGAAAGCTTTGAATTCAAAAAAGTTCCGGATTCTAAAACATCAAAGGGCCTGAAACTGTATTTTAACAAATGTGTTTCTTTTTATCTGCTAAAAATATAAATGTGTATGTATATTTACAAAAAAAAAATAAAAAAATAAAAAAACCCACGAAGCATGGATCGGGAGATGAGAAAAATGGTGTTATATGTAATGAGTGATAAGTAGAAAATCTGAATTAAAGGAATGCGTAAGTACTGTATAAGTATGTGTTTTCTTGCCAAACTCTGGAAGTTATCAGATGTTGAAGTCAGTAAAAGCAGATCAACCTCACCCTAAAACTCCCTGATAAGATTTAAAAGTTCATAGTCTCTTTTGATTTGAACAGATGCTTGAAAACAACTGATTAGTTAAATGCTGATTTCACTTTATCTTCAGGTACAGAGCTGCATGTTCAAGGTCATGCCTGCGGTTCCTGATTAAGGCCGTGAAGGCTACCCGAAAGTAGAAGAAAGTGAAGAAATTCAAAGCTCATGTGTGATCTTGTCTAATCTCCATGAGCTGATGTTCATGTTTAGGATTATAGCACAAAAAGTAAATGTCTTCCTAACTGCGCTTGGATTTTATTTGATATTTTAAGTAAGAAATAAGGAACACTCAGTATGATTCTTTTATTGGAACAGAATCAGTAAGCATTAACTTTAAGATGATCTTTTTTCCCCCAATCAGTTTATAGTTCCTGGCATCCTGGTGCACTTATCCGTGAGCTCCGGTGTCAGTCCAATCAACACTTATCTTTTTTTACAGGCAGATGGATAGAGGATCACGGCGTTGTCCATAACATGATGTTTAATTCCACGACTCTTTTGAAATTAACTCATAAGAACACGCTGAAACGATCTGTGTGGTGGGACAACGGGGCTTTGCCTTTATGGATAACAGCTCAGAATCAGGTGAGCAATTATTCAAATCCACGTTGGTTGTGTAAATCCTAATATTGAGTCGGTTAGTTAGACTCGCATAAGGACGGTCTGATCAGTGGGTAAAATCCACGACATTGCCAAAAGTATTCGCTCGCCTGCCATCGCATTCATATGAACTGGAGTAGCATCCAATTCTTAATCCCTAGGGTTTAATATGATGTTGCAGCTATAACAGCTTCAACTCTTCTGGGAAGGCTTTCCACAAGGTTTAGGGCTGTGTTTATGGGAGAAGCGCATTTGATGCATATAAGGCATACAACAGTTGTAGCCCATTTCTTGAACATGTCTGTCTGTGATGGCTCTTGATGCACTGACTCCAGCCTCAATTCACCCCTTGTGAAGCTTTTGAAAAGTGCATTATAATCTTCTAAGCTAAATTATGGTGGCGTAGTAGCTTATTGCTTATAGCACCTCCATCGTCTGGGTTCGATTCCCGTCTCGGGGTCCGTGTACATGGAGTCCGCATGTTATACCTGCTCTTGGTTGGGGTTCCTCCACGTTCTCCGGTTTCCTCTCACAGTCCAAAGTTATGCAGCTTAGGCTAATTGCCGTTCCCATAATGTGTGGATAAGCTTGTGAATGCTGACCGGAGGGCCTACCTGAGTCGTGCAAATGGGAATGAATACGGCGGTCACCATTGGCCTCCATGGTCCGTAGTTGGACTACAGAGGCTCCTAGATGGATGGATAGATGGATGGGATGGATGTTACTTTAATAATGAAATATAAATGTCTTATATTTGGAATGCATTCAATTCTTTAGAAATAAAAAAAAATTAATTCTCTACAAACTTATCTGTACTTGGACGTTTGACAGGGCCTGAAGACAGCGTCTTATTTCTATCCCGGCGCTGGAGCGAATTACAGCGGGCAGGCCGTGGACAGATCCCTGGTTGAGGCACAAGGCCACGTCGATGATAACGAGACTGAGTGGCGGCAGAAGATCGATACGGTTATGGGATGGTACACCGAAGAGAATTTCGACTTCGTTACCCTGTACTACGGAGAACCGGACAACGTGGGCCACATGGTAGGACCAGAGACCGACGCGCGGAGGAGGATCATCGAACAGATCGACCGTCTCATCGGCTACCTCAGGGAGTCGATCCAGAAGAACAATTTATCCGACCGCCTCAACGTCATCATCACGTCCGATCACGGCATGACCACCATTAAGAAAAGTCCAGAGGTGAACGAAATAAAGCTGTCAAACTACATCAACTTTTTCAAACTGACTCACTTTGACATCCTGGACTACGGAGGTTTCGGGATGATAAGGCCAAGGAAAGGGAAGCTCCAGGAGGTTTACGACTCGCTGAAGAACGCACATCCGAACCTGACGGTCTACAAGAAGGAGGAGATTCCCGAGGACTTCCACATAGCTAAAAACAGTCGCATTCAAGATATCGTTCTCATGGGAGACTTGGGTTTCAACTTGAACACGGTAAGCTTGGAAATAAATTCATCATGGCAACAATATCCAGAGAAAATACAGTACATTCATTAACGCAGCACATCCTAGAGCGGTTGATTTCCCATTATATCACAGCAACAATTACCTTATGATGATGATGTTTCGTCCGATATAATACTTTTTATCCATTTACAGATACCTTTGAAATATATATATTTTTGAGCCAGCAATCTCTCAGTATACAGGTAGCAGCTATATATAATAGTTTGTCTATTGAGTATCTTACGCCTTGTTTATGCTAAGTTGTACTTCTTTTGTTGTCGTCAGCCAAATACACTCCCTGTTTATTAAATCCGACACACGGCTGGTCATAACATAACTTTTACTCGACATTTCGATTTTGGCGCATAAACCCATCCGGGTATTTTACCCGCCTTCACCTAGAATTTCACTGTTTTCCTTTAACGACCATTACATTACTGCTTTTTCTTAGAACCACGATTTCGGGAACATATGAGACAAACTGGTTTTTAACCATCCCACAGGAAGACTAAACATAAAATGACTCTGTCCATACTTCTTCGACGGCTCAGTTTTCATTGTTTACTTTCTTTTTTTTTTTTTGCTGTGTCACGCTTTCGTTTGTGCTTCGTCTGGATTTGGGCGCCTAATAGGGTTATTACGGTTGTTTCTGTTGTTTCTACACTGCTGTCTCCATACTATATCCATATATCCATACTGTATACTACGAATTGTATACGAGTGAAGTTTCATCGAATTCTGTCCAGGCAGTTTTGCGTGATGCTGTGAAAAAAAATAAAAAAAAAAACGGCTGGACAGACATACAGATATACAGACAGACAGACATGCAGACAGAAATTTTTTGATACTGGTTTTGATACTTCAATGTATGAAATGCAAATAACTTTATAATACTTTATAACGTTATCTACTATAATTCCACAATTATTCAGTAAACTCGCCAATGTTCACTTAGCAAAACGTTATTATTATTATTATTATTATTATTATTATTATTATTATTATTGCATTGGTGGAAATAAAACATTGAGGTCATTTTTCTAAAAAAATAAAAAAAAATTCTCATTTTGCAGAGACTTATATTCTATGTGAACAAAGGAGACCACGGCTTCAGTAACCAAGAAATGGACATGAAGGCGATATTCCGAGCGTTCGGACCTGACTTCAGGAAAAATTTCCTCGCTGAGCCGTTCGACAGCGTGAGCATTTACCCGCTGATGTGCAAGTTGCTGGGTGTAGATCCAGCTCCACACAACGGCAGTCTCAGCGATACTCAAGCCATGCTGCTGGACACGTCCGGTCCGGGTACGGTGTGATTTCTTGGCTTGGTGTAAAGTATCAGGGGGCAGTGAGCTCCGATTGCAGACCGCAGGCCACTAAAGCTGAGTCTTTCTCTCAGTACATGCTAACGACAGCACAGCAACTCTCAGTGAAAAATGCTGAGTCTGTTATAATGTCTCTGCTTTCATGTCCATGTAAAAATAAAATGTTCATTTTTTTTGCACGTTACCTTGATCTTCTAATAGCCTATAATGACTATTGCACATAAATACTATAAACTCGTTTAAAAGTGAAATGTTCAGTATATACGACTGATTTACTTGTGTGTGTGTTTCAGGTGGACACGCTGGGAGAATTCGGACATCTGTCAGTATTTTAGTCCTCATGATGTTCCTCATGCTACTCCTCTGATCTGCGGAGACCTTCCAGTTATTCTAAAGATTAAAACGTAATAAACTATTTAAACAGAAATAATCACTAAACTACAGTAGACGAAATGCTGAAACAAATCCAGTGCTAATTTATTTTAACATTATTTTTATATTACATTTTAATGTTTCTAATCACACAAAACTGGTTTTGATACATTATTAATGTTATAAGCAATAAATATATATATAAAAAAAATACAAAAATAAAATATTTTACGGAACTGAATGGACCTGAATGAATTCTTCGACAATGCGCAGGCAAGAGAGAGCGAGAGAGAAAAACATGAGAGAGACAGAAGATGCTGCAAGAGGCAGAAAAATGTGGAAGCCGGACAGGCGGGACGAGACAAAGGGAGACTAATAGAGATTATATGAAGAAAGAAAAAAAAAAAGATATGACACAGACAGAACGAGACCAAGAGAAGACGAACTACAAGGAAAAGACAATGAGACAAAGACAGACCTAGAGAATGGTAAAGCGGAGAAAAAGACCTCGAGACAAGCAGATGTGAGAGACCGAATGAGACGAAGAGAGACCGAAAGAAAAACGAGAGAGACGGAACGAGACGAAACGTGACTGAACAACGTAGATGCAGATGTGAGAGAGACGATAGAGAGTCAGATAGATAGACGTGTGTAAACGATGAGTTATAAGATATGAGAGGGGACAAGACATGAGAGACAGAGCGAGACAAAGACGGATCGAAAGACTGACAGGTATGACAGACGGAATTGAGGTGAGATGTAGAGAGGACTGAGACAGACAGAAAAACATATGAGAGAGAAACGGTACGACAGAAGAATGACTGAGAAAGACTGATATATATATATATATATATATACTGTGAATATACAGTGTGTGTACGGTATAATCTAACGAAAGAGCCAGAACAAAGATAGGATAGAGAGCTCGATCATGTGCAGAAAGAGAAACCAGATCTCTGGTGTAAAGTTGCATATCAGAAGTACAGCTGCGGTGTCGGTTGCTGGCATCACAGGATCCCAGCACTTTCTCCTTCTCGCGCTTTAGTGATGGTGGAAACGCAGGAAGCGTCAGACGCACCAGTACTCGTTTGAAGTACAAACCGTGGTGAGTCAGAACAAGCAGTTGCTGAGATATTGCCTCATTTCCTGTTTCCAGGCCGCCTCTCAAGCTTTGTACATAAATGAAGAAGTTTGTAAAAGCATTACTGATGTAGCGTATACCCTCAGAATCACAAAGTCCGGTTTGAGTTGGCCTTAAAATGCAGTCCTTTCATGTTGGATGAGTGAACCCAATTTGTAGAAAACAAATAACAACAACAATAAAAATAATAATAATAATAATAATAATCATTCAAAACATAAAAAATGGTACTTAGTTTTACAATTAATTGAGTTCATTTATAAATCTTGAACTACAACTACACTGTAATTGTCATAATGTATCTCAGACTTTCTGCATCATCATCATCATCATCATCATCATCATCGTCATCACCGAAATGTAGCTTTCAGAGTTAGAGGGATCACGATCACACCGCAGTCCCTAAACAAGTGGTATACCACTTGTCCAGTACATCATCGCAGAAGACCTGGACAAATCCTAGGAGACTTTAGGCACTAGGTGGCGTACACGCTGAACAGGGTGCCGATCTATCATATGGTGCACATTACAAACACACACAAACATTAGGAACGACGGTTAGCCTAATCCGCGTGTCTTCGCACTGTGGGAGGAAACCCGACAGCAAGAAGGGTGTGTGTGTGTGTAAACTTTACACACTCACGCAGATCCAAAGGCAGGGGCCCTGGAGGTGCAAGAAAACAGTCCTAACCACTAGGGTTCATCCACTCATTCATCCTGGTCAGTGTGATGCTGGATCCAGAGGCTATTACGAAAAGTGGGAAGCACACGGTACTGTAGACAGTCACTAATCCACCTACCTGGATGTTTTTTAGGAGGCTGGAGGAAACTGGAGAACCCAGACGGACTGGGGAAGAGCGTGCACAAGTTTCAACCCATTTCCTAGCAATATTTTCTTACATTGTTTTATATCAATTTGTTTACGAAATGCAGTCAGAACAAGATGAATATGCAGTCGAATACGAGATGTTATTAAATCCTAAAGAGGATTGTTAAACAGTGATCTTAATGCAGCTTACTTTCACTTTTCAAATGAGCGAGTTCGGTCACATGTGCTGAAAATGACATCACGGGTGGACAAATTCACAGACGGTCACATGACTGCGCCAGGACGTTCATTAGATGCCGCTCAGGGACTTCATGCGTGTTGCACAGAACATTTTAAAGGTTCTTGCAAACAAATTACACGATGTTATTGCAGGATTCAGGGGTAGCGCGGTGGTTAAGGCATTGGACTACGGTTCGGAAAGTCCCAGGTTCAAGTCCCACTACCACCAAGTTGTCCCGGTTGGGCCCTTGCGCAAGGCCCTTAAGGCCCAACTGCTCAGATGTGTAATGAGATAAAAACGTAAGTCGTTCTGGATAAAGGCGTCTGCCAAATGCCTAGATGTCGGATTTAACTAAAGCGGTACCTCGGCATACGAGTTTAATCCATTCCGACGAGTTCTTAATGGAGAGACTTTGTATCGCAAAATGCATTTTCCCAAAAATATAACCAATATTAGCCAATTTCAATATTCATATAAAAAATTATGTGTCTGAAATTAAACCTCAATTTATGATTCCTCTTGGTATCAGCTGCTTTAAAAACCAAACTGAACGTGGTTCGGTTTTCTTCTTGGGATCCATGGTGTTAATTCTTCACTAAATCTTGCACAAAATGCAAAATGCAACAAAAAAAAAAGGTAATAAAATAATGTAGGTGCTCTGCATGCTGAGGCAAATTCCTTGCAATATTTCAGTTTTTAAAGCGAGTATTCTTGAGGCGTGGCGTTCGTATGCCGAGGTACTGTTGTATACGTTGTGGAACAGGGCAGAATCCAGATAATTCACTTATTGTCACATTACACAATATAACCATTTATTTCTTTTTAAAAATGCATTTATTTTTTTTCCCTATTCTAATTTCTTTTTTTTTTTTCTTCTAGACTTAAGGCTTAGGTTGTTCTGTTTCAAACAGTCCAAGACAGAAACACAAATCACTGTACATGCTGTAAAGCAATGACAATCATCGTGGATGGATATCTGTCGGGCGACATCAGGTCCCTAAAGCTCCCGTATCGTTTAGTGTATGAAGTGTTTCACTCAACAGCCACACGATCACTTCTTAAGTGGGTCAAAACGTTCAACTACAAAAAGCATTTTTGATACTATGTATAAATATCAATAACAAAATACATAGAGAAAGTCCATACATCTTATGCTCTTTATACTTTTCATATACAAAATACATCCGATTGATAATGATAATTGAAAATGACCCTTCGCTCTGTAGAATAAAGATGATTTAAAAAAAAAAAAAAAAAAAAGATAGTGCATCCTTGAGCTGATAATCTAATTGTACAAAATACAATTTCCTTGATTATAATTTCTTATTTGCCTTTAAACCAGTTAAATCAACGTTAAACCGCGACATAAAAAATATATATATATATATGCAAAGTGATATAAATCAGACATTCATAGAAAATATTCCCCCAAGTTATTACAAAACTTTGCTAAATTATAGGGAAATGATAAACATTCACATCACTCATGTTAAGCAGGTCTTACACATCACATGAAAAGTTGATATTACATTCACGTCATCCCTTTGGTTATTATGTAAGACACTCCGAATCTGTTGGACTGGGAATAAATTTGGCTTTATAATATAATATAATATAAAATAAAATAAATGGAACCCCTAAGGAAAATAATAATAACAACTCTCATCGTCGCCAGTCCTCATCTCTCTCATTCTCTGGCTCGTTCATGTACTCCTCCTCCTCCTCAGCGTCACTCTCCCCCTCAAACCTGCTGGTCTCTGCCGCCTTGAGCCGGGCCATCGCCGCCCGCCGCTCCTCTTCCTCTCTCTGCCGCTGCGCAGCCGCTTTCTTCTCCTGCTCGGCGTGGCTCTTCATGTGCGCGCTACGGCTCTTCACTTTGTAAAACACCCTGTTGGAAAAAAGGATAAAGATTTCTTGAATTATGCATTATGTGAGGAGTATTTCAGCTGGAGCATTAACGCATGCACACATACACACACATACACACACACATACACACACACATACACACACACATACACACACACATACACACACACATACACACACACATACACACACACATACACACACACACACACACACACACACACACACACACACACATACACCACACACACACACACACACACACACACATACACATACACATACACATACACACACACACACACACACACACACACACACACATACACATACACATACACACACACACACACACACACACACACACACATACACACATACACACATACATACACACACACACTCTGTGGGAGCTCTGAGACCTGTTTTAACTTGTTGAACAAATAAAAATATGACACATTTAAACACCATGAAAGGAAAATGAATAACGTTGGTAACAGTTGCTCCGTTTCATCACAGCACACTCAGACTGTTTATAATCCTACAGCAGTCTCCTGCCAAGGGTTGTACAATTTGGAAATCTTCCCATGATCAAAATGTCTCTCCAAGGGTCTACGAATAACACTAAGCGTATAGTATACTCTGTTAGAGAGGAAACGCACAAAAAAAGGACACGTCCTTAAGATTAGGTTTAGTACATTCTTGTAAAAAGTGTTTACTAAAGAGGTGAGCCTTCACGCAGCAGTAAGGAGTCGTTCACTCCGCCTCCTGCCTGCCAGAACAGAAAACAGACATGATTCAGGACTTCCCAGTGTTTTAAGGAACAGTGGGTTGGGCCGAGTCTAAGGGAACAGAGCAGGGTTTGATAAGAGTTTATAGATATGCGAGTGTGGATCGGTCTGGTTTTTCACTTTAGGCAAAAAAACAACAAAAAAAAAAAAAAAACAGTGTTTAAATCAGACACTGGTTAGGGCGTGAGTCGAGTTCTGTTGGACGGAGATTCGCCACGATTAAGTAGCAATCAATTCACAAGATAGCACAAGACTTAAACCACAACCGAGTGGCTTCTGTGAAGAGGAACAGCTGGATCCTAACTGGATTGTGAAAGAGAAACCGACACGGCTGCATAAGATTTCGGCCAAAACGTGGTAGCGGTGCTGCAAAGTGTCTCCCCTAGGTGAAAAAGTCAACTTTCAGATCATATAACAGCACTTTTCATAATACTCAATGCTGCTGATCTCCCGATCCAAGCTTCGTTCTTTTGTAAACATCCATATACATTTATAGTTTATCAGATGAAAAGAAACACATTTGCTAAATACAGTTTCCGACCCTTTTATGTTTTAGAACCCGAAACTTAAAAAAAAAAATTCAAACCTTTCAACGATCTTAACTGTCATTCAGATGAAACTTGGCCGATTTAGATTTTCACATGAAAACTTTTGCATAAACCTGAAAAAGTGTATTATTTTCATTATTGCAACGTGAATTTGACATGGTTACGGACACTACAGATTTTTTTACTTCTTAAAAAAATGCTTAATTTTGCATCAAATTCTTTTATTTACGCAACAGTTTTACAGGTCATATGCCTCTAGACGCTTACACCCATATTACTATCAATACTCAAAGAAATACTTTGCATTTTAAATGATTATTGTTTAAAGCCAGACATTATTTCCCTGAAACATGGACAATTTTAAAAATTGAAATTTTTAGTGAAGCGAGATTGGTCACTTCCACGTTGCATAAACTTCAGAAGTAGCTTCTTTGGAACATTTTCTGTATTATATATATATATAACATTAAGAAAGTCAGCACCAGTACTGTGTTTTGGCCGATCAGTTACGTAAAAATCTAATTTTCTTTCAGATGGTTTCAACAGAGAGTTCCCCAGGGAGGTGAAAATGAGAAAATGGAAATGTGTTTCCATGGACGTCCCGCAGCTCGGTATTGATGGTGTTTCATTTCAGGTTACGGGATTTAAAAAATGCTCGAACAGTCCCGACAAACTCTTTCATATCCTCGGAACAGGTTTTACACCCACTTTTTATTTTCAGCTTCATGGAAATCCATATATGAACTGTGAAAAAGACGAGCTTTTTCTATTTAAAAATCAAGACCCAGGTATCAGCTGATATACGAAGTCTGTCTGGAAAGTATTCCAGCCATGGAATATGAAAAAAATAGAGATATTTATTGATGATGATAAAGAAACAAGAAACAAGTGTTTCTCCCACTGAGCAAAACATTCTGCAAAATCCTTTGTTGGAATCTCCGTCAGTTGCTTCATCATATTTTCCTGAATCTCATCGACGGTCTGAAATCTCCTCGCTTTCAGAGGTGAGTTTTGGGAAAAGCCAGAAGTGGCAGGGAGCCAATGCAGCACAAATTACTAAAACACAGTAAGGTATCAGAACAGCTAGCCGTGTATAAGGCTGAGCGGACAAACAGTTCAAGGTTCTTGATCCGGCCTCCAAATTCCCCAGGTGTCAATCCGATCGAGTGTCCTGAGGACACGCTGGTCAAACAAGTCTGTTCCATGGAGGACACGCCTTGCAACTTATAGCACTTAAAGGATCTGCAGATAATGTCCTGGAGCCAGACACCACAGTACCCGTTCAGAGGTCTTATGGAGTGATGTTTTTACGTTCCACTTGTGCCACCATCAAGTCAAGACAGTTTTAATTCTTATGCTTTTAATTTGATGACTGATCTGTGTAGAATTAACTAGTCA
This sequence comes from Clarias magur, assembly GCA_013621035.1. Lineage (NCBI taxonomy): Eukaryota > Metazoa > Chordata > Actinopteri > Siluriformes > Clariidae > Clarias > Clarias magur. Next base: position 206,103 of record QNUK01000140.1, on the reverse strand, counting down.
AGGTCAGGGATGTTTCCGGGGGCTTATTGCCTGATGGCAACGGTGCCTTAAATAATGGCATGATAAATCTTGAAAAATTATAATGCATGAATTAAAAAATCATGCTGTCATTTTATTCAGGCATATTGCATCTTCCTTGACTTAATTAATTTCCACGGCCAGTGAGGATGTAAGTGTTTAAATGTGTGATTCTTTATTTAAAAATAATAATAATAAATGAATAAATAAATACATAAGTTACTTTACTCTTTGTTATGACTATCAACATTTATGTGTTAACACGTAATGAATCTAGAAATTGTAATGCATTACTTTAAAAAAATTTTTTTTTTTTACATAAAATCAATCGTATGACCAAGTTTGACCCTAATGGCTTCCCATAATCCCAGCTGGGTTACCAGGCTGCATGTGATAACGGCATGTTTAACGTGGATTATAAAATGAGGAAACTAGACTGGGGAAGCATCCAGGCTTGCTGGACAGCACGTTTCGGTCCCATTCGGAAGATATAAATTTAATATTTGTTAACTGCTAAAATTTGAGATGATATAAAACTGTTTAATCCGTTTCCTCTAACCAGTTTGTAACGCATTTCTCTATTCCAACATTACACGTATATTATACAGGTCAATCTGAGTTAAAAAAAAAATGCAATTTAAATCGCCAATGAGAAATCGCAACTGAGCCAATGAGTGATTAACTAGATTAAAATCTTTAATCGTCTGACAGCACTACTCTTTTCTCTCTTAATCCTCAAATGCAGCAACACTAACAAATCATGCTAGGCTTTCGAAGAGGGTGGAAAGTGCTGTCTTCCAAGAGTGTGAAAAATAAAGCAAAAGAACGATCCAATTTCAATACTAAGAGTTAGTTTCTCTCTTTGGCACATAAATCTCTGTCAAACACATATACAGTGGAACCTTGGATTGCGAGTAACGCGGTTAACGAGTGTTCCGCAAGACGAGCAAAGATTTTAAATAAATTTTTAATTGAAAACTGAGTGAAAGTCTTGGTATCACGCTCTTATTTTGACACCGAGCGTCAAGTGATCACAACTGAGCCAATGATTTTTCTCTCTCTTGCACTGCAGAATTATGGGTAATCGTCTCTTACTGTTATAATCAGCATCTCCCTCTCCCTCTTATGTGAGTGCGCAAGCATAATTTGACACTGTGCCCCACACACACACACACACACACACACACACACACATACACACACACGCACACATACACACACACGCACACATACACACACACGCACACATACACGCACACGCGCACACGCGCGCGCACACGCACACGCACATACATACACACGCACATACATACACACGCACATACATACACACACACATACATACACACACACATACATACACACACACATACATACACACACACATACATACACACACACATACATACACACACACATACATACACACACACACACACACACACACACACACACACACACACACACACACACACACACACACACACACACACATACACACACACACACACACATACACACACACATACACACACACATACACACACACACACACATACACACACACACACACACACATACACACATACATACATACACACACACATACACACATACACATACACACATACATACACACATACATACATACACACATACACATACACACATACATACACACATACATACACACATACACACACATACATACATACACACATACATACACACATACATACACACATACATACACACATACATACACACACACACACACACACACACACATACACACATACAAATACACGGCGCCTGCGCGCACAAACGGAAACACTTATCTGTCGGGACTTATTTGTACTTTTTTGTTAAGTGCAGGTTAATTTGTTTTATTTTTACTTTATATACTGTATTAATTATTTTTATGTATTTATTGTTTAGGGTTGTAGAACGAATAAATTGAGTTTTCATTAGTTCTTATGGGAAAATTCGTTTTGGCTTACGAGTGTTTTGGAATATGAGCCAGCTTCTGGAACGAATTATGCTCGTAACCCAAGGTTCCACTGTACAGTAAACACACACACACACACACACACTCCCCTCACCTGCTGCACTTTTTGCAGGGAAATATGCCCTCTGGTTCCCCCTGACTCTTGGGGGTGTTAGAAGGTGTGCTTCTCCTCCCTGCGTTCTCACGTGGTTTTGGAGCAGGAGCGAAGAAATGACCAGTCTGTGGTTCCTGCTTCCTCAGTGCGGTCACCTCGTCCAAAGACACCACCACCTTCGGGTTGCTCAGCACCAGCACTTTCCCCTCCTGAAAAAGGCGCAGTTCACAGTTAGTTCAACCAGATCCAATAGATGAGGGTATGGTTCATAGAGCAGTCTGCAAAATGACATTATACATGATAATAATTCAATTTAGAGTCTGGATTCTTTATTACTATTATTATTTAAAAGGACAGCTACTTAACAGCTTACACAGAGCACTGCTTTGGAACTAGCGGTGTACACTGCGATACCACCATAAAGAATGTTTTTGCTAATTTTATTCATTTATTTATTTTTGTCTTGAGTTCTTCTTATTATATACTCTTTAATAACACACATTTGTATTTACAACTACATTTTACATATTTTTACATCGTGCACACAATTTCCTCACGCTCTTGAGAAGCACAGATGACATTTTAACTTTCTGTTGATAAACCACAAGGGAGTTCAAGTCAAAGACGGACTTTTCATTGTGCATTGTATTTCTCTATATATTTCTCTATATAATCCCCTGCTACACTGATGCACTTATCCCAGCGTTTCACATCTATCGCTTTTACGCCTTCATTGACCATAAAGACTCCTCATCACATTAATGCATATCGATAGTGTTCACATATTGCTATTTTGTACTTGAATATACTTAAAATCACTTGCATCCTTGTTTTGCAGTGTTATACAGATTTGTTGTTGTTGTTGTTCATTTTAGCCCTTAGAAGTTCATCATTCTCTTAATTTGGCACATTTATAAGACATTTTAAATGTTTGGACTGATTGTGACATGTCCAGGAGCCAGACAACTTACATTCTCACTGACCTGGAGAGTCTTTGTCACATTTTGGAGGTGATCAGCGCCATCGTCTTCGTGTCCGGCCTTCTGTTTGCTCTCCTCTCCTGTTTCCGGCTGCTCGTGTTTGATCTGCGCGATCTTTAGTGAAAGAGAAATGACATGCTCGGGTGACAAACTTAAACCTGTTCATCGAGTCTGAGAAGCGTGATGAGCTGTGTTCCCTTGTGGTCACATGATACAGTCACGCAACCCCAAAGCCTTTTTATGCCGATGTTCCTATTTTATCAATAAAGAACTAAGGAAGGATAAACCAGCCTTTTACTTAGCATTGTACAGAGAGAGCGAGGAACGTACGCCGACCTTGTCGTTCTGTGGATGGCGAGAATGAGGAGTACAGGTAGTCCCGGTTGTTACGAATTTCTGCAGATACGAACAGACCGCGGTCCTAGGAGCATTTCGTAGCTGCGAACAAATTGCAGAAATAGCTCACGTGTATTGCACAAAAATAGACACTGCAGTCCACCAGATACCATATTTACAATTATATACAATATTTTCAGTGTGTAAGTGAATGTATAAAATGTCTCAAGTCTGGTATATTTATGTGTGTGTGTGTGTGTGTGTGTGTGTGTGTTTTTGGGGGAGACGGGTTTGAGAAATGAGTTGACCTCACCACTTTCAATGAATGTCTGTCCTGTAAAGCTGTCCCAAAGAAGACTAATCCTAATTTCGGAAAATTCTCAACAAAATAAAGTTCACAGTCCAATAAAGTGGAAAACAGCTGACTGAATGGCGTCTGGGATTCCCCTCGCGATTTACAGACGCAGAGACAACATGGTTACATCTCACAAACCAGCAAAAGTTTGCATTGAGAGTAACTTAGTTTGCAGTCTAAGTAACGTCAACATCTGTGCGTGTGTGCAATTCGTTCTACACAATAACCACCCCGCCCCCATCCTCCTCCTCCGAGAGACAACATTTCACTGCGAGATTCATTTCCTTAGGTGCAGTTACGGCTTTTGGTCGCATAGTAGCAGTGTTGGGAAAGGGGACAGACTTAATCAAGTGGACCAGTACGCTTTACATTGTATATTCATGTCAAAGGCGTAGAAGAGTCACTTTGTCTGACTTAAGAACCAATCCGACTTACGGACGTGCTCCCGGAATGGAACTTGTTTGTAAGTAGGGGACTACCTGTACTCGTACACGAACACGGAGAGAAAACAGGTTCTTGCTAAATCACTTCATGCTCGCCATCGCTGTCCTGTTTTCATGAGATCAAGAGAACAGTGCCCAGAAATGCCTCAGGAGTTAGTATTCCAGTGGCAGGAGAGCACTAGGAGAGTAATGCGATGATTGTTTTTCTTGTGTAGAGTTTACGGAAAGGATTGACATGTCTAATAATTCCGTAGCATTTCGCTAAAGTTGGAGCGATTGACGAGAGCCCTGGGACAATTGAAGAGAGCCCCTGGAGTTCTAGGAAATCTCCAGGAGTATGTCCGTTTCCTTGCCAAAAGAAAGTTTCCTTTCCTTTCTCATCAGAATCTAATATGTATGGTCGCAGCTTAATGGTTTTCTCAAAACACACAAGTGTCTTTTCATCCTTCTCTCCAGCTTTGTGAAAAACTCTTTAAAAGACTTGAAAAAAAAAATGTTAAACCTGTTTTAAGTCATTAAGCGCTTTAAAGAGGGACACTGGAGGAAAACAGACCTGCATGTCATCAGGAGGTATAAACTTGTGAGCTCATAAAAAAAAAATATTCTGGGTTTTTATATATATTAAATAGACATGCAATTTGATTTGATTAGTTTGATTAGTCATTTTCAACTAACTGTATAGATAACTAATGTGTAAGAGATCGATACCTCAGGGGCACGCTCTTCTGGATCCGGAGGGCCGTAGATGAACATCCCGCCGCGGCCGACCTTCGCCTGTTTCTTATAGGTGTAATAAAATTCCACACACTGTGCCAGGGTTTTACTTTGCACCTACACACACACACACACACACACACACACACAAACAAAACACCCAAAAAATTGATGGCAAAAATAACAGAAATGCCAATAATGCCGCCCAAGCCAACAATAAAGTCAGGGCCACTAGATGGACAAAAGCTTTTGGCCAAACTTATTAATTATTGAATTAGTTGTTTCAATCAGGCCCCTTATATCCCCAGTAAAGGACAATCATAATGCTTCAGCATACCGAGACATCTTGGACAATGTTATGCTTCCGGTTTGGCGAAGACCCTTTTGTATTCCAACATGACTGAGCCCCAGTGCACAAAGCAAGGACTCGGTGAGAAAGAACTTGACCGGCCCGAACACACAGCCCTGACCTCAACCCCATTGAGCGCCATTGGGATGAACTGGAACGTAGATTGCGAGCCAGCCTGAGCTCATAAACGCTCTACAGAATGAATGGGCACGAATTCCCACAGGAACACTCCAACATCTTGTGGACGGACTTCCAAGAATAGTGGAAGCTGTTATAGCTGCAAGAGGGGACCGACTATAATTGACGTATATGTATTTGAATACACAAGTGTCATTGCAGGTCTGGCCAAATACTTTTGCCCATATAGTGCAACTCATCAATTTTACAGAACACAGAAGAAGGGGTGCACAAACAAAATAGGAAAGAGATGCGTCTAATAAACTAATTATTCATCCGTACCACTTTCTGCACTAAAAAGAAGTCCTTCCTGTAAGCAGAGATCCCTTTGTTGAAGTAGCGCTTTTCATCCACAGTCCAGCGGTCTGACCCTGATGGAACACAAAGCGTTACGAAGCTTCTCATTGCACCAGTTTCGTTGTGAAATACTTAAGCACCCATGCTTAAACTAATTACTTAGCCAGCTGTATGAATGCAGCAGATTTACCGATTTTAGCAAAGTATTTACACCTTTGCTAATGCTAATGTCACCGCATAAACAACTTTAGGAGCGAGGCAGGTTTATGAAAAATACTAGTTAATGGAAATATAATTTCGGGCCAGCACAAGTAAGCTAGCTATCCTTAGACTAACTGTTATGTTGTGCAGAAACGCCGTTAATCTCGCTAGCAGCTAGCATTTCATGCTAATTATTATATTGTGTAAAGCTCCTTAAATATAATGTTTTAAGAGTTTTCCTAAATGCAATTGGATGAAGTAGAATATAGATTTTTTTTTTTTTTAATCCCATGGGACTGACACTGAACCTGCGTAGTGGTAGTTGGCAAGGTGATGATCCTTGGAGAAAATCGGTTTCTTCAGCAATAACACTTCCAGAGTTTTCTGGAAAAATAGATAAAACACTTTTTAATCGCCAGTAAATGTTATGATGACATCATAATACTTGCACATTTACACAACATGTATAAAATAGATCACAATATTAAGGTTCTGATATTATTGGACAGCATTTAATAGACAAACGGAAAGAGCAGCACAGTGACGGACAGACAGACGGAAGGATAGGTGGATGAGGGGTAGCTAAGCAGATACAGACAAACAGATGGACATATGGGTAAATATACATGTAGAATGATGGATGGATGTACAGTTAAATGGACTGATGAATAGACAGACAGACAGACATGGAAGATGGGTGGATGGATGGATACACGAATAGAAGGACAGATGTATGGATGATTGATGGATGGGCAGAACTGTAGGAAGATGAATACATGGATGATGGATGCATGCATGAATAGAAAGATATACATGTAGAAAGATGGACGAATGGATGATGGATAAATGGATGGACAGACATGCATGTAGAGGGAAGGATGGATTGATGGATGGATGGATGGATGGGTGGATGGACGGGTGGATGGACAGACATGCATGTAGAGGGATGGATGGATTGATGGATGGATGGATGGATGGATGGATGGGTGGATGGACGGGTGGATGGACGGGTGGATGGACAGACATGCATGTAGATGGATGGATGGATGGACAGACATGCATGTAGATGGATGGATGGATGGACAGACAGGCATTTAGAGGGATGGATGGATGGATGGACAGACATGCATGTAGATGGATGGATGGATGGATGGATGGATGGATACGACAGACATGTAGAAAGATACAGTACAGACAGAAAGACGTAGAAAGCCGGATGAATGAATGATTGACAGGAGGATAGATCGAAAGATAAACAGACAAGCAGACAGGTGAAAAGAAACATATAGAGTGACAGATGGATGGTAGACAAATTGATGGATAAATTGACAGACAGACAGATGGATGGACAGGTAGACAGACCGACGCAGACGGATTGAGAGACAATTAGACGGATGTCCACTCATAGAGACTGTCAACTTACCATAACGTCACCCCTGTTCTCATGAAGGCAGTGGTGCATGAGCTCTACGTTGGTTCCTCCTCCACACAGCACACTTGAGCAGGACAGGTTCATCAGATTGTCCACTGCAGGACGAGGCACGTGACAGAGACAAACATAGTGGGTGACGGATGGATGGTAGAGTGTGCGTGCGAGTTACATCAGAGAGAAGGTGTAAAGGAGGGATCAGGTTCACGGTTCATTAGAATCCCGCTCTCTCTACTGATTAGCCATCGGGACTCACCTGTCTCGTCCTGCGAAGGTGAAAGGACGGTCTCTGGCAGCGGGAGCCACACCAGAGTAGCCTTGTGCTCGTCCTGTTCGACCAGCGGCTGTTCCCGGAGCTCAGGGATCTCCGCCTGGTACTGAGAGCCGATGTTTATTCGCCTGTAAGACAGGATAGCGAACCCGGTGACACTGAACGCCCGCAGGAAATGTCAAGGCTTGGCGATGTGGTTTTAACTCAATGTGACAAACATCTCTGGAAATTCATTAACATATAATGATGTTGTGGAAGAAATATAATGAAATTAGAAGGAACATTTATATTACACTCACGGTTCTAAGCTGACGGGTGTGGCCTCTCCGATCAGCGGGAGCATCGGCGGAGTGATATCGGAGCTCGCTGCAAGATCACAACATAAAAATCCTGCTCATCACAGACCGGCTTAGAGAACATACCACTGTGTGGATCTGAGGCATGTGCCTGAATATAATACAACGCATAGTGAATATCATCATGATAATGTTACCATGGTCAGATACTGTATGACAGCATGCTGTTGTTTCTTGAATGAACTTACAGTATATTTCAAATCCAATGTGGTACTGTTACTTTAAAACACACAGGATATGCAATAACAAAGAGATCGATTAGAGTTATTTGCATTGATGAAGCATGTTTAATGTGAAATAATATTATGGGAAATTTACCCAGACTGAGAGAGCAACAAATATATAGACAGAGACAGAGAATGATTCATAGAAAACAGACAGAGAATGACATGGAAGGATGGACAGACATGTTGAAAGATGGACGGATGTGTGATTGAATGGAAGGATAAACAGACTTGTAGGAAGATGGTTGGTTGGATGGCTGGATAAAAGAGACATGTGGGTTGGACAGAAAGATGGATTGATGGATAAATAGAAATATAGACATGTAGGAAGATGGGTAAATGGACAGACATACGGATAGATGGATGGATAGATGGATATATAGATATATTGATGGATGAATAGAAAGACAGACATGTTGAAAGATGGATGGATTGATGAATGGATGGATGTGGAAAGACAGACACGTAGAAAAAAGGATGGATGGTTAGACTTGAAGACTTTATGATGGCATGAAGACAGATGGATAGAAGGATGGATGGATGGCTATGTGGAGGGACAAACATACTTGTAGGAAGATGGATAGTTGGATGGCTGAACAGAAAGTCATGTAGGAAGATGGATGGATGGTTGGATGGATAAAAAAATATATAGACTTGTAGGAAGATGGGTAAATGGACAGACATGCAGAAAGATGGATGAATGGATAGACCAATATATGGATGGATGGATGGATATGTAGAAAGATGCATGCATGGATAGAGACATGGATGGATAAATAGAAATATAGACATGTAGGAATATGGTTGGATGGACAGACAGTCAGACATGTTGGTTGATGAATGGATAGATGGACAGAAATGTAGATGGATGGATGGATGGATGGATGGAGGAATAAAAATATAGACTGGTAGGAAGATGGGTAAATGGACAGACATGCAGAAAGATGGATGAATGGATAGACCAATATATGGATGGAAGAATGAATGGATGGATGGATGGATGGATGGATGGATGGATGGATGGATTTTAGAAAGATGCATGCATGGATAGAGACATGGATTGATAAATTGAAATATAGACATGTAGGAATATGGTTGGATGGACAGACAGTCAGACATGGTTGATGAATGGATGTATGGACAGAAATGTAGATGGATGGATGGATGGATGGATGGATGGATGGAAAGACAAACATGTAGGAAAATAGATGAAGGGGATAGATAGATGATAGACAGACAAACGGAGACAAGAAAACACAGACAGAAAAACAGACCATATATTTGAAAAATAGAGACAAAGGGTCAGATATACGAGCTGTCAAAGTACACAGACAGACAGTGAGATAAATCGATAAACTATTAGCAATACATACAGAGAGACAGGTACAGATAGAGGAATACATAAATAGAGAAATAGCAGGCAGACAGGCAGACAGACAGACTCAAATACATAGACAGATAGAACAATGGACTGATAGACAGTCAGTTAGACAGTCAAACAGCGAAATAAATATTTAAACAGAAAGACAGACAGATAAAGCGATTAAGAGACAGACATGCAGGCAAGTAGATTGCTAGATATACAGATAGACAGACAGACATGCAGTCAAACAGACAGACATACAGAGAGACAGACAAACAGACAGGTAGGCAGGCGATTAAATAATTATACAGACAGGTAGACTGGAAGACAGACAGGTATACAGGCATAAAACCAGACAGGCAGACAGACAAAGAGACACAATAGATAAACAGACACAGTGCTTGCCGTGTTTACACTTTTAACCTACCATTGGCTATTATAAAAAAAAAATAAAAAAAACATATTTGACACAATTTCTCACAATCCCCCCCCCCCGCCTCCCCCCCACATGTGATCAGCTATGTGTGATATCTGAATGATAAACTGATTGCTCACTCGAGCGCAGGAGGCTCCTGGAGGCGGTTTTCGGGGTTGGTGGTGGAGGCAAGCCCTGATTTCCTGCTGCTATCGAGGACAGGAACGTGGAGAAGTAAAGCCCCGAGCCCTCTCGTACAGGAGACAGGATGGGTGGAGGAGTGTACGGTGGCAGGGTCATAGGGTTGTCCAGCAGGCGCGCCGGGGAGCGCAGGTGGCTCTGGAAAGGCGAGATGGTGGAGTAGACGGAGGGAGCGATGAAGGTGCACGGTCGGGGCGGAGGGATGACGAGGGGCTCAGGTCGCGGACGACGCCTTATCTTGTCCGGGGATCTTCCGCCCTCCATCTCTTCCTCCTGGAGCATGATAGATAATACATAATAAATTCAAATGAACACACGTTTTTAAAACAGAAATTTAAAGACTTCGGGATGCGATGTTATTAAAGGAGTTATCAATTTTCCCTAGTTATAATGTATTATGCAAATAACCGATATTTCTCTCCAAAAATGACTAGATTTGGATCCAGTGCCAATCCAGTGTTGGGGGAATAATGTGCATTAGAGCGTCTTATAATAAGTACTGAATAAAACAAGCTATTATAAGTAAGTAATCACTCACGTAATGATGCGCTAAACTAGAGTTACCATAAGACCCTTATGTTTATAATTATTTCCAATTATGACCAACGATATCGATTATACTGTTACAGTTATACTGTTGCTATAGCATTGTTATGTTATTGAACCTCATGATCGTGTACAAACTCTAAATCCTGACAATATTATCAGCTCTATCTGATGTACAGCACACCATACCTGGTTGAAAGCATCAGTGGCCCTTAACGAGCGCCGGCGAGTCACGATAACGGACGGCTTGTGCTCGGACTGCTGCGGAATCTCTGGAGGAAGCCTCTGCTCGCGCGTCCAGCCGCCCGTCTGCTCTATCGAGACCTGCTTCCTCCGAACAGGTACGGACACAGGGATGACTAGCGGAGGCATCCCCGCCTGTCTGCTGGACGTGCCCTCCTCACGCTGCCGAGACATGACGGATTAACAGAGACGGAAAGAGAGAACGGGTTATAGGGATGACTGTTAGAGGAAAGAATATCAAACTCAATTTGACATTCAGTACACTGTACATAAACATACGGTATATAAACGTGATGTTTTTGGGTAAAAAAAAAAGAAAAAGAAAAAGGGGGCAGTTGATGTCCAGACTCCGAGTGGTTATTTGGGTGTCGGCCCAAACACAGTATTGTTCATGATTTCTGTATTTTAAATATTTTGCAAATATTATACAGAAAATGTGTTTGGCCAAAGAAGCTATTTCAGACGTTTACGCAACATGGAAGTGACCAGTCTCGCTTCCCTAAAAAATTTCAAGTTGCTAACTTCAGCCATTTTGGAGAGATGAAAAGAGGGCATTTCTCAGCGTTATACTGTCTCGCTTCAAACAATAATCATTTAAAATGCAAATTATTCATATTTCTTTAGGAGTATTGATAATAAAATTGGTATAAACGTCTAGAAGCATATGACCTGTAAAATAAAGCATTCTACAAAATTAAGGATTTTTCCCCCAGAATATCTGTAGTGTCCGTAACCATGTCAAATTCATGCTGCGATATCTTAACAATTTTTGCATTTTAGAATGATAGACTTTTTCAGGTTTGTGTCTTTTCATGTGAAATCTAAATTTAAAATCTAAAGTTTCATCTGAATGACAGTTAAGACCGTTTGAATTTTAAAAAGTTCCGGATTCTGAAACATAAAAGGCCATGTTTTAAGTTCATGTGTTTCTTTTTATCTGATAAAAATAGTATGTATATTTGCCAAAAGAAACAAAACAAAACAAAAAAAAACATTATATAGAATTATATATACTGTATATAAATAAATAAATCAAAGCATGGATCGGGAGATAAGAAGCATTAAGTGTTATGAAAAATTGTGTTATATGATGAGATCTGAAAATTCACTTTTTCACCCAGATGAGACTTTTTTTAAATTTTTTTTTTATTTTTTTTTTTTTAGCACCGATACCATGTTTTGGTATTAGTTGCAGTTGTGTGACTTTGTCAACGAGCATAATGCAGCACTGTGACACAAAATCCCCAAATCTCAACTTTCTAAACCAGGAGCAGTCGAGTGTGAACCGGATGCCGATCAAAGAACTGAACCTTGTTATTAAAATCCTACACGTGTAGCAGAGCCTAGAAACATAAAAATAACAAAGTACAAAGTAACAAAGTGTCGGACCAGAGATTAACTCCAGGAGTGGAAACATGGGATCGGAAAAAGACTTCTAGAAGAATTTCACGGACTTCTAGATTTGTACCTAATACTTTTACCATTAGATTACCAGAAAAACTAACAAGGAATGTTAAAAAAAACAACAACAACAAAAAAAAAACGGTAAATGTTATGTTGCTGCGGCTCTCTAGACCCCTAGACGCTAATTTTGTCAATATTTGGTCCCGTCAATATTTGCGACCCTAATGCACTTATCTCAGTGTTTCACTGCAGTGGGCTCCGAGCCACCTCAGCCGGGATCATCACTCCGTTTGCATTAAAACTTTTCCACCGTTCAAATGTTTTACTGCGGCTTGGAGTCTCATCACCCTGCTATGCTTGGAGTCTTCCCTTTACCACCATCACTCACCAGAAATTTCAGCACAAGTCCCGGTTTGACCTGAACAGACATTCGACCTTATTGTGACCTTGTTCGGACCAATTAAAAACCCTAGTGACGATGGTAATCGCATATAAAGCCTACGAACATGGAACCCGTCCTTAAAATAAATAAATAAATAAATAAATCACAGGAACGGAAAACAGGAAACCGTAACATCCCCCAATCAGTAGCATAGAAATGACACCACAGTCCAAACAAATGGAGAGAGTGCGACTATGGGACGAGAGATCATTAACCCCGTCTCATCATGTTTCGCATTTATTTCATTTCAGAGGAGAAAAAAAAAAAAAAAAAATTCTGACTACGATTCAAAACAGGTTTTCCAGGTCAGACCCAAATGCTTCCTTAAAAAAAAAAAAAAAATCCTTTTTTAAAATAGTAGACCATGAAAGCACACGCCTCAGACCCCTAAAACTTTACTGCTGTGGCTTTTAAGATTGCAAAAAAGTGACTTTTTTATTGGCTTAATCTTTAGCACTGGTTATAGTGAAGAAAAAAAAAGGAAAAGAAAAAAAAAGATGAATAGCAGTTGTGCGTGATCTCTCTCAGCAAACATGGCGAGGTTGGGTGCATCGGCTCCTCCCTAAAGCTACAGACTCGGTGTGTGTGTGTGTGTGTGTGTGTGTGTGTGTGTGTGTGTGTGTGTGTGTGTGTGTGTGGGGGGAGCATGTGTGGAATGTGTAGGTGTGTAGACATGCAGTGGTGCTCTTTAGAACAAGCCTCTCACACACAAACACACACACACACACACACACACACACACTGTTTTAGTTGTGCATGATGTAAACGACTTTAATAGCAGCTCCACCAGCTGCACGGCACATATGGAACGCCAAAAGTCTTAAAATAGGGGCCTCGATTTCGTTAGCTTGGATGTTTTCAACCACAAAGGGGACTTTGTAAGTGTTTGTAGCACCGGCCGAGGACTTCAGAAATGTTTAAATTCCTCACCACACCTCTATAGTACTTCTGTTTATTTTACATTCGTTTTTAAAAGATGCACCGATTACAATGCTCCTGGACGAAAGTCTGACAGATTCTGCCCGTTTTCTTTCCACCAGTCCCTATAATGAACAGCGATCGCTCTCAGCAGGGAGGTTCAGTGTGATGTGAAACACATGGGTTTGATCATCTACCCATAAATTGGCATTTAATAATAAAACAATTAAACAATTCCAGGCATCAGTATATTGTAAGATCCATGGAGACTGAGGAGCATTTACTTTAAAATTCTACAGTACGATTACTTAATCTTCACTGTGAACATACTTGTGGGCCTGAGAGTTTAACTGTAAACTTTATCTTAATGCTAAAATAAAAGGCAATGTTAATATTCTGCGTCTAAATATAAAATCGTATAGCTCCGTTACAATGCACAACACTCGAGCAATGGTCAATATCAAAACCCAAGATGACGTACACAGTATACTGCTAGGGGGGGGGGGGGGGGGGGGAGTGCAGATGTGGGCAAACTATACAAATACAGTACAGCAGAGATTCCCGAGGGCAAATATTACTCAAGTAAAAGTAGAAGTTCTCCACTGACATGTGCACTTGAGGAAAAGTAAAAGAAAAAAAAATTAAATAAAATAAAGTAGTCACCTTCAAATTTACTTAAGTATGCAAAGTGCAGGGTTTACATTAGCTCGCAGTCGGCTTTACACCGTGTCTCATTACAAAGACTTGAAATTTCGCCATGCGGAAATGTGGTTAAGCAGCAGTACAGATATTTCTTGGAGCACGTAGTGGGATAAAAGTAAAACATATCCTCTAATACATATCTACTCAAGCCAACTAGAGATACGTGAAATATGTACTTAAGTACAGCAACAAAGTAAATATACTCCATCGGCTTCCAGCTCTTTTGGATAGTCCAGCTCTGATTAATGTGACAGTGGCCGGCCAGCTTGCTCCATAGACTCACTAGACTTGCACCTTACGGGAATCAAACTCACGGCCCATGCAGGAGCTCATACGCGATCATCATAGAATTGGTGGCAATTTTAATTCATTAATTGGCAAGAGAATATGGAATAAGCTAATTTTTTTTTTAAGTCAGATTCTGGTTATTGGCCAATCGTTTGGTGCTTCTCCAATAGTTTTTATATTATATCTGATCCCCCCCCCCAAAAAAAACCTCTCTGTACACTTAACAGACCAGGCATTTTTTTCTTTTGACACTTATTGCTGAGAGAATTTAAACCAACAAAGCATTTAAGGAGCTTTTCTTCACCACTGTCACCTCTGGATTGTTCACTAGGGATCCCGTGAACATCTGGATTTCTGTAAACTGCACTGTCGATAAACGTGCTGCACAAAAATGAATCCAAATATTGACCTTCCTATTTTTGAAACGTGAAATAATAAATTTAATTGAAAAGAATTCTCAACATTCTCTTTGTGTCAATTTTGAGAGTTGGTGAGATGTTATTACATCTGATTACTATAGTACTAATAAATTCTGTACGCGCAAAGCTGACTGGCATTATTTTTGTATACACTGCAAAAGTGATGTCTTTATAAATGAAAAAAAAAAAATCTGAAATCTATGGAAACACAGCCAAGTCCATACACTTTTGAACCTTTTTGTTGTTGTGGAATTTGTCCTGTGTACATCACCACATTGAATTTGAAATGTGACACTCATAGTCAAGAGCGAAGTCAAGACTTTGAGCTTTAATTCAAGGGGCTTGACAAAAGTGTGGCGTTAACCATCCAGAAATTACAGCAGTTTTCATAAACATGCAACCCATTTTGGTGGGCTCATAATTACCCGAACACAATAACATAATTACAAACATAAGGATTGCTGTTAATACTTGAATAACGTTTTTTGTGGAAACCATTCGATCTCCTATTAGGAGTTCGAGAGAACAGCTACAAATGCAGATGTAACACTCAGAACCACCTCCAGGCCTTTAATTTGCTTGATTATTCACGGATTAACGATGGAACAGACCAACACACCTGGCCATGCATCTGCTTGTCGGACATTTGTTCCATTATTTTTGACCCCTCCAAATAAGGGCATGTGTATTGAAATGTTTATAATTCCGGAATGGTTAATGACAAATTTTTCAAACCCCTTGAATAACAGCTCAATTTGTTTGTACAAGTTAATATATATGTAATAATTAAACCGAAATTTTTAAATCATAGAAATTTCATTGAAACAATTTCAAATTCAAACAAATGCTTAAAACCGGAAAAAGTATATTCTAATTATCTTCCATCGAGAAACCTGCGTTTTACAAAAATCGTATGTAAAGAAATCTTGGGATAGGGTTTAATCTAATATTTAGTTTGTTGTAATCTTAAATTACGAAACTGTAGATTATTCGACCAGATTCAAGATGTTTTGCCAAGATGTACTGTACTTTGCGCAATAGCACAGAAGGTTTAGTCTGTAACATAACAAATCTGTTTATATTTCATTCTAAGAAATCTCATACATCGGAAACTGTATGGTGGGCGTATTATATACCCCAAGGAGTTTGTTGTTCGAGGTGCTCTGAGAGTCGGATCAACCACGGCTGTTATTATGCAAGTAACGCCAGAAACGAACATTTTTAACTAACGTTAATTGTGAAAATCCATAGATAATAAAGTATGATGGATGTACGGTTCCGCCAAGCAAACGGCCGTGTTATAAAAAGATTTCAGGACAGTTACTGAAAGATAATCGACCTGTGGGAGGAAGAGCAGCTCCATCACACCACGCTTTCTTTAATTATTTTCCCACAACAGCAAGTGTTTTATTACTCGCGCCGAATGCCGAATGTCATGCTGATACTGATATCTGATCATGATACGCGACCGCCCGGGGTTTCATTCTCTTTCACAGACCGTGTTCCGGATCAAGCAGGCGATCAAGACGAGCACGTCTATGGTGGTCATATAGGATCTCTCAAACCAAACGCAGACATCCCATGACTCCTGGAAGTTCCAGAACTCTCCTGGATACTGATAGAAGCTTCCCTTCCGCCTGCAAATCATAGACAATAATCCAGGAAATGGATTTTTTGAGAGCAAGCAAAGGAGGGATGGACGGAGAGTGAGTGAGAGAGAGCGAGCGCGGGCATCCTGCTTCGTCTCACTTTGTCCCAAGCGAACGGATCATTTTTCAACATTTCTTTCTCGCCATCAATCAGATCGGTTCGGTGTCCTACATCACCCTGGTGGAATCGGCGGGGGGGAAAAAAAAAAAAAGAGAAAAAACCTAACAAAAAGTACAATGATAAGCAGCACTGCCTGACAGCAGTAAAAAATTTCACTATTCTCAACAGCAGGTTTTCTATTGCTCATGGTTACGGTTGTCTCCTTTGACAAAAAGACAGAAAAGACGGAAAGAAAGTCTAACCACTGCTTAGAGACATCATTCTATGGGAACTGGGGGTTTCCCCAAATCATCGCCCACTCTTTAATCATCTATATCGCTTTATCCTGTATACAAAGTCGCAGGGGCCTGCGGTCTATCCCAGGAGACTTGGGGCACACCCTGGGTACATCCGGGACGTGGTGCCAATTCATCTCAGGGCACACGCGCTCATTCACGCACTACAGGGATGCCAACCAGCCTAATCTTCATGTCTTTGTACTGTGGGCGGAAACCGGAGTACCCTGGAGGAAACCCACCAACCGCGGGGAGAACATGCACACCAAGGCGCAAGACGAGAGCGCGAACCACCGCTAAGACACCGTCCACCGTCCTACCTGGACAGATGGTTTAAAAAGGGACAGTCCTGGGAAAATCATACTCCTTGTTTATTAAATAACTGTAAAAGATTAACCGTAGCATTTGATATGTAACTTCATTGAAACTATCTGGCTAGCTGTTAGCTATACTGTATTGATGCACTATGGGATGAGATAAAAGTTCCTCTCTACATGGTTTAAGTTCTAACAAGATATAAAAACAACCTTGTAGACTAAATGATGCTAATGAGATAATGTGGTGGCACAGTGGCGTAGTGGTTAGCGCGGTCGCCTTGCACGTCTCTGCATCGGGTCTAGTGGGTTTCCTCCAGGTTCTCCGGTTTCCTCTCACCGCCCAAAGACCTGCGGAAAAGGCTAACTGGCATTATATTGACTGGAGGTCGCAATATTGACCGGGCGTCCACTCAGGGTCGCACAAATGGAAATAAATACAAGGGTCACCGTTGGCCTCCAGTTGGATTACAGAGGATCCTGGATGGATGGAATAATGCAATATAATACAATATAATATAACATATTGCTTAAGTGCTCTGTCCTTAGTTCATTCACCCGTGCTGCGACTGACAGCATAATTAACAACTGTAGAACACCTGCGATGGCAAGTGATACATATAGTTAAACATTCTAGTGCTGTTATACTCTATATCATCACTCGTGGAACAGCTCACATCCAATCGGATTACTTGGTCGCAACTAACTGTTGTATAAAATAATATGTGCTACTTATTTTGTATTTTCTGCATTACCCAAGGTGGTTTCCAGATTAGCAAAAATACAAGATCTAATGAGATCTCTTTGAAATATATTTTTGTGGACAAACACCATGAAATCAGTGTCTGGCCTGGACTGACCATGCACAGACCAATGACTTACAATGTCTTACAATGTCTTTTTATGGCACTAACAGACATTTGTATTTGTATTTCTCACCTTTGCGGGCAAAAACTCCATCTCAGAAGCCTTCTGCGCCAGAGTCTCAAGGTTGATCTCTTTCGACGTCCTCCTCCTTCTCTGTGTGCTATGGATAACACCTACTGAGGGTCCCACAACACCACCGATGCCTCCGTTACGGGCCGGTTCCTTTGCTGCCACGTTGCCTGTAGGGGAGACACCGTCCTTCGAGAGCCTTCTAGAGCGACGAGGGAGAGCCTCGGGTTTGCCATCGGTTTCTTGAGTCTCCTGAAGGACCTGGCCAAGACCTGGATCTTTGCTCATTGGTGACTGGGGACTAGGATCCTGTCTTTGATGCGACAACGAACAAGAACCTGCTTTGACTTCAATGTTGTCCGGTTGCTGTGGTGGTCTGGCCAGTCGCTGGTCTTGCTGAAGTTGTTGCGGGGGACATGGTTCTGGCTGCAGCATGTTTTGCAGCTGTTGTAGCTGCTGCTGCTGCTGATGATGCAGCTGCTGCTGATGCAGCTGCTCCTGCATTTTCTGCTGTTGATGGTGGTACTGTTGTTGGATTTGGAGTAGTCGCTGTTGTTGTTGGTGTTGTTGATGCTGTTGGTGTTGCTGCTGCTGCTGCTGCTGTTGTTGTTGCAACATTTGTTGCATTTGTTGCTGTTGTAACTGCAACATCTGCTGCTGCTGTTGTTGTTGCTGCTGCTGTGATTTTGGTGGCTCGCTGTAACCCAGATTTTGTTGCGTACTGTTTCCTTGGAAAGGCTGAAAAAAACCAGAGGTCTGAAGTTGCTTGTGAGGTCCAAACGCCACCTGAAAGGACTGGAGAGTAGAGTCGGGCATGGAGTGACGCATGGCGTGAGGCTGGTACTGGGGGTCTGCTGGTTTGTGTCCCTGCTGATGAGCCTGGAACTGGGAATGATGCATGGCTGCCATGGCATGAGCATCCCATTCCATTCCTTGTGCATGAGCTTGCGTTGGTTCAGAGTAGGACACAGAGGAACTTGCAGACATCTTCTCTTGCTGCAAGGTGTCCATGTCATGATTGGTCTTGGGTAAACCTTGATGTCCACGTGCATCCTCCATTCCACTTAGAGTGGGACCAAACTTCTGGGGCAATTTAGTTGAATTTGGCAGGCCTGGGAACCAATTGGAGGAATGCACCGGCTCTTGGGGAACCCATTTCACTGGTCCTGATTGCTGAAAATGACCCCATACTTGATAGCCTTTCTCAGGTTTAAAAATAGCTGAGTTTTGGAGATCAAAACCGGGGTCCGTCCTCCCTCCAGCACCACTGTTTGTTTGCTCCAGCGACGCACCTCCGACGTTGTAAAAGACCTCACCCGAGTGCTCGATGCCTTCAATATTCTGCTTGCCCAGATTACTGACGTTCCCTCTCTGATGAGGAGACAGGCTCATGTTGAGATTGAGATTGCAAAATCAACAAAGGGCGTACAGAAATGATCATCGGTGCACACCAACTGAATAAAAAAAAAAAAGAGAAAAAAAAAACTGCTCTACGAGTCTGACTGCTTTCGTCAAAGCACCTTGGTATGCACTCGCAACGCAGAAGAGGGAAGAGATTCTGAATTGCACTTCCTCCCTTGGCCGTTCTCCTCTTCTCCAAACTAGTTAAGCTGTAAACAGCTAAGCGGTTTGTCATCCCTCAGGCAAGATTCTGAAAAAGAACAGCCTTCGATGAGTCTGAGATAGGATGCAAAACCATGCTTGTTTTGTAACATTTGAGCATAAACTTTTTCGTTATTTGTTTTTATAAATCTTTTTTTTTTTTCCCCTGGGCCTGTTTTTTTTTTTTTTTTTTTTGTAATCCATGTCCTGCACATTTTAGAGTACTGAACACATCCCCTACAGTCCATAAAGTGCTGTTATTTTTGAATCAGCTGTTTTGGTGAATCAAAATCATAAACATGCAGAACACACTGTACGCAAGATAGACCCAGGTCGGGAACCTGCGTTCTAGACCATAACACTTTCCTAATAACACTCGGGTCAATGTGTCTGGCTTGTGAACGACTTTCAGAGGACAATCACTTTTAAGCACTCGTGCACTAAATCCACATAAGTGGCCTGCATAGTCAGAATTTCTTTTTTTTTCCTCCCTCGAGTCTTGCGAGGATCGAGATTCCTTTCAGGAGAACTTGATTTTTCAGTCTAGCACGTAGAACAGGGGCAGAAAGCAAACTGCAGCAGGGGCGTGGACGGTGCAGTGCAAGACAACAAGAATTACAGGAAGTGAAGAGGGAAGGGGAAGAGAGAATATGGGAGAGAGAGAGAGAGAGAGAGAGAGAAAGAACTTCTAACCATGCAGCCTATAATATAGCCTTTTCAATCACTTTTGTAATAATAACTAGACTATATAAATATTATAATCATCATCATCATCATGTGCTTCAAAGTCCTGTGCAGGGCTTTAAGCAATAATTCTGCAGCTGACTTTCTTGCTTAGGCCTCTAAGGAATGCGTGCACACTTTTGTCAAGTAAATAAATAAATAAACACACACACACCTATGCAAGCAAATGCAAATGGATTTAAGGCACAGAACCAGGCCAGCCTTTGGCTTGACGTGCTGTTGGGTTAAAGCGCACTTACTCTGTTTTAATGCCGCAACGTCGCCTTGCCGTCTGTTCGTGTTTATGTCTCCAGGTTCGGGTGACAGGAGTGAGTGAGTGAGCGAGGGAGTGAGTGAGTGAGTGACGCAGAAAACCGATCCAACCCGGAGCAAAGTCGACTCTCGTGCATGCACACTGCTCAATATTATATAGTCCTCTCACAGCCGGGTCTGTCTCT
The DNA here is from genome assembly GCA_013621035.1 of Clarias magur. Taxonomy (NCBI): domain Eukaryota; kingdom Metazoa; phylum Chordata; class Actinopteri; order Siluriformes; family Clariidae; genus Clarias; species Clarias magur. The sequence goes on along the minus strand of QNUK01000140.1, from coordinate 184,832 downwards.
CTCTCACACACATACACACACACACACATACACATACATAGACAAACAAACACACACAAAATCGACCGCGACTCTATAGGAAGTCGTTAAGCCTCACCACGACGTCGATGTGTCAACATCTGAGCAGATGGAAACAAAGTTGCACAAAGTCGCGCATTCCGCTGCGTCGCGCGGATCATTCTCTGCCCTCTGAAGTGCGGAGTGTTTGAACTTCAAAGAAGAAGAAGAAGAAAAAAAAGGGGGGGGGGGGTAAAAAAAAACAACAACTAGATCCTAAAGCCTAAAAGCTATTCTCCGTGTGTGAAGTTTCAGCTCATATTTGCATGTCTTCCGTGAGACTTAAGGGTCGGGTTGCACGGTGACGAGTGATTCGCGAATCAACCGACTCCTCTGAACGAGGCTTCACTGGAGTCGATTCACAAGTACGAATGATTCGTTAGTTTGTTTGCTCGTTTTTGTTGTTGTTTGTTTGTTTTTCAAAGGTTGCAACTTTGTTCAATATAAACATTACATATAAGTAACGAGTACATATGGATGTTGTACTTGTTACTTTGTTTAAAGATGGTGTTTATTATTAATAACTAAAGTGTCACTGCACACCTTACAGTTGTTGTTGTTGTTGTTGTTGGTGGTGGTGGTGGTGGAAAAAATATGACAGTAATTAAAATGAAATAAACATTCACTCACTTTCATTCACTTATTACCGCATTATGCTGTATACTGGGTTATGGAGATGGGGTACACCCTGGACAGGGTGCTAATCCATCACAGCACACACACACACACACACACACTACGGACAATTTGGGGACTGCATGTTTTTAAACTGTGGGATGAAACCAGAGTATGCGGAGGAAACCCACCAAGCCAAGGAGAACAGGCAAACTCCATGCACACAGAGACGGAAATCGAACCTGCCCAGGAACCGACCCTGGAGATGCAAGGCGACAGGGGTTGGTGGTGGGGTTAGAAAAAAATTCATGAATGAAATTAAAGTAACTAAATAAGACATATTTTAGACTCTCGATATCCTAAAATATGTCTTCTTTGATTTTTATTTTGTTGTTGTTTTCATTTATTAATTTTTTCGAAACCCCACCACCACAAACTGTAAGGTGCGGGTGATACTTTATTTACTAATAAGAAACATCATCTTTAAAACAAAGTAACAAATACAACATTTATATGTAACAAAGTAGCAACATTTACATATAAAAAAAACAACAACAACAATATCTCCTCGGTCACCTTCACAATGTACAGTACAGACCAAAAGTTTGGACACACCTTCTCATTCAGCGAGTTTTCTTTATTGCCTTCTTTAGCCCAAACGCGTCAGTGGTTTCCTAGCAGATATTCTAGCATGAAGTCCTGATTCACACAGTCTCCTCTTAACAGTTGTTCTAGAGACATTGTCTGCTGCTAGAACTCTGTGTGGCATTGACCTGCTCTCTGATCTGAGCTGCTGTTAACCTGCGATTTCTGAGGCTGGTGACTCGGATTAACTTATCCTCCGTAGCAGAGGCGACTCTCGGTCTTCCTTTCCTGGGCCGGTCCGCATGTCAGCCAGTTTCTTTGTAGCGCTCGATGGTTTTTGTGACTGCACTTGGGGACACTTTCAATTTTTTCCCCAATTTGCCCAACAAGAAACACTTCCAAAGTAGCAACCTTTGAAAATAAATATAGAAATCATTCATTCATTAGAGGGTGTCAGGCCATCACAGGGCACATACACACTGAACACACTCTTTTACACCCTATGGGCAATTTGGGAGGGCCAATCAGCATAATCTGCATGTCTTTGGACCAAGAGAGAAACCCGGATGAAAACCACCAAGCCTGGGGAGAACATGCGCCCGAACCCACTGCTTTGTTACAATTAATTGGGGTGAATTTTTTGTGCCAAGCTGGTTTGTTTAAAAGAGTCGATTCAGTAAAGTGACTCAGAATTGCCGTCACTATGAACGACCTGTTCTTTCAGTTAGTTATCAACCTAAAAGCTTCATATGACCCTGCCACCATGTCAGCATGTGGAAGATTCCACTGAAGGCCATGAAAGGCCAGGATTGTGGGACGTGTGACATAAACAGCGTTTTAACAACTTTAGGTTTTAAGTAGGAGGTTTCAGATGGATACAGAGGAGAACTGAGCAATAATTAGGGTGAAGGATTTTACTAGGGTTTCTAAAGATTTTATTTAGTTACAGATTATCTTGTTAAGGTACAATTTTTTAGACATGACTGTTGCCAGACACCTCCAGGGCTGGGGGTTCAAATCTCGCCGCCAGCCGGTGTGTGGAGTTTGCCTGTTGTCCACACCCTTGTTAGGTTTTCTCTGGGTAATCCCACAGTTCAAAAACATGTGTTTTAGGCTGATTGGTGTTTCTAACTCGTCAGTAGTGTATAATTGGGTGGGTGACGGCCTGTATGTTGCCAGAGGTCTGATTTTCCTACTATAACTTCCCCTTGAGCAGTGACAGTGAGTGTGACGTCTTACATAATTGCAGTCAAATGTCATTCAGTAATGATGGACCGTTTTTCAATGCTGAGGTACTTGATTTATTTGTATCTGGACAAGACACAATTACACACCACCAAATCAGCTGTGTGTATTGAGATCATTCAGAATAATTTCAAGCCATCCTCATACACAGGGATTATAAATCATGACTCTTTCGTAACTGTATGATGTAAAGTTGAACCATATTGGATGGATTAAGTATAAATGTAACAGACTGCAAATAACTTACAGATATGAGTAGGACATAAACTGTTGTTGTTGTTGTTGTTTAGATAGTTTGGCAAAAATTTCACAGGACAGCTGATAGGAATAGAGCTGCGCTTCTTTCTGCCAGATGAAGTATTTATTTATTTATTCATCTTTAGCTGCTGCCTGGTCAGCATTCTGGTAGGTTTAATTAGACTATTCATTTGATTATATTTTGCGTGTGGTGGTTGGGTGGATGGATGGGTTGGCACCCTGGTACAGGACTAGCGTTATAAAGAATGAGAAAGATGGAGAGAGAAAGTAGTTGTACTATTTAGCTATAGTTTTAAAAGTAGTGTGGCTGTTAGCAGTAAAAGAAGTTAGTAGAGATCGGGAAAATCAATCCAGTTATGAATGGCAATTATTTTGTGTGGTAATTCACATATCGCCACACTGACTTGATTGATTTTTGAAAAAAAAAAAAAAAACATCACTCTAATACATTTATCATAGAGATGAATCGGTCGATCAGCATCAGGTATAAATTATTCCGTACCAAGCGCAGAAGCCTCCAAGTTGCGCAACAGAAACACGTTTTTATGATGCTACATTATCAAATCCTCCGATGTGCCTTTTTCTCCAAACTCTGTGAGCAAATTACATTTAGCAGGTACCCTTATCCAGAGGGAGATTTTTTTAAATCTCACTATATATGTGAGCAGTTGAGGGGCCTTGCTCAAGGGTCCAACAGGGACAACTTGGTGGGTGGCTGTGGGATTTGAACCTGGTCATTTCTGAACCATAATGACCCCTGGGATTATGACCATTGAGCTTCCCCTGAACCTTTTCTTATTATCGAACCCACTAATTTCACAGACTTATACTGGTGTAAGTCTAAAAACACCAGGAGTGCTAGTTAGTTGAAAATCGTTAGGAGTCCCACAAAGAAACTGCACGCATTCTCGCAGACACCCAACCCGCGCGCCCACTGTCAAGTTGACTTTTTTTTTTAATGATAAACTCTTGATAATGATAAACTCTTGTATTTGAAGGTAGTTTGTATTGTTTAAATGCAGCTCGATTCAGAACTGTATTTAATTCATCATTAAACTCGATTAAAAGATTTTAAACTGTGACAAAAAAATTTTTTTTATCGAATCGTGATGTTTATAGCATCGGATCAGCACCCAGATATCGTGATTATATCGGATCGGGAGGTCACTGCTGATTCACATACTTAGTACTTAGTAATAGCAGTATGAACAGTAGTAGCGATATTAACATTAATTCTAGTAGTGAAAGTTAGCCGAGGAGAGAGAGAGAGAGAGAGAGAGAACAGACCCGCAGGAGTTAAAGTCTGGTGACGCGTCAGCTGACCGGGTGGTCATGTGACCGCTGGCTGCGTTATTAGTGAAAGAGGAAAAAGGCGAGCAGCTCAAGCGCGGTGTCTGAAGCTGCCTCTGAACATTGCGGGATCATCATGGCCTGGACGAAGTACCAGCTGTTCCTGGCGGGTTTAATGCTCACCACTGGCTCCATCAACACGCTCTCCGCAAAGTAAGCTGTTTCCCGCTGCAACAGAGTACAGTGGCACGCGCCGCGTTCTATTCTGCTTTGATGTTTGTCCGTCGCTTTTAGCACGTGATCTAGTCGGATACAATGTTATTGTTATGATTTTATTTGATCTTTTGAGGACAAGAGAGACGGGAAAAGGGATTTCTTTTCATGTCGCTGAGAATTCTAAACACAAAAACTGAATACTGAAGCGAGGGAGGGCAGGCGGGGGGGGAGGGGGGTTATTCGTTTAAACAATACGTGTGGTAAAATAATAATAATAATAATAATGAAGAATAAAACCGCATACAAACAAGTGGATAATATTAACATCACGCTTTGTTGGAAAAACAGAATGATCAGGCTCATGAACACCCCTACACTGGACTGTACCATCGCCTATCAGCTGGCAGCGCTTGACCTGTCTCCTTTACACCATGTGCATTTACTTCTGTAGTGTACAAAGAACAGCTCTGTATTCGTCAATTACCTGTTTAGTTCAATTTAGCCTTTTAAAAGTAATAGATTTCAACAAAGGACAAATCCTGACCCGTTACACAGTTCAAACTGCCCTATATACAGTATGTGAGTGAAAATCGGCATCGTCAGCTATACTACTTTATTCTGTATACAGGGTCGTGTAGGGGCCTGGAGTATATCCCAGGAGACTCGGGGCACACCTTACTGGAGTGGGTGCCGTTACCCTCACACACTCGCACGCTCATTCACACCCCACTAGTTATTCTCATCTGCATGTCTTCGGACTAGTAACCGGAGGAAACCTACCAGGCACGGGGAGAATATGCAAACTCTATGCCGGCAGACCCCAAGGCGGGAAACGTGTGTGTGTGTGTGTGTGTGTGTCCAGCAGTGTGTGTGTGTGTGTGTGTGTGTGTGTGTGTGATGCTGAGTGTGCAGTCTGATCTCTTCTAAACATGACATAATATTGCTGATATGGCTGGATTTTCTTTTATGACACCGTAATGCATCAGTAGTGGATTATTAGCTCATCAGCCATTCGAGATTAAGTTTTATTGATATTTCTAATACCTAAAATCTGTTTAATTCTCTGGTTGACTGTGGATTCAGGCTTCTATTCCTAACTAAGCAGAAGCTACACACCAGATTGAATTAGTCGCTTTTGGGGGTTTTAATAGACTATCAAGTGCTTGGTTGGAGTTAAAACCTGCGCTAACGTCAGCTCTTTTCTGGAAACTATTTCGGTTAATTATTTAAAAGAAGAAAAAAAATCATTGATCTTTTTTTTTTTTTTCTGCCACTGGTTATTCAGAACGGTCCCCGTCTACATGCATCTAGTGGGAGAAATCAAATAAATAATTGCCCTTTTATTCAGCATATTATGTCTGTAACATGAGCGTAAAAACTATCAAGCTTCTTTCCAGCAATCCGGTAACATGAATATCGAAAGACAAAGTGAAAGTCCTCCACCTGTGCTGAATGAAATCCGAGAAGAAAGTAGTTCCCTGTAAGAGTCTCACTTAGAAAGACCCGCTGTTTCTTTTTTCCCCTTTTCCCTCTTAGTCTGATGTCTATACTTGGTAGTGTTTTTTTTCACATCCTTAGCAACTCAACTCAAGCGGTATTGAGAGCACACAGCAGTCATGCTCTATCTAATTACCTGTCTGTCAATGCCTGACGGGATTACTGTCATGAGACAGGAGGTCACGAGTGCATAAGCGTAATCTAACTGCTGTTCAGAGGAGGCTGATCCTGATGACAAAAAAAAAAAAAAAAAAAAAAAGTGTCGGTTTAAAACCTCATACCATCAACAAATGTTCTCAAACTGGAACCTGTGGGCAAGTCGTGGCCTGCTGTGGATCATTACTGCATGGCGGACTGTTATTCATACCTTTTAGTGTTTTGATATTTTCCTTCTTATCTTGTTTTTTTTCCCCCCCTACAGTGGATTTCAGACCCAGCGCGAGACTTCAATAGGTGTTAACTTGTTATCTTTGAATCTGAGTCTCTAGTAAACAAATCAGTTAAAACAACTGTCTCAAGGGGGGGGAAAAAACCTTTCCAATCAATTGATGATGATGAAAGCACTTTACTGCATTTAAGGCATTACTGTGAGTAAATGTATAACTAAAATGTATTTATTAACTGTATTAACAGATGGGCCGACATGTTCTCCGCTCCTGGTTGCTCCGGTACGCCGGATCACGGCTTCTCCCATCCCTTCCTGCAGGTAAAATTTGTTATTAAAACTTGCACTTATATTTGAATTTAGTTTGTATTATTTAAATGCTGCGCTTAGGTGTTTAATATTAGAAAACTAATGTTAACTAAAAACAAATTTTATGGAATGAGTCTGGCAAGCTGTAACAGGAAAAGTGTGATGCATCCAGATGTGAAGTTGCAATACTGCTACTAACCCAAAGTAAGCATTTGAATTAACGTTCAGGAGTGACGCATTGTACATTTTGCGCGTCATCTTTGGCACGCTAACTCGTGATCTGATGATAACGGAGCAGAAACGTGACCACATTTACTACCTCGCAGCCCTTTTTTCTTGCTCAGTTCCCCTCTTCTGATCCTTGGTGTCATCAGTTTCCTGTGAACTGACTACTCAAGTGGCTCACATGAACCGTTCCTGACTCATGCTTTCCTCTACATGGCTTCTGCTTTGTTGTGGCCACACTGTGCATTCACTCTCTCTCTCTCTCTCTCTCTCTCTCTCTCTCTCTCTCTCTCTAACATCCCTCCAGGCCGTGTGCATGTTTTTGGGCGAGCTGAGCTGCCTCGCTGTTTTCTACATCCTTATCTGCCACGACCGGCGTAATCCGGAACCCAGAATAGAGCCGGGCCAGAGCTTCAACCCGCTTCTGTTTCTCCCGCCCGCTATCTGTGACATGGCTGGAACCTCCATCATGTATGTCGGTAAGAAGGAGCAGTTTAAAAAAATATATATTATTATTATTATTATTATTATTATTATTATTATAAAAAAGGTTTCCGTTCACACACATGCGGTCATTGACACTGTAGTATAGATATAGAAGAGAAATGATTCATATTCACATTATCCCAGTGGCCCACAGATGACGATTGGTTCTGTTCCGAGTCTGGTGTTGGCGTGTTTCCTTCCCAATGTACAGTAACCGGTTCTTTGATCATCATCATTAGGGATAAATTTATACTTTTAAAACTGCTTTGTGAGAACACTTTTTGTTTTTTTCTCTTCCCTGCTGTTAAGCACATCCTCTGTTTCTATAGCAATGGTGGTTTCCGCAGAGCCGGGTCGCTAGCCTGAGAACCAAACCTCCTTCTTTCTCATCACGACTTTGGAACCAAAATAAATGGGCACAGGGTTAAGCGCTTTCCCCAAGGGCCCAACAGTGGCAGCACAGTGGTGGTCATGGGTTCAAACTCCCATCACCAGCATCACCACTGTCTTGCAACCTTGGTTGGGTAAGGCAACACGGTGAAGGTGATCGTGATGATCGATGAAAATGATTCCCATGATTTGGAGCTCGAACCCATGACCCTCTGATCAGCGACCCAGGTCCACAACCTCCTGAGAGTCGATGCATACAAAGTGCAGCATTTTTAGTTTTAATTTTGACGTAAGTTGGGGAGGCTTGAAATATTTCACTTTACATGCATGTCCTTTCCCATGACCACCATCAACTTCACCATGCTGCCTTTTAAATTTTCATTCTTGGCTCCACTCCCTCTTGAAATATAATCCAGCCTTTTAAGTTTTCATTTTGACACGAGGGGGGGAGGAGCTAAGAATTTAAATGCATTTACATTAAACAACCCTGTGTTTGGTTGTTTTGCAAAACCCAGTATTTGACTTTACCCCCCCCCCCCCCTCCCTCCTTCTGCATCTAGCACTAAACATGACCAGTGCCTCCAGTTTCCAGATGTTGCGTGGAGCGGTGATCATCTTCACCGGCCTGCTGTCAGTGGCTTTCCTGGGTCGCCGGCTGGCAGCCAGTCAGTGGATCGGGATCCTGATCACCATCATGGGCCTGGTGGTGGTCGGCCTTGCTGATTTCATGTACGGCAACAAGGAGGAGCACAAGACGAGTGAAGTCATTACAGGTACATGCAGGGCTTCAGGTCATCCTGAACCTTCTACCAAAGTTTTCTTTCATGATTTACATTCTTGCAGGGGGAATTCAGGAAATACTCAAATAATCAAACCTAGACGTTACTACATGGATCAGAAATATTTTGGCTTGCTTGCTTGCTTGCTCGCTCAAGGTATTTTTAAGGTGTAGTCTAAAAGAAATTGTTCTTTGCCCCGCAGGTGACCTTTTGATCATCATGGCTCAGATCATTGTGTCCGTACAGATGGTCCTGGAGGAGAAGTTTATTTATAAGCACAACGTTCATCCTCTGAAGGCGGTCGGGACTGAAGGTAAAGCTTTGCAACCAAGTGCTGCGATCTTGCTTTAATCCATGGATTAATAGTATTTCATTTATTTATATTTGTCAGTTGTAATTTTTCAGGTCGTTTAAAAAAAAAAAAAAAAAAAAAAGATTTTGGAGTGTGGATAGTTTACAGTTTACATCGAGACATTTTTAATAGCTGATTAAAACATTCGTCCTTTTGTGGCAGGATTTTTTGGTTTCGTCATCCTGACCATCCTCCTCATCCCGATGTTCTACATCCCGGCTGGGAACTTCGGCACCAACCCGCGGCAGGTTCTGGAGGACGCTCTGGATGCGTTCTGCCAGATCGGCCACAAGCCGCTGATCGTTCTGGCGCTGCTGGGCAACACGGTGAGCATCGCGTTCTTCAACTTCGCCGGCATCAGCGTGACCAAAGAGATCAGCGCCACCACGCGCATGGTCCTGGACAGCCTGCGCACGCTGGTCATCTGGGTGGTGAGTCTGGCGCTGGGCTGGGAGGAGTTCCACGGCCTGCAGATCCTCGGCTTCCTCATCCTGCTGCTGGGCACGGCGCTCTACAACGGACTCCACAAACCCCTGATGGCCAGGCTGCCCTGCTGGTCTGCGGCGCGGGAGACGGAGCCGGGAGAAGCAGACGATACAGAGAGACTGCTGAACTAACGAGGAACGGACAGCAAAGCGCGATGCAGACTCTGCACCGGCTCGGGGTTGTCCGTCTCTGTAGAGCGCTGAACTGACTCGATATGTCTGGAAACCAGGGAACATTTGAAACCTCTCTGGGTTTTGCATTTTTATTTGCTCTTTTTCTAGTCACATGACCACCAGGACTGACGGACGGTAGAAGAGGATGCTCTGATGCTCGATGATGTCAGCAGCCTCTCATTTTTAGATTGATTAATTTCTCATAGTGCCATATTAGATTTACCAACGGGTTAAAAAGGGACAATGAACACGCATTTTAGTTTATTTTGAAATCATTTTCAATTAGTTTTAATGTTCTCAATGTAAAAAAAAAAAAAAAAAAAACATTTTTTTTTTTTTGCTTTTTCGTGGCCAATAATATGCTGCCTTTTGAAAATGTGGGCATTTTTACTTGGATTCTTCATCATGTTCTATAGTTATTATATAACAGATGATCCTCAATGTATCAATCACTATAACACAGCATTGACACTATTCTATATGAAATGGAAATAAAACCGAGATTTGAAATTAAATAAGGAAATCTGTATCTTGATGTAATTGCTGGCTTGAACATGTTTGGTGTTTTAATTAAATGACCTCTTTAAAAAAAAAAAAAAAAAAATATATATTTGTGTAAGCATGCTTTATATATTTTATGGGAGCTAGATTCCAGAGACCTTATTTGCCATTTGTGCACATTCCAAGAGTATGAGTGCGTTGGAATTTTTTTTGCGCAGAAACGCTTATCGCTGAGTCAGTGATAACAAAAAGTAAGATAAAGTAGAATGAACATGTTATAGAGGAAGGATTTGCACTGTGGTTTGTTTTACATTCTCCCCAGGTATTGAACTATTGCAGTTCTTCAAATGTATTTATTTCATTTTAATTGCACATTTGATGTCAGTTTTTATTTTGCACTTTGTTTTTTTGATGATAAACAGGTGACGGATAGTAACTCGGTCTTAAATCAGATACATGTTCACTGGTTACAGCAGGAGGTCTCTGTATGACAAGGACAAACACTTAGAGGAGTGAGATATGCATGCTCTTTTGTTCCCTTGTTTCTTTTGCTGATCAGAAATATAATCTGATCGTACCGGTAAATAAAAGCCCATAGTTAGTATTTCCAGTACAGTGTATATATAATGTACAGTACTATGATGGAGAGTTTGATGCATGATTCAGAGTACAGTATGTTCAACATGGGGATGGCAGGTCTGTTTTATATAATGGTGTAATTAGAATTACATTATAAATACAGGAGCTCTACACACCCCCTGTTAAAGTTGCAGTATTTTGTAAGAAGTATGATTATTCATGTCTGGATTCTTTTTCCCTAAAAATGAACAAAAACAAGGTGGAATAAGCATGTATATGTCTGACCTAATACAGCAATCATACTGCATAGGGATTCCCTGTTTATAGTCCACTTTAAGTTACTACACAAGATGTATAGTTTTTCTCTCTCTCAAAACTAGGAATGAACACATGGCATTAGGCAATTACGTCACAACAACCATCAGTTGTTATTTTAACACATGAAGGTTAGCTGTTCTCGAACAGTTCTTGCTGCTATGAAGGATTTACAGAGCAGAAGTAGCGGATACATCTAAAGTTCAAACTTCAAAGGAGGTTATTGCATATTTTTGGATGCCTTTCACATTATATATAGATATTATATATAGATATAGATATCTCGCATCACTCAACGTCTGTACCGCTTTATCCTGTATTCAGGGTCGCATGGGGCCTGGGGCCTGGAACCTATCCCAGGAATCATAGGGCATGAGGCATGGTGCCAACCCATTATACATATAATGGAGTCAGCCAAAAACGTTTATGAAGAATATTATATTACTATTAATAATATAATTATCATATATCAATGTACAAGTTTTTCTTTTCCTGAGGTGTGTGTAAATATTTTTGGCTGACTGTTCACACACCCCCCCCCCCCTTTTTCAGGTCAAAAGTGAAGTGCATCTTGGAAGGTACCACCCCAGTAACAAGAAAAATCCAATTGTGTGTGTGTGTGTGTGTGTGTGTTTTCACACAAGACAGATGTTCAATGAAATGCATGTGTAGGAATATAACTAAGTTAAGAAATATTAGTATGCATCTCCGAATATGACACACAAGCTAGTTGCACCTTTGTGACGTCACACGCTGGCGGCAGCGCGAGCTCCGATGGCATCGATGAGCCGACTCTAAAGGCGCTGCGAAACGCCGACAATCCCATTCAGCGATTCGTTTTAACTCGTTATTTTAGTTACGTTACTACATCAACTGACATGTCGCCTTTATTAAATCGTCATGGACGTCTTATGGATTACGTTTTCAAGCCTCGGGATGCGGCAGCTGCGGATGAAGGTAACAGTAAAACGCTAGCTGTTGTTTTTTTTTTTCCTTCTTCCTACCGCTTTTCAGGCGAGTCTCGCCTCCTTTGCTCTGATTGGTTGGTAACCAGCGGTTTCTGACGTTGGATTGGCGTAGAGTCCTTGTGTACAAGGAAACGACCAATGAGATGTGTTGGACCTGAATGTGGGTGGGAAGATAACTAGCCAGCTAGCACAGAAACGTGATTTATTCAGCGCTAATAAGCGTTGTGGAATGATAAAGCTAACATAATCAGCTAACTAGGTATTGTTATAAAAAACTCAACTAAAGCCAGCCTTCTCATGTACGTAGTTAGTTAGCGTTAGACGTGCGTTGCCAAGGTGACGCTTAGGGAGGTTAACTAGCAGAACCCGCGCTAGCTGTAAACAATACATGTGTATTAGCTAGCTGCTCTGATTTTAGCCTGCGCCTGGGTGACCTTTCATTTATGTATGTTTATATAAGATGTGAGGAGAAATTAAAACACTGAACATGTTCATAAGTTGTGGTGTAGTGATACAGCAGCTCTCTCCAGACACTGTGATGCTCTCAGGATGAAGAAGACAGAAGCATTACTGCTTTTACTATTATTACACACAATGCTTTTAAAAGATCTGAAAGTAAGTTTATAGCATTTTTTTTTAAAATGCATTGTTACCCCATGGTTGTTGCTAAGGAGTGGGCTATTGGTTATCAAAGGGCATTAAAAAAAAAAACACGCACTGTATTGGTGCTGAGTTTATTTATTTATTTTTTTGCTGTACATACAATACAGAAAATGTGTGTGGCCTAAGAAGCTACTTCTGAGGCTTGTGCAACATGGAAGTGACCGATCGTGCTTCCCTAAAAAATGTCAAATTGCTAACTTCAGCCGTTTTGGAAAGATAATGGCTCATAGCGCTGTATATTGTCTCACTTCAAACAATAATCATTTAAAATGCAAATTATTCTCATTTCTTTTTGAGTTTTTAATACTCTAATTGGTGTAAGAATTGTTTTCAAGCAAAAAAGAAATTGTGTCCGTAACCATGTCAAATTCGTGTTGCAATATCTTAACAATTTAGCATTTTAGAATAATAATACACTTTTTTTTTTCTTCAGGTTTATGTCTTTCCATGTGAAATCTAAACTGACCAAGTTTCATCTGAATGACAGTTAAGATTGTTGAAAGATTTGAATTCAAAAAAGTTCCGGAGACTAAAACATGAAAGGGGGGATTTGTGACAGCATGAACCTCTTACCTGACATAAACACCAGTTGTATACTTGTAATAGGCGTCTATTACAGAAATTCGCATTTTAGACTTTCCAGATTACAGATGACCCTGGACAAATAGGCGAGTGGTGTGAGGTCTGGTACTGTTCGATCTTCTGTTTGTTAGTTTCAAAGCCATCTTGGGTATGAAATGGAAAGAAAACCTATCGAATATTATATAAGGAGAAATGCCTAGGAGTTTTCACATTTTAACATCAAGCTTGTCATAAAATCAATGTGCTGTCAGTCAGTTAGGATTATATATTTAAAAAAAAATAGGTATTGTAAGCATATTGTTAAATATTGTATCAGTATAATATCATATTATTCAAATGCTTACATCAACTCTACAATGAAGACTTTCAGCTGTCTTTTTTTTTTTTTAAATGCAAACTGGAGAATAAAAGCAATAAAGCACTTGTTCTTGTTTTACTGTGAATGATGTTCCAATTTACACATTAGGACGTTTGTGTTGTTGCTTAATTCACTAGGTTGATCAGTGATCTATTCAAAGTGGTATCAAATCTAAATCTAGCTCGCATCATGCTTTATCGTCAATGGACATGTCTCTATCTGGCTTTAGCAGCTCTGCACTGTGCCCTGCGTTAGTCTTGGGACTAAAAATCAGGGCAGTGTCCTTAAAGAGGTCTTACTTCTGCTCCTCTGATGGAATGAAGTATTAATAGGTCCATTAGCTGAAAAGCAAAAAGAAGTTTCAGTAAATCATCTTCATTGAGTGTGAGGCTGTGTGTCTCCAGCAATGAGGGGAACTCCTCTTTAAAGGGCAGATTGATGGTGATGACGATGATTTTTGGTCAATACTGAGATCGATACCGATTATTTAAACTTAAATTAAATTTAAACAAAATATTTTGGTGCTTTTGACTGGAGATAAACAGCACAGCCTGGATGAGTGTGAAGGGAATGAAGAATGAAGGGATGAAGGTGCACTATCTTTATAACAAAGAAAATGAGAACATCACTGCGGAAAAGGATGAAACTGCAGCATTTAATCTCAACGATCTTGTTTTCATAATCATCAGAAGCCAAAATTTTAACTGAAATTGAATGAGGGGTGATATGAGAGGGGTTAAAGGAGTTCCTGGGAGGCCAGTGTATAGCAGACAGTCTGATCATGCCACCAGCGTACTGAGAAAACCTTCCGCCTGGATGGTATCCAAGCACTAGTGATACCGTAATATGCGTTATATAGAGAAATAAAGGGGGTTTTCATTCTTATAACTGTGTTCAGTTATTCTGCACAGTCAAAATCCCGCTTTGACTTGAACATCCCTTAAATAATATATACATAAACTATTCATGTTTCCATTCTGTATGTAAGTGCACCTTTTACTTATTTAGAGTTACACTTTAATATTTCCTGTAGCACAACCTTATTCATTTTAAAGTTTTAGTTTTGCCTTTAACATTCACATGAGAAGGGCAGGAATTCTGTCCTTTCTATTTAACATAATCTTTTTTTTTAAAGTCTCTTAAAGTTTAATCACAGGATTATTTTGCTCAGTAATTAACTATTTATGCTACTCTACTACACTACTGTGCAGCTATTTTTTTTTTATAGATAATTGTTTACTCATTAAAAAAAAATTATTTTGATGCTAAACCATCTATCTAAGCCAAACCTTTACTAATAAATACCCTGTCAATTAATATTAACTATTACTATGTTACTTATTTTATATTCCAAAGCCTCTGTGTTTTTTTTTTATTTATATTGATTGCAAAAGAATGAATAATATTTGTTTATCCAGTTGAGGGTTTTTCAAAAGTCCCGGTTTGACTTGGACACCCCTCATATTTACCTCAATAAATGCTGAATCGTATGAACCCATTATAAAGTTTGAGAAAGACATGACTGACGCATAGGTGAAAAGAAAGAGACGCAAGCAAACAGTAACAGATTCTACAAAGAAGAGACGTGACGTGACGAACCAGGTTTATATTGTGGCTGGTTTTGTGTGGTTTTTAATTTTTAAAAATTATCTGTGACTTTTTTTACGCACTTCCAAATCGCATATATGAAATGCAATATGAAATTCTGCAAGTCACACATATTTTGAAACAAAGAAAATGTTGAAAATGTTGACATTTTGAAAAAAAAAATAAAAATCAGGGCAGTGTCCTTAAAGAGGTCTTACTTCTGCTCCTCTGACGGAATCTCTTTCATACCGTTACAGTCCGAAAAACATTTTATGTCTCATTTCATGTAAATACAAAAATCTTAGACGGCCCAAAAAAACAAAAAAAAAAACAACCCATGATAAGCAGAATACTTGTCTTGTTCCCCCCCGTGTGTTTACTGAGTCCCTGTGCGTTTCAGTGAGAAGCCTGCATCACTGATGCCGGATGCTGATCCCCTCTGGCTGTGCTCAGTCTGTGCTTGAGCACTAAGATGAGTGGAACAGGAGATCAGGCCGACATCCTGTCGGTGGGGAACATGGTCCGGGACCGCTGGAGGGTGGTGAGTACGGCATACACACTTTCACTGCAGAAACATTCAATTGCTGTCATTGCCTCCAAAGGCTGTCCTAGAAAATACTGAGTTAAGGGGACAAATGTGTTTATTCATGGTGGTTTCATGTTTTATTATTTAGTTGAATTATAAATTTAAATAAATATTATAGCATTAACACCATGAAGGTTTAATTTCATTTCATTTAGAAAAATGTAACAAACAAACAAACAAATAAATAAATAAAACGTGGAAGGGTACCAATAATTTTGTAAGCAGTTTGTCGCGCTGGGCTCAGTGCAGGTGTACAAAGCTGCACCGTCATCAGAAGTCAGCGACCCAGACGCCGCCAAATAGCTGTTTATTTATGATCCGCTGGCTCTATATGAAGCTTGTTGAATTAAATTATTCATATACATCATGGCTTTCTGCCTTTTCAGCTGAAACCAAGTGATTTGTACAGACTTTATTGAAGTGAACCTTGACCTTGGGCTCATGAGCTAATAGAAAAGTAACAGGCTGACACAAGTTAATGTTTTTAACCACATGTTAACAAGTTTTAGGTTAGCTCTTAGTGGTAGTCATGTAGTAGTGAGATGCGTAGTAATAAAAATAATAATAATGATAATATTTTTTTTCACTGTGAGGACATTTCTACAATTTAAATTGAAAACTTTTATTTATTTATTTATTTTTTAAACAAGTCCTTTCTGCGAATGTTTATACTCAGATTAAGAAGATCGGTGGCGGAGGTTTCGGAGAGATCTACGAAGTCCAGGACCAGGCGAACCAGTGCAACGTGGCTCTGAAAGTGGAGTCGGCTCAGCAGCCCAAACAAGTCTTAAAGATGGAGGTGGCTGTGCTAAAGAGGCTCCAGGGTAAGGGTACCTGTCTGAGGTCTTACGTAATGCTCATGACCCGAGTTATAATGTTGTGGGATCTACATCCATGTGACCTGGGTGTCCAGAGTAATAAGGAAAGCGATTTAAAACAGAAATGCATAGTGGAGTTCGTAATAACTTTGTCTTAAATTTAGGATCAATTTTAGGACACATACAGTATGTGTATGTAGCAAAGCGACACCTTATGTTCTGTGACTTTCAATTCATTGAACTGTATATGTACATCGGTCAGCCTTAACATTATGACCACCCAACTAATATCGAGTAGATCTTTCCTTTTTGCCTGTGAAAACAGCTCTGATCGGTTTGGGACTGGACTCCACTAGACCTCGGAAGGAATGCTGTGGTATCTGGCACCCAGCCATATGCCATCAGGAGCAGATCGTTAACTCTTTTAGCGAGTCATGCTACAGTAACACTTCTGTCGAATCAGACTACATGATTTTTGTGCCAGGCTTCATCAACGAGCCTTGGCTGATGATGATCCTGTCACCAGTTCACCAGTTTCCCTTCCATGGACCACTTTTCGATTATTGAGATCCTGAATAATGTAGACTGGGAAAAACCTACAAGCGCTTCAGTTTTAGAGTCGCTTTGATCCAGACGTCTAGACATCACATTCTGGCCCTTCGCTCGAATCCTTACGCTTGCCAATTTTTTTTTTTTTTTTTTGCTTTTACACTTACTGCCTTATGGCTGATTTGGCATATATAAAACACTTTTAACAATGGCTGCTTCCACAAAGAAGCTTTATAGATGTTAATCGCTTCCAGAAACGCACCGATCAGACATATCATTTAATTTTTTAATTATTTAATTGTTATTCAATTGATGTGTGTGGTTTTTTTTGCGTATGTGTGTGTGTGTGTGGCTGATCCTTTGTAAAATTATTAATTAATAATGTATTAATTTAAGCCAAGGGCATATTTGAAGCAAATAAGGTAATGAAGACTGCAGCATCCTATGTCGTCTGGTGTTTGTACGCAGGCAAGGACCACGTCTGCCGCTTCGTTGGTTGCGGGCGAAATGACCGATTCAACTACGTGGTGATGGAGCTTCAGGTACGTGACATTCAGAAATGTTGCAAGGTCATCAATGAACATGTTGAGGTCATCAATGAACATGATGACCTCAGTGTTTTAAAAGCCTGACCGAAATGCGACGGTTACAGGGAAGGAATCTGGCCGACCTCCGGCGCACCATGACCCACGGCACCTTCTCGGTGTCCACCACGCTCAGGCTCGGCCGACAGATTCTGGAGGCCATCGAGAGCATCCACTCAGTGGGCTTCCTGCACAGAGACATCAAACCAGTAGGCTTCACATACCAGTTTCATTTAACCTGTAAAAACCTCTGGAGCCTTCAATAATTTTAAATGCTACATTTGCTTTCCAGTGAAGACTTTTAATAATAACAAAGTAATAATAGTTGTGAATTTTTAATAAAATTGTGCTTATTAGTAATTATTATTATTATTATTTCTTTTTTAACAAAATATTCTGTGTTTGTATTTTTTTTTTTTTTTCCTAGTCCAACTTTGCCATGGGGCGACTTACGAGTACTTGCCGAACCTGCTACATGCTCGATTTCGGTTTAGCCCGTCAGTTTACAAACTCCTGTCAAGAAGTCCGTCCTGTAAGTGATCTTGAATGCCTACAGTGTGTTCGTTATCACCCTTTATGCCAGTTATTGATTGTGATTGGCCAGACGCAGATCAGACAGTAGTGCGGCTACAAATCACAGGGATGTTCACGCGTTTGCAGCTCATTCACAGAGATGTGTACGGCAGACGCTGTACTTTTAAGACAAAGTTGGAAAGTGTGTGAAAGCTTAAAGCAAACTTTTTGTGGCGTGAGGGGAATAAAACACTCTGGGACAATAATCAGCTTCAGGATGGTAACAGGAGTGACACTTTATTACAACACCTGGTCACTGCGTGTTCTCCTGTGCACATTAAATATATACATACTGTAGCTAATACCTTAGTAGAAATCTTTATGCATCTTGTTTTCTCAAAGCCTCGTCCAGTGGCAGGATTCAGAGGGACCGTGCGCTACGCCTCGATCAATGCTCACAAGAACAAGGTACATCATTTCCACCCACCATGTACAGGTTTTCTATATCACGTGTTCTCGTACTGTTTCTACTTCCTGTTCATCTTCAAGTCCTTCAGTACATATCTAACGCGATTTAGATGCATTAAGTGCATTCTAATTATTATTATTTTTTTTCATATATGAAAATATTTTTATAACGGCATGTATAATGTACTTCTGGTGCAGGCATGAATCACTTCCTCTCTGAACACGCACATTCTATGTTAATTCTCTGTACAGGAAATGGGTCGGCATGATGACCTGTGGTCTCTCTTTTACATGCTTGTGGAGTTCATGGTGGGTCAGCTTCCCTGGAGAAAAGTCAAAGACAAAGTACGTCATCTTTATAAATATTCTGATTCGATATAATAATAATAATAATAATTATTATAATAATAATAATAAAAAAGTTTCATTCTAATTCTAAAAAAGACTTTGCAAATGATTCGCCCCGTCCACATAGGACGCCGTGTCAAGACGTCGATGCTACATAAAAGAATCACCATATATAACCGAATTGAATTTTTCCTCCCAGCAACATATAATAAAACTGTAAAGTGGGCGTGTCTGTACATTGAAGATATTTGCGAAAAACTTATTTGTGGGGGATGTAAGATGAGTAATAGAGCACATCAAAATGTTTTGGGGGAATTTTTGTCTGTCTGTCTGTCTGTTTGTGCACGCATCACGTAAAAACTACTGAACGGATTTTAATGTGGTTCACAGGTGTATTCGGCCGAGCTCGAGGTAACATGTAGGCTTTGCAATCGGCCCACGGGAAGAGAAGATATGCAATTTAAATTCAAATTGAAAAACACCCTTATCATAAACAAACAAACAAAAAACATCAGTCCATGTCGAAATTCATCAGGTGGCGCTTTACATTTTTAAAAACGCACTTACGGGTGTCCGATTGAAACGCACATCATAAACGCGATCTCACACCTTCATTCCGCAGTAACACGTAAAACAATTTGGTTCATTCCAAAATTCACCAGATGGCACTGAACTTTTTTTTTTTCTTTTCTTTTTTTTTTTTTTTTAAGTGCTTGAGTGTGCGATTAAATTCAACGTCAACGAAGTCGCGGGCACATCTAGTCTCTAATAATTAGATTTTTTTGAAAAAAATTAGCTATTTTATTTTATTTTGTCGACCTTAAGAATATGGTTTTTAATGAGTTTCTGCAGAGGCACAACGTTTTCATTTTTCTGATGGCTTTCTTGTTGTATTCATATAAAAGAATAAATAAATAATTAATAATTATTGGGGAGTAAAGCTTTATATAAAAAAAAAAATAAGGCTGTATTTAGATTATGGATAATGATGTTTGGGTGTTCTTTCTTTCTTTCTTTACTCACTCATCATATGAGGTTACACTAATTTTTGGTGTGCTCTCACTCGGGCGTCATCCTGTTTTTCAGGAGCAAGTAGGAAACCTGAAGGAGACCTACGAACATCGCCTCATGCTTAAGCACCTTCCTGCAGAGTTTAGCATCTTTCTCGACCACATCTCCGGCCTCGACTATTACACTAAACCTGACTATGAGGTATAAAGTTGTTCATTGTTTATGTGCTTCAACTGCCGATTGAACGCAGTGAGCGCACGAATAAATAGAGGTACTCGTGTTGTGTTGTGTTCCAGCTCCTGATGTCCGTGTTCGAGAACAGCATGAAGACGTATAACGTGATGGAGAACGATCCGTATGACTGGGAGAGGAGCGACTCCGAGGACTCCCTCACGGTTGCGGCCCCGGGCGCCACGGGCCAGCAGCTGACTCGTCTCACACCAGCATACTTGGGGTATGTGTGGCGCTGTACAGGGCAGCGGTTAGATTAACACCACTCTTTCTGACCGCACGACAGAGAGACCCGAGTTTCAATACGTTTCTTATTTCGCAGCATGGCCAACGCCTCCGCAATCCCGGGTGACATGCAGCGCGAGAACACGGAGGACGTCCTTCAGGGCGAGCGGCTCAGCGAAGCAGACAATTGCCCCCCGATCCCGCCTCAGAGCGCTCAGGGAGCCGACGTATGGGAGGAGATGGAGCGTAGCCGAGACCGCAACCGCAATCACGTCCAGCCGCAGATTAGAAAGGTACTAGATCAGTACTGATACGAGGTTGTCAGATATGAAGCGGACGCTCTGATCTTTCTGTAGATAAAAGTCTGATTGTTTCTACACCAGGTGGCCAGCGAAGATGAAAGGAGTAAAGAAGGCAATCAGAGCCCCAACAGCGGCTCGGCGCAGGGCTCACCGAGGCGGGTGCACTCCGAGACTTTACTCATCGACCGCGTGGCTCCGTTATTGAGGAGGATGCGTCACAGCCACAGCATGGGTCTGGACAAGAGGCTGACTCCCGAGCCCAAACCTACTCTTGAACGCTTTCTCGAAGCCTAGTCAGTATCACAGCAGCAAACCAATTACAAAACCTTTTATTATTATTATTATTTTTTTTTTTTTTTTTTTTTTAACCCGTCTTGCAGAGACATCATGCAGAATTCACTTTAATTCATAAGACACACAATTTGTTGCATGTTCTTAAGTTACTATATAAATCAGTTCTTCTCTATAAATCGTTCTTCAAGATCACTCTTTGGTCTGATGTTATCCTTAAAGTATCTACTAGATGACTTTGTATTATCAGCACATTTATAACTTTTAAGAACATAATGAGCTTGACCATCTAACAAAGAATTACTCTGGAAGCAACATTCAGCATCAGTTGTCAAGTTAGATACAGTAAATGTGTTCATAAATTGCTACTAGGGCATTTTATACAACACAATTGTAGTATCCATGAAAGAAAAATAATCATTAGTATCCTGAGAGATTGTGTAAGTGTTAATAGTCCTGTGATTTTTTTATTATTATTTTTTTATTATTTATTATTATTTTTTTTACACCATCAAAGTTTAAAAGACTTGAACAACTTACATCCAGAATTTCAATTCGTATTTTGTTTAACCCGGACATTTTATATTAAAGTAAAAAAAAAAAAAAAGAATCATGAATTTAGAAGAAGAAGCTACAGAGAAAACGGTAAAAATAATTATTTCTGCATGCAACAAAAACATTTTGAACCCCGAAAAAACACGCTGGGTTGCAGGTTACTTTCAAATAAAACGCTCAGTGTCGATTCGAGTCCTCGTAACCTACATTATCTACCTGCAGCAAACCAAAAACTGGCGTCTGCTTCTGTGTGACATCATCCTGTTATCGTGTGTCCTGGAGCATGCAGTCAGTGGTCAACCTGATTTTTTATTTTTTTTTTAATCTATATATTTATTTATATACATCGCGTACCGGCAGGTGTCGCACACCATAATCAGCATAATCGTTAAATTTAGAATTGCATAAAAAAACAACTAACAAATTAAAATAAAATAATTCTGTTTAAATTAAATACTCAGCTGCAGCAGAGGGATGAAAGAGCCACATGCGCCTCTTGTCTTTTGACGTTCGATGTTATTCCGAGCTAGGACAAAAGTAATGGCGCCCCATAAAAGGTGGACACGTTAGTCGCACATGGCTGAGCTGGATTTCTGGAAGGTTCTACGCAGCCCACACTCAGGAGACGCTCTTTTAGTTTTCATTTTGCCGCTGCATATAAATTAGCTGCGCCATAAACTATAGGGATGGGAATCGGCAGGGGCCAACCGATACAATATTATCATTCATAATACGATTCGATGTAAATTTTCACAGATATACAAATGTTAGAATTTGAAACAAACTTCTGAATGCTTAAAGAGTTTAAAATGCACCATCATGAAATTCCATCATTTTACCACCTCAAATGCAGAAATATATCAATTGAAAATGTTTTTTTTTTCCCCAGTGAATTGCCACACAAAAGAATCACGATACATCACTGAATCGTTTTAGTTTTTTTCTACTTCTCTATCAGGAACATACGTACAGCATACGTTTTTTGTTTGTCTTGTCTTATAATATTACATCTATTATCTATAATATTCACAGATTGACTGAAGTAAATTATTATAAAAATAATTACTAAAAGACAAATGATAAATGCTTTGATACATTAAAAATGCAGTACATTTGACGGTAAATCATTTATTTATTTAATATTTTTTATTTATTTGTTTTTTGGTCATGTGAAATTGATGGTTCCTGTTCTCATCTTCCCTTCTTCATTTCATTTCCAGCTTAGGAAAGCAGCGGCCGGTCCTACCTCAGGAGAGAATCGGGTGCCGTCCTGAACAGGGCTCTCTGGAGGATGAAGAAGGGGCAGCCAGCAGCGGCTATGTAGCAGTGAACCTCAGCCCCGTGCCACAGGAGGGCGACTCTCAGGAGTGGGTGCTGGTGGAGCTGGAGGGAGGCAGCGGATCAGCGTGCTCCAAGCCCGACGAGGAGGAACGCTCCACCAGCCCTCTGGCTCTGCCCCGCACCTGGTCCGACCCCCTGCCCCAGAGAGCCAGCAGCCTCGGCGGCCCCGGAGAGCTCCATACCGCCCTGTGTCACACCGGCCCTCCGTTTACCCGCATTTCCGGACTGCAAGGTCTGACGGCACTCTCTGGCATCACGGGGCTGAGGAGGCTTCCGACTATACAGCCGGCTACGATGGTGCACATCAACAGGAGAGAGCTGGAGCAGGTTAGTGTTTACAATGTGTGAAAGCTTCAACTCAACTGGTCCGTTGATGTGATTAACTGCGTTTTCGAAGCCCAGGCAAGGTTAAAAAGTTAATAATGTGTCAAGCAATAATGTGGATAAATTTGCCATAGAGGGTCTACTTTAGCTTGTCTGATAACGCGGCTAATGTGAAAACTCAAATTTAATCGTTCTCATTATTTGTGTGTTTATTTCTCAAGAGATATGTTGAGAAATAGATCTGAAGTGTGCAGCGAATGTCCTGATATAAAACCGACTGAACTTGTAATTAGAGCGTGCATAGCAGTGCAATTAAATATCTGCATATTACGAATATCTGGAATATCTGCATATTACACTTTTCGTTTAAAAAGAAACATAAAGGTTCCTATTGGCCAGATCAGACAGTATCAGTTATTGGGCTGGTATAGTCCTGTTTTTGAAACATGTTAGTAAATCTGTACCGTACAGCGATATTGAAACTGTCGTTCTTGTTTGTAGTTATCCAGCACTTTACCACAATCCATCCATCTTCAGCAAAAGAGTGAAAGCGATCCGGTTCAGGACTCTCCAAGACTCGCAGCGGATGATGAGCCCAATCATCCCCAAGTGAATTCCCCACCCAAAACCTCGTCCCAGCTTCCCGCCACGCTGGCCGACCAGCTGAGTTTCGTCAAACCAGCCGAGAAAGACGTAGAGAGCGACTCGGGTTGTCCCGACGTCGGTCCTTCCACGACAATGAACCAGGGCGAGACCACCGTCGACACGGTCGACGCAGGCCCCGCCTCCCCAGTCCCGGCCTCTCCCCGGGAACTGTCCCCACGCGCCAGCCGCATTCCCGTGCGTGACCCGGACTCCCCCACCAGGAGGAGCTTCGCCCCGCTCTCGCCGTCCCTCTCTCTATCCTGCGAGCACTTCCCATCAGCCCTGCTCCGCGACAGGTTCACCTTCCCGTCCGAGCGAGGTTCTCGCGCATCTGACTTCCAGGCAGACGATCCGCTCTCGCTTTCCTCTTCCTCGAGCCCGCTGTCCAGCAGGAGCAAGATTCCGAGACCCATAAGTCCAACGCTGGCTCCGGACCAGTTCTCAGCTCGCTTCGTGCCACGCCCGCCTCCGGGAAAACCACCCCTCCGCCCAGGGGGCGAGAACAGGTTAGACACAAGGCTGTTTACGTGACATTTATCAATTTGTAGACATTGTCAATTTTGCCAAGTGGAGATAACCAGCTATTTACACTTCATAAACACAGTGATATGAAAAAGTATTTGCCCCCCTCAATTGATTTGAGATCTCTAAACAGTTTTTTTAATCCAACAATATTTTTATTGATTTTAAACAGGGATACAACAGGGTAAACATGCAACGTTCCAATACACATTTTATAGCCCCCTTATAAAACCCTATTTTTCAACCTGTTGAAATTTCAAGTCCGAATGGCGGATTGAGTAGTGAATCGTCTCCAGGGATAAACAGGACATGATATGTCTGAGCCACTGAGCGTGAGTGGGTGAGGTGGCGTCCTTCCACTCGAATAAAAGAGAACGCCTGGCCAGGAGTGTCGCAAAAGACAACAATCGCTGTTTAGCCGGAGTTAGACGCTTCATCTTCCTCTCCAGTGATACCAAAAAGAGCAATCAGAGGGTCTGGTTCAAGATTGCATTTCAATATGTACGACAAGGTTTTAAAGACGTCCCTCCAGAATTTTTTCCAAATTCGGGCATGTCCAGTACATATGAATAAGAGACGCCTCTCCGCTTTTACATTTATCACAACAAGGATCGACGTCTGGGTAGAAACGCGAAAGCTTGAGTTTGCAGAAATGAGCCCCGTGTACAACCTTAAACTGTAATAAAGAGTGCCGGCGCATAAGGAGGTGGAGTTGACAAGCTTGAGAATTGAATTCCAAGTATCATCTGACAGTGTCACATTTAGGTCTTTCTCCCAAGCAGTTTTGATTTTACTCAAAGAGGTGTGACTCAAACCCATCAGTCCACCATAAATAGTGGATATTAGGCCTTTACGCAGCGGGGACAAACAGAGGAGATTGTCTATAATATTTGCTTCAGGAGCCTCAGGGAAATTTGATATTGATGAGCTAATGAAGTGTCTTACTTGCAGATATCTGAAAAAATGAGAATTGGGTAAGTTAAACCTCTCAGAAAGCTGTTCGAATGATGCAAACCTGTGATCAACAAACAGATCTTTGCAAAACTTAATGCCCTTACTGTACCATTCCTGAAACACTGAATCACGTAAAGAAGGTTGGAAGAGATGGTTAGAGACGATAGGACTGGAGAGAGAAAAGCCCAGAAGACCGCTGTGCTTCCTGAACTGAGCCCATATTCTCAAGGTACTGTATGCCTAATAACTGAATTATTGATAGATTTAATTGAGGGGATGGGGAGTGCGGATCCAAGGAGTGCAGAGACAGAGGGGTCTTGAACAGAGTTCAGTTCCATTTCCACCCAGACAGGGCGATTAGGTTGGTTATGAAAATATGCCCAGAAGATGACACATCGAATGTTTGCTGCCCAGTAGTAAAAACGAAAATTAGGTAAAGCCGTGCCGCCGTCTCTTTTAGATCTTTGAAGGAGGGACTTGTTCAATCGAGGCTGTTTACTTTTCCAAATGTAAGATGATATAATCATGATAGAATCTAAAGCAACAAAGTAGGATTTGGGAATAAAAACAGGTACAGACTGAAACGGATATAAACATTTCGGAAGAATAATCATTTTAATGGCATTAATGCGGCCCACCAGGGACATGGACAGTGGTGTCCATTGCCCCAAGTGCTTTTTTGTTTGGTTCAACAACCTAATAAAATTTTCGTTAAAAAGGTGTTTACGGGGCGTCCGAGTGGCGCAGTGGTTAAAGCGCTCGCCCTATCATCCGGAGATCGCTAGTTCGAATCCCGGGTGGTGCTGTAACCTCTCGCGGCTGGAGGTCTAGAGAGAGCTGATTGGCTGAGCTCTCTCAGAGGGGAGGGATGAGAGGGGCGTCTGTGAGCTCGCGCAGCGGAGGGAGCGGATAGCGCCGTCCTCCGAGTGTGTTACGCCGTCCCCAACGGTGCACGAGCGAGCAGTTTCGAAAAGATGCGGTCGGCTGGCGTCACGTGGTTCGGAGGAAACACGTGATAGTCTTCGGCCCTCCCGGCTGAGTGGTAGTAGTAGCCTTAATGTGGGAGCCCCCTAGTGACGGGGAGGAATTGGACGCGACTAAATTAGGGAGAAAACCGGGGAAAAATCCAAAAAAAAAAAAAAAAGGTGTTTGTTTCCTTGTAATTGTAATACCAAGACAGGTAAACTGATTTTTCACTATCTTGTAAGGGAGGTGTTGCATTCCTGTTGTTAGTGCTGTATTATGTAGCAGAAAAGGTTCACTTTTGTGCAAATTCAATTTATATAATTTGTAAGAGTGACGATTTTTGGTAAAACCGGTCTGGTCCTCAGATATAATTGAGGGTAGAACATTCTCTAATCTGCGAGCTAGGACTTCAGCAAGGATTTTAACATCCACATTAAGAAGAGAGATCGGTCTATATGAAGAGCACTCTGTCGGGTCTTTATCTCTGTTTGCTATAAGGGTGATACGAGCCTCATTAAATGAGGCAGGCAGCTTACCTTGCTTAAAAGATTCAGATAGAACTAAAGCTAGTTGTGGTGCAAGGTATGAGGAGAATGATTTAAAAAAAAAACTCTGCAGGGAAGCCGTCAGGACCCGGGGACTTACCAGACTGCAATGATGACATAGCATGGCGTGGCAGATTTACTCAGTGGTGTAGGATTGGGCGATGACACGTCAAGTGACGGATCCAAACAGCAGTTAAAATCTCCGCCTAATATGAGAGTATGAGCCCAGATCTGGTAGAGCAGAAAAGAAATGTTCAAAGAAGGAAACATCATCATAATTAGGGGCATATAAATTAGCCAACACTACATGAGTTATAAATAATTTCCCTGAAACAATGATATAGCGACCATGTATATCAGTGATAACATTATGGTGCTCAAAAGAGATGTTTGGATTAATAAGAATTGAGACGCCCCTAGCTTTGGCCTGAAAGGTTGAGTGGTAGTGTTGCCCTCCTCACCGCGACATAAGGCGAGAGTTATCAGAACTGCGAATGTGAGTTTCTTGTAAGAAGGCGATTGCAGTGTTAAGTTGTTTAAGGTGTGAGAGCGCCTTCCTTCTCTTGACCGGATGGTTTAAACCCTTAACATTCCAGCTCACAAAGTTTAAAGAACTATTCATTCTCCTTGACAGAAGATGTGGGTATGTAAACATAAATAATACTGAAATGCCCAGCGTCAGCCTTAAAACAAAAGTGTAAAACACAGAGCGACATACACTGTGTGCACAGAACTAACATAGTACTGGCTTTGGAGATCCCATACCCCTCCCCCCGTACCCCTCCCCTCATACCCCACTACCCCCAAACACAACAAGATAGCTGCTAAAAAACAAAGCAGCAAGCTCTCCCATCTTTCCATAATTCACCCGACAAATCTTCCTGCCGCTAACCACCGACGTAATTTACATAAACTAAGATTTAAATATATAAATAAAACATTTCTACACTCCAAAACTGAAATATCTTAATGAGAGAAAAACACAAAACAACCCCCCCCCCCACGTCACATTGTAACTCTAGAAAACAAACATATAAATCACACGTCATTAAAAATAGAAAGAATAATAACAGAAAAATAATAATAACCACTACACAAGTTTTAACACGGTACTCTTACCAGGAAAAACGTAAACATGACTGGATAAAAAAAGGATACTTTCCTGAGAACTGTAGTTGTATATTGAAATTGAATTTTAAATCTAGTGTTCTACGGTGTTTTCGGCAAGCTGTCCATGTGTTTCTGCGCCTCTTCTACCGAGCGTAGCCACTTCTTCTGTCCGTTAGAGAGAGTGATTCGGAGACGTGCAGGATACAGCCGAGAAGGCCGGAGTCCACGCTGGTATAACTCCGTCATAACGTCTCTATACTCGGCTCGCTGGCTTAAACTTCGGGAGCGTAGTCTTCCACGATGCGAACCTGCTGACCGCGGTACTCCAGCTTCCCTCTCCGCCGTGCCTCTCGAATCAGAAGCTCTTTGACCTGAAGCGGGTTTGGATGCAGGTACACGGTGGGCTCGGTCAATCTCAGGCGGGGATGGCAGCGTTTCACTACCACACACCTCGCACGGAAATTTAGAGAAGAACTCGGTAGGGAGTCCACCTTCCGTAGCTTCTGGAAGACCCAGGACCCGCAGATTTTGTCTCCTGCTCCGGCCCTCTAGGTCTACGACTTTGGCCGTTACCTTCGAGTTGTTTTCCCGAAGACCGGAGCAGATGTTCTCCAACTCGCTCACACGCTGGCTCAGGTCATCTGTAGCGAGCTCTAATGAAGGCAAGCGCTGACCATGGTCCTCTACTTGGGCTTGAATTTTGTCTAGTTTACTTTCCAGTAAACTAAACGAGGATTTAAAGTCAGCCGCTAGCGCTTCACGGTGTTTGTCTAACAGCGCAGAGATAGCCTCCACTGTTTGAGCGGCCGCAGTGTCATCTTTTTTCCCAGTTTTAACACTCCTGGTGGCCATTGTAAGTGGAAAATAAATGACCGTGTGGTAAGGTACAAAGTTATTGTATCCTAAATATTTCATTTTACATTTAGAAACGAAAAAGGGAGTGAGGAAATTCGAAATTATCGGAGCAGCTCTCTAACACGTCTACCCCATGTGGCTGCTAACCGGAACTCCCCCTAAACAGTTTTTTAATATTACACGAAGATACCCCCCCCCCAACCCCCCTCCTTAATCTAATAACTGGTGGTCAAATGTTTACGATAACTGGCAATGAGTCTTTTAGATCGCCGTGGAGGAATTTTGGCCCGCTCTTCTTTGCAGAATTGTTCTAGGGGGCATATACTTTTTCCACATGCTCTTGCTTGTAGATGCTTAAAGGTAATGTGAAAATAAATGATGCTGTACATCGATGCTTTACATCGTTGTTTGCGTGTTTCATGTTTCCGTTTCTACAACGTTGCAGTTGAAGGATGTTTATAGAATTTAAAGAACGTTAAGTAGAATTTCTTTGATCTTGTTCAAATCTTTGATCTTGTTTTTAAGAGAGAAAAAATAAGCCGTTGAGGAAACCGAGGTTCATAGCTGCATCGTTAAACGTAACTACGAATGGATAAATAGTGTAATGTTCTTTAATGTTTCATGTTTATAAGTTGCTTTGGAATTAGTGGAGTAAAATACTAGAGTACTTTCTGTCCTAGGGGGAAAAAAAAAACAACGACTTGGTTTTAACAGTGACACTAAAATATATATTTTTCGTTTAATGTGCTAGGCGCAGACGTTACCGTATCCGGGCCAGCAGCACCGGCGATACGGATCTCCTCGACAACCTCACCCAGCTGATGCAAGAGCGAGGAGGCGTGGCCGTATCCCGCTACCAACGTACCACTTCCTCTATCCAGCGCTCGTTAAGCTCCTCCCCTTCTCGCTACGAAGGGTGTCACAGCCAAGCCCCGGTCAGCGTCTTAGGCTGCCCGCCGCCACGGATGTGCGAAGTACGGTTCAAACGCGCGGCCGGGTACGGCGCTGGAGGCAGGGCGGGAAGTCCCGAAAGCAAAACCACTACAAAGGTGAACAAATAAGAGGAGAAAGGTGAAGAAGTGACTGTTCTGATGGACCACTAATGATTTTAAAAAGGTTACAAGCAGTTTTTAAATTTGGTAATAATGAAAGGGTGGGGAGAGAGTAAGAATGGACATTGTCTGTCTGTTTTAGCAAAGTGAAATGAAATGGAGATGGGGAAGAGGGAAAAAGAAAAAAGAAAAAAAAGCCAACCTCGTTGGTCGAGATTACTTGAACACATTGTATATAAGCCGACATTCCCATATTGATCTCTGTTTATTATTAAAAATTTTTTCTGACATTCGATTTTGCTTATTAACGAACCTTTTACTTCAGTTCCTGGTGTAATCCTCCTGTGGAAACGTTCGCGCGTACCACGGATTGATTGTCGTACCGTCTTCGTAAACAGTTCTTTCCTCAGCGTCATCTCAATCGCACTTTAACTTTTATTAAATTAGACGCAATTCCAAAAAAACAAACCGGCGGAAATTACATTTAAAATTATATGGCACGTGTTTGGGGATTTTGTTGAAGTTTGCTTCTTTGCTTGATTGTGCAACAAAACTAATGTTTCAGGCAATTAAGGAAGGTTTATAGCTGTCAGTTTAGCACCGTATGATAATCTCTCCAAATCGAATCTCACACACTCAGCTTGGCTCAGATAACGTGCACGTAATTCACATGATTTATATTCTACGACTTCATCTTGGCTTCAAGCCTTGTGCCACGCTTTTTACCCGCGTGATGCCAAAGCTATATATTGACTAAGCTTTCCACAAGGTTTAGGAGTGTGTTTATGGGTATTTCTGACCGTTCTTTGACAGAAGCACATGTGTGAGGTCAGACTGATGCTGGGCGAGAAGCCCTGGCTCACAGTCTCCGCTCTAATTCATCCCGAAGGTGTTCTATCAGGACAGGGAAGTTCTTTCACAAAAACTCGCTCATACTTATCTTCATGGACCTTGCTTTGTGCACTGGTGCGCAGTCATGTTGGAACAGGAAGGGCCCGTCCCCAAAACTGTTCCCGCAAAGCTGGGAGCAGGAAATTGTCCAAAATGGGCTGAGCTTATGTTTTCGTTTGCTTTATTATGTTTTCCAAACTGTTAGCAGTGAACATGACAAAGTGCTCACGGTTAAATGTTACTTACCTTGATTTATGCTAAATAAATAAAAAATTGCAGAAACCTACTAATAAACAATCATTAATAACTAAAAGAAATAATAATTTTATTCATTCTGGAGGCGAGTTTTTAATGTGAAGATTGTATTGCCATTAGTGTTGGGTGTAACTCGGAGTACTCGGATGACTTTTTTTGATGTAACGAGTAATTTAACGCGTTCGCGCCGCCATTCAAGTACTCAGTTACTTAGTTACTTTTTCAAGAATGTAATCCGTTATTCAGACAATTTATGCAATCCGTGAGCCAGACAACAGTCATACCCAATCCATTAGTGTGTGTGTGTGTGTGTGTGTGTGTGTGTGTGTGTGTGTGTGTGTGTGTGTGTGTGTGTGTGTGTGAGAGAAAGTCCGTCCTACTAACCTCCTACTAACGTCCTAACCCCCCCCCCAACACTGATTACGATACAAGTTTTCCCCTAGTGTATATAAATACAATAATGTAAATACAATAATGTAAAAATATTACCAATATTACCAAATTACAATACTATACAGTGGAACCTTGGATTACGAGCATAATTCGTTCCAGAAGTGGGCTCGTATTCCAAAACACTTGTAAACCAAATCAAATCATCCCATAAGAAATAATGAAAACTCAAATAATTCGTTCCACAGCCCAAAAACTAAATACAGAAAAATAATACAATATATAAAGTAAAAATAAAACAAATTAACCTGCACTTTACCTTTAAAAAAAAGTTAAAATAAATCCCAACAGATAAGCGTTTCTGTTGCGTGTGTATGTGTGTGTGTGTGGAATTAGCCCCTTCCCTCGCCTCGTCTTACACAGTAAAACCCCTCCTCCTCCTGTGTGTGTGTCAATGTCAAAAAACTCGGCACTCGTAAACCAAGACATGCACGTTTTTCAAGTCAAAATGGATTAAAAATCTTTGTTCGTCTTGCGGAACACTCGTAAACCGAGTTACTCGCAGTCCGAGGTTCCACTGTAATTCTATTTTTTGTATATAAAAACATTTAGAAAAGACAGACATTATAGACATTAAACCTCACGGCTCCCTTTTCTTCCTGCTAACATTCTTGGAACCCATGGTGCTGTGTCTTACACAAAATGCAAAAACAAACAAACAAAAAAATCACAATCTGTAAAAACTCGCTTCACTTGGCTTTCCACTAACGCAAACAAGTTTTGAACAGCTGGTGTACATACGCGCGACTAACCCAGTGTTTAATTCAGTTCACTTTGCTCTTCCGTATGCCGAAAATGCTTCATACGTCGATTAATTCCTTTTTTTTTTTTTTTTTTTTTGCAAAATTTTAATAAAAATTTCGAAAATTCGTAAGGAGCGGCGTTCACATGCCGCAGTTTCGCTGTACTGTATTTCAAACGTAGCTATGATCAGCGACAGACCTGCGTTTTCACAGGAGTGTATTATAGACCATTATGTGCCAATATATTTGTCATGTTTACGTACAATATGTAGTCCGTCATTTCCATGTTATTCATCTCAAACGTGTATTTAAAATCGACACCTGATTTATTCTTTTTTTAAGCTTTTTTTTTTTTTTTTTTTTTAACCATATTGTATGAGCTTTAAAAAACTTGTATACACATTTACATGAACTTGTTTTACACGGATCTCGTCTGTTATATTTTTACATTTCTTTTAAATTGGTATTTTTTTAAATTAAATTTTTTTTTAAAATTATCATTATTTGCTTATCCATGCTGTATATATAAAAAAAAAAAAAAAAACATGACGACAAAACAAAAAAAACTGTAAGTATAATCACATATGTTACAGGCAAGCATGTGTATATATGTATTTCAGGGAATGTATGTAATGTAAACTACACTATCTATCCTAGAATGTATTTATTTATTTATTCGACGTGTTAAGATGACAATGTAGCCCAGCTATTCCTCACTGAGGATCTTATCTTCAGCGCTTTTCACAATGAATATTAAAAAAACAAACAAAAAAAAAAACAAGAAAAGACAACAATCGAATGCCAGATTAGCACTGTGGAAAGAACAAAGTGCTACAGAGCTCCTACAATAGTGTGAGCGAATAACGAATCAGTGTGAGATATATATATATATATATATATATATATATATATATATATATATATATATCTCACCTTTAATCATTTCAATACAACATCCTGTATCTGTACATTTATGCATCATTAATGCTTCGATGATGAGTCTTGCATTCTTTTTGTTTTTTATTTTTATTTCTTGTACTGAATTATGTCCGGAAGGCGAACGAGTGCTACAGAGGCGCATGTCAGACGGCTTTAACTATCGAGGACTTCAAATCAGGATCGGCAAAGCGCAAAACCAGACTCGTTAGCATTAGCGTCTCGTGTTCATCCCGCCGTAGCTGTGTGTACTGTGGAGTTAGGCTAGTGCTTCTGCCCTTGACCTCTGAAAGCACCTATTTACTTTCCCGTGCTTTACATCGGTAGAGCCCTGCTATAGTACATCAGCCTACTACTTAAGCAATGTACAGAACCTTGAAGTGTATATAAATATAAATACATAAAGCTACATCCTTCATGTAATGTATTTTGCTAACAAACATCATTCAGTTACAAAGAAAAGTCACTACATCGGAATGTACATGTACTCAAAATAAACAACAATAATAATAATAATAAACACTGACATGCAAGCTATCTCTCGCTCCTCTGGCTCGTCCTTTTTTGTTTCAATAAACGTCATGATTTTTTGTTCATCATACAGTACATTTCCCAATTGAATTTATTTAACTCGTCATGTTCGGAAGAAAGCAGGTGACAGACGTGTTATCGCATCAGAGCGTTTGAGAGCCAATCAGATCGCAGTATGGAAAAAAATGAAAGCTTGCAGCAGTTTATCAGTCAGAGAAGGTGGGTTTGTAATTTGTGTATCTATAAAATCTGCTGCATTTTCTGTTGTAAGATATTCTGTTATTTATATGAATATAAAAGAAAGGAAATGTCAATGGAAAGAATTTTGTTACCAACTCCACTTTTCTGCTTGAGGCATGAATGTGTGCTCATAGAAAGGGAAAAGAATTGATTCAGTTATGAATCATGATTCACGTATCACCACACTGAGTCCAAATTCGATTTGAAAAAAAAACAAAAAAAAACAGCTATTTTACATTTATAGTAAAGATTTACCGGTCGATCGGACAGTGTTCAGCATTAGCGGATTTTCATTAGCGGATGAAGTTTTTATGTCTTTACATTATTGACGATACCCTGGATCGCCTGCAGCTTTGAATTCAAGTTATTTAGTCACATATTCATGATAAATCCCACCAGTGAAGGAAAACACAATTTATTTTTATAGCATTTATATCAACAGACGCAGACGCATCTTATCTAAAGTGACTTACATTTATTTCATGATAAATCTGAGCAGTTAAGGGCCTCGTTCAAATTCGAATCCATGACAATTCACGTCTCAAGTATTGACTGTGCGTCGTTTATTTTATTTAGACAAAGCATACAAAAAGAGTTATAACAAAAGGTTTACAGTGTGCATCAAACGAATTGTAAATTCATTAAATGAAATGATTAAGTGGCGTAGCAGGAGGATTTACTCTAAAACATACAGGATTTGTTTATCACTATTTATGCTCTCTTCAATCTCGTCAGATTTTATCTGATCTCGTCAGACCAGGATTAAAGCTCATTGGGATGCGTGGGAGAATGCCAGAAAACTGAGTTGTAGACCTAAAAACAAATGAACAAATCGGCAGGACGGGATAAAAGGAAAGTCTGCGCAAGTGGAAGCTCTTGTGTAAGACGGACAGACGCTCTGTGTCCTGCGTCCCGGTTGTTTAGAAGAGCGGGGCGGACTGCCTGGGATCATCCGGCATCACGCTGATGGAATCTTCCGCCTTCCCGCAGAGCATACACAGCATTGTGTACTCCTGAAACATGAACAAATAACACCACAAAAAGTTAAAACGGTAAAGTTCTCCGTTACGGTAAAGCTGTCACTTTATGTTTTCTGACATCTTCAAGAGAGATGAGTTTAAACCTTCCGTTTTTTTTTTTTTTTAAACAAAGTGCGATTTTAATCGATGGTTCAATTGAATCGATCAATTAAAGATCAAAGCGAACATAATTTTTTTCTCAAGATCATCCGTGACACACTTCAGTCCAGTAGGTGGCGCCGTTGCACCAACCACACATGCTCAAAAGTAGAAATTTATAAAAAGATATGATTTTATAAAACGATATGATGCTCATGATTTTATACATTTAAAAAATTGTGAGCATCGCATCTTTTTCTGCTACTGAGTTAACATGCAGTTTGTGCAACACTGCCACCTCCTGGACAGGAGCATGACGCAGACGCATGATCAGAAAGAAATGATGGTCAGTTTGTATTAGATTTGAATTTTTTTTTTTTGTTCATCTACAACACAAGTTTCAATGTAATTAATCTCTGATTTGTCTCAAGCAGATATATTTAACATTAGGTTGAATTCACAGTAAGGTGAATGAAGCAGCAATTCGTCTTACCTGATAGTCGTCCACTACGGAGAAGGTGTACTCGTGTCTGGCGATGACGTGGTCACAATTCTTGCATTTATCTGTAAGAATATTAAATTTTTTTTTTAAGTTTCACTTTGTGCTTTTTGGTTGAAACAGTCATTTATTTAGGCATGGTTAAAAAAAAGTTTGAATTTTATGGACTATTAAAGTCTGTGTTACACTGAGGCGACTGAAGGGGAATTGGAGTAACGAAAAAGATGATTCCATGCTTGACAATTTCTAGATTTAAAAAATCCTAAAATGAAAAAAAAAAAAAAAAACGATGGATTGACGATCTGTCCTTCATTAGATTAGATTTGTTAGGCTTCCCGTCTGTTTCCAACAGATTATTGTTTTGTGTTATGTCTGGTTACAAGAATTCAATCTCATCTATTAGTGATGGGAATCACCAGGGACCACACGGTACGATATCATCACCATAACTCGGCCCCGATTCCATTTGTATTGCGATTCAGTAAGTTTCTTTCTTTTTTTTTTTTTTTAAATGTGATTTTTTTTTTTTTTTTAGATTTAGTTACAATTCTAAACAGTCAGTGTGGAGATCGCCACACAAAACAAACTCTATTATTATCCATCTCTGTTATCTAGGATTGGTTAGATCTTTATCGAGCATGAAACGCGAGCCATCCTCAAAGACCAAGGCGTGATCCATTAAATATGTAGTATGTGTATTTTAAGTTATTTTTAACGAAGGAAAAATGTCATTCATGACGCAGCATATTTTTCTAGTGTAAATTCTTGTCTAGAAAATTGATAGATGAAGTACTATGTGAGTCACTTGGGGTTTTGCAAGCACGTTTTGAGGACTAATAAAAAAAATATATTTTTTTTTCTTCTATGTATTTTTCCACAAAAAAACAAATGTATATATAAATTATCATAAAGGACAAAAAAAAAAGAGAAAATGTTTAGATTTAAAGAAAATTACTGTAGGGACAATATACGACACACAAAAAGATTTGTTAGAGAAAGGCAGAAAGACAGAGAGGGAGAAAAGTATAAGATGAGAAGGGAAAGACATTAAGGAGCAAATAAATAAATAAATAAACCACTCACGTAGGTACGTGACTATCTCCTCCTCATCTTCATCTACCTGCGTCTTGTTGCTGATGAGCACAAAGTCACGCTGCTGGCAGTTGGCACATCCCTGGAAGTTCATCAGATACGAGCCATCATCCAGGCAGGTGTTTCCCTGTAAACGTTACAGAGAAGAGCCTGGATCAACATTCGACAAAATCTGACGAACTGTTATCCCTCTCCCTATACATGTCGCGCCTGAGCTGCCAGTGATCCAGACCCCCTCTGCTCTCTGGACCTGTCTGACTCGTCCTGGTGCCCCACGTCTGGCTGGAGATCTCGTCGCATGGTTTCCCTGGGACGCATGTGCTGAGCATCAAAGAGTCAAGCTTTAACGTCGTCAGGAGAGAGAGGACTTTACGCTTTAACGTTACGTTTTACTTAAGTGTTGTGTCTTGTTTACTTCAAGATAATAGAGAAAATGGAGAGAGGCTGGTGAGGAAACACCTGGAACAAACCTTTTTGTTTCAAGGAAAATCAAATCCACAACTACAAATGTACCTATAAATGAACAGATCAGGTTTAATAACTTAGCAGCTAACAGCTGTGGTATAAAGTAAAGAGGAATAAAACCGTACTACTTTGCTATTTGCAAACACCCCCAGCCAAAAATAAACAAATATCGATGTCGAGAATCGTAAAGCAAAAGTATCGCGATATTACGTGAATGATATTTTTGTAGTAAATTATTGACGCACACTGACAGTTTAGCCAAAAGCTAACGGCAAACACGAATAAAATTAGCCAGTGCTGCGGATTTCAACCGAGATTAAACTCACCCTGTCAGGATATTCTTTCTGCACACAACCTGTACACATTTTATATTAAAATGTAATATATATATATATATATATATATAAAAAAAACAATAAACAACAAAGATTTGTGCAGTTTAAAGTGGCTAAATTGTATTTGAGGGCGTTACTTCCGCACTCTCTTCTTCTTCTCTCGTTAGACTTTCCCAATGTGTTTGTTTCATCGCCACCTAGCGGCGAAAAAAAAGCATCGTGCTTTGTGGAATACATATAAAGATGAGTCAAAAATGATCCGTACTCCGGATATAGCAGTTAAAGTATTTTATCTATTATTTGTTTTGCGAAATATATATATATATATATATATATATATATATATATATATATATAAAAGGCTCAGGATTGTGCAGTATAGAGTGACGTGCCTTTTTTCAGCACAAATGAGGCAATATGATGATATGGATTATATAACCAACTACACAAAAATGTTTGAGGAAAACAAATTTAAAAAAGGGTCACATGGGTAAAGAAATAGCACGGATACACATGATTGTTTTATTTTGACCAAAAAAATAAATAACATGCTTAAGAGTGTTCTACATTTTTGCAATGTCATTTCTATATTTTGGTAGTGGTAATATTTACCCTTTATAAAAATATTGATTTTGTTCTACCTGACATATCCGAAACCCAACTGCACAGTTTAAAGTGTTAACACACACCGACAGCGATTCCCATAAGCTCCCATGTACAGAAGCCATACATATATTTTTATTAATCGTCTTTGACGTATGATGTCCTACTTTGATTTTAAACGATTAAAACTTCTGTTGGCCACACTGTCTTATCAGCGATTTCACAGATGGACGAAGTGTATTGAAAAGCATACCATGTAATTCTTATCCTGTTTTTACACCTCAGTGTGGGGGAGATTAATTTCCCAAAAGGATGACTCTGACACAGGCGACTGTAGGGTAATAATGTGGTGACGGTTTCCATAAGAAAAAGCTAGTGTTGGTATATTGTTATATACTAGAGGAATGAAACAGTGGGGGTCATGATAATGTATGAAGATATTGTGATGAAGGGAGACGTTTTTTGTTTATTTTATAGTACAACAATTTTTTTTTTATCTAAGTTTTTTTTATTTATTTTCAAACTATACAAAGAAAACACAACAAGAGAACACAAAACCAAACCCCTCCCTCCCTCCCCCAACACCAGACAAACACAAGGATGCCATAACAATCAGATGTCCATAAAAAGATTTTTTTTAAAAAGAAAAAAAAAAAAATAATAATAATAATAATAACATATGTAAGTAAACTTCCCCACAACCTTCCTTTACAATGCAATATTATCAGCATTCATGCCCTCACAAAAATTAAGAAAGGCTGCCAAATACTATAAAATGTGTCAGTAGACCCCCTAACTGTATATCTAATTTTCTCCAGCTTAAGATGGCACATCACTTCCCTTATCCAGTGGCTAAATGTAGGTGGATCAGGGTCTTTCCATTTAATCAGTATCAGTCTCCGAGCCAAAAGGGAACAGAAAGCCAATATTTAAATTTTCCTTTGATTAAAACTAGTGTTTTCTGGGGGCAAACCAAACAATGCAATAAATGGAGATGGCTGTACTATCTCTCCAAATAGTTCAGAAAAGGTCTCGAAAATATTAGTCCAGAACATGTAGAGTCTTGGACAAGTCCAGAACATATGCAGCAGAGTTGCAGGAGCCTGCCTGCATCTTATCACATGCGGTATCTACTGTATATCAACTTTGATCTTAGAAAGTCTGACTTTTGACCAATGTAGACGACGCACAATCTTAAATTGTATTACGGCATGTCTAAGGCAAATGGATGAAGAGAAAATTCCCTGTATTATTTCGTGCCAGATTTCCTCTGAAATTGGTTCATCTAAATCTGTCTCCCATTTATTTCTGAGTAAATCTAAAGGTGTTGAATCATACCTACTGAGTAATTCATAAATCATGCGTATAGTTTGTTTTTGTACTGATTTACATTCAAATATTGAATCTAATAGGGAAAGTGGAGGGCATGATGGGAAATTATTAGAATTCAATGCCACAAAGTTCCGAAGCTGCAAGTATCTATAGAAATGTGATTTGGGAATGTCGTATTTCTGTACCAACTGTTCGAAGGATGCAAAATTTCCATCAATATAAAGCTGAGACAGTGAGACCAAACCCTTTCTAGCCCAAACTTCAAAAGCGTTATCCATCATTGATGGAACAAACATGTAATTGTTAGCGATTGGGGCAGCCTGTGGTAACTGTTTAAGGGAAAACGATAGTCTGACTTGATTCCAAATTTTAACTGAATGTATAAGAACTGGATTAGAGGTCAAACTAGAGATTGGTTGAACAAATGGTATTTTGGAACACAATAATGCTATTAGAGAGGTGGGGCTAACTGAAGCCCCCTCCAGAATTGTCCAAACAGGAGGATTAATGTCATTATTTAACCAGAACATCGGTGCTCTTATATTGGCTGCCCAATAATAATACAGGAAATTTGGAAGAGCCATCCCTCCTTTTGCGCGAGGTCTCTGCAGTATGCTTCTTTTAATCCTTGGTGTTTTTTTGTTCCAAATAAAGGTTGAAATCTGATTATTTAATTTGGAGAAATTTTTTTTTTTCAAATTTGTTAAGAATAACGGAAGGCACTGAAAAATATACAAAAACTTGGGCATTATAGTACACATTTTAAAATTACCATACTTTTTTAAATATCCAGTTGGGAGTTTTATAATTGAATGGACCTTAGACAAGTCGTGACTTGTAATATAGCAGCTACAAACAGTCATTCTTCACTTTTTTGTCTCTATTGCGTGTAGACAGAAATGCAATTTAAACGTAGCCATTTGTCCGCTAGGTGGCGATATGAGCGTAACAACGGCAAGCCGTTACTAAATCTCTTACCAACGAAGAAGAGAGCGCGGCGTGACGGAGAAGAAGAAGAAGAAGAAGGAGGAAACGCTTAAAATCTGCTTCAAACCTTGATCTGAGATCAGCGATGCGGCTCGCGTGCAGCGTTTCTAATCAGGGTTTAGTTAACTCCCCCTGACCGCGGGTCAGTGTTAACCAGACTGTTTTGGTTCATAAGGAAGAGAGTCCGTGTGGAAAGTTAGCGTGGCCATTTCGGTCATTATAAAACAGAAAAAAAAAACATTTTTTTTAAATAAACAAGTGTAGATTTAATAAAGGGGGTTTCCCCTGCATATTTTTTTTCTCTTTAGCGCGTGAGCTGAGACAGTTTGCAAAGTGGCTAAGAAAAGGCCCTCGTGCAGTGCTGGGGCAGGAGGAGGGGAGAGAAAACCTCCAGCAGGAAAGAAGAAGAACAAGAATAAACACTTCTACAAAAACAACAACAACAACAATAACAACAACAACAACAAAGGAAATCTAGAGAAATGCAACATCTGTCTCCTGGAGTACAAATTACAGGTGGGTTCTGATGATCACAGAGATGAAAAGATGGAGATCAGAAGTGTGTTATTATTATTATTATTATTATTATTATTATTGTTATTGTTGTTGTTCTTATTCCCAGCCATACACTAATCTCGGGCTGAGGTTTGGTGATGGTGAGTTGTAATTGAAGATCTGATTGAGCTCAGGATTGAGCTCATATAAATGGAAGCACTGATTGTTCGACTGCAGTGACTCAACAGTTTTCACTTTTAACACTTAATACCCTGCATTACTCCACAAAACCCTGCAGGCGCCAAATAATGCCCTTGCATTACCCCGCAACACCTTCAATATCCCACAGTAAGATGCGATACCCCACAATATCCAACAATATGGCACTATACCCATCAGTAACCCCTCAGCAACAATGTAAATGTTGCCACACCCCTCAATATGACGCAATACCTGGGAATGTTACGACACACCCCTCAGTATCACTCATTACTCCCCAGTACAACATGACACAACACCTCACAATACCACCTTACCACTGACGTAAAACCTGTACTGGAGGACCGTTGTCTTCCCATGTACACCGGCTATACAAAGGAATGACAATAAACACACGCTTTGCTAAATCTTTTAAAAAATGCCATTCACCATTTTAGGTTTTTGTAGGTTTCTGCCTCATGTGCTGTAATGACGGCCCGTGGTCATGACGTACGTCTGCACCTCCGGACCTGTCTGATTCATCCTTTACACAAATCTGAACATAACTCGGGTTCATATTTCTTCTCTCCTCTCAGGAGAGTCCTGGTAGGGTTTGTGATAAAGGTCTGTGTGTGTTTCAGCGTGGACGTCAGGTCGAGACGATACTGGTCTAATATCGATGATGTAAAACGTGACTCGGACTTGGATTGCTGCATCATATTTCTTGCTGTGGAGTAAAGTGTCGGGTTTAATTTAATCTGAGCACGGGCGTGTGAACCTAAACATTCTTATTTCTCTCTCTCTTTTTCCGACTAGAACCTGGATAAGCACATGCATAGCCGCCCACACCATGAGGCGATCGAGAGACTTAAAGGCGGGTGGGTTTGCCACTCCTGCTCGAACTCTTATCCTTCTGTTATCTTCTGGTGGTGGCGACTCGCTAGTAAAATGCGTCTGAATATTCCGATCCCCTCAGGCAGCAGGTGCACAAGTGCTGGGCGTGCGACGTGTCCGTGCTGGGCTTGGAGCAGTTCAGGATGCACATCGAAGCCGAAGAGCACAAGAGCGAGCTGTTGGCCCTGACGCAGCGCACGCAGAGCGGCTTCACCGTAGATTACGATGACGTAGAGCTGAACGCTCTGTCTGCTCAGAGAGATCACCAGCGCTTCATGTTCAAGTAAGTAAGCCGTGGTGAGGTTCCGGGACCGAATGCATCTCGGTTTTTAAGTATCCGATTCCAAAGCTATTGGCTGTGTTTAACTTTTCTGTCTTCACTGTCAGACAG
The DNA here is from genome assembly GCA_013621035.1 of Clarias magur. NCBI lineage: Eukaryota > Metazoa > Chordata > Actinopteri > Siluriformes > Clariidae > Clarias > Clarias magur. The sequence goes on along the minus strand of QNUK01000140.1, from coordinate 142,681 downwards.
CAGAAGAGAAAAGAGAAGCAGAAAAGGTTCAGAGAAAAAATGGCAGCGATACACCAAGATGCATTTAGTCAGACATCACAGATGAAGCATAAAGGCTGGAGAACACCGCCCGCGGGATTCGTCCCGCCCGGATCGCACGCCACTGCGTGGAAATGGGACGACGGTAAAACTGCCGCATGTCCACTTAATAATGAAAACGTACAAAGAACGATGAACGCAGAACCCGATTTCACGTCTGTAAGAGACGAACGAGATCGATACGAAAGATGGAATGGTTACCCGCGGCAGCCGCCCATGCAGTCTGTGATGCAGTCCATGACGGAAGATGTGGACTACACGCGTGATCAGGACACCTTTTGTTCCTGGGAAAATGCAGACGGATCCTGGGAGACGTCCAGAAAGCGGGATAACGTCGGACCGGATCATAAGAGATCACGTGAAGCGCAGATATCCGAGCCTCCAACCGCGAAGAGGCAATGTTTTAGAGACGTTCCGTCCTTGATTCCATCGGACTGTGGCGAAAACGTCGAGGGCGAGCGCGTAAACGAGCGCACGTCCGATGCTGGTGCTGCACCCGGTCACGTCGATCAGCTGTCCTCGATGTTAACGGATATCCGTAGGTCTCTGGACGAGAAGCGCCTGCGTGTCAGATTGTCAGAAGATCCATGCGGGTTCAGATCCGTGACCGATGACGGTCCAAAGCCGAACGAACGTGTCCAAGAGACGCCACTTTCAGATGTTTCGCATTTCCCTAAAAAGCATCCGAAAAGGTTATCTACAAAAAGTCAAACATGTCAAACGGAAACCTTTAAGACGAAAAGAAACCCATCTCCGTCCAACCAGGTGAACAGCCTTCCAGCGTCCGGCGCTGAGCCGCAGGAGAACCCAGATCTCACCCAGACCAGGAACGTCCTCCCGGCCTTGCTGAGTCGCTCGGTCAGCAAAATGGAAGCCAACAAACCCAACCTGAAGGTGGCGCGCGGGATCCGGACGTCCCAGAAGCCGAGCCAGGCCGGCGAGTCGCGGGTGCTGAAGCCGGCGCTGCAGAAGCTCATCAGCTCCAAGAGCTCGGAGTGGCGCGTCAACTGGAAGGAGATCTATCAGGAGGCCACGCACAGGAAACTGCAGAAGGAGAAAGGCATGCCCAGGTAAGTGAAGAACGCGTACACGCTCGATTATAAACCGTTCCGCTTCTCAACTTTCCCGAGTTGTAACCACGGCGTCCTTTTGAAGGTTTGGGATTGAGCTCGTGTCTCCGTTACCTCCTGATCCTCAAGACTTGGCGCCTGAGGACCTCCCGCACTTCGAGTTGGATGAAGGCTTCCAGTGGGCGTCCGTTGAGACTCGACCTCGCTCGAACGAAGACGCCCGTAGATTCCCGCCGGCTGAGACCTGTCCCAATGAGACACGAGACCCTGCTTCATCAAATGCCGGTCACACCTCGTGGCCGGTCGAGCCGTTAAAAAGAGAAGCCGCAGGAAATCGCGGCTCCTTGGGGACGACCAGAGCGTCCGGGTTTGTTCCAGATCGCCGGGAAAGCGGTGACATTAACGCGGATAATACGTCGCAAATTGGAGCTTCAGGACGACAAGACTTAACACCGGTAGTTTGTGTGAAGACGGAGAAACCTAACGATTATTGCACAAATCCGACGCGGGAAAAATCTGAGAATGAAATCCAGTGCATTCCTGTTAAACAAAATAAACAGGTCGGAATAATACACACACACACACACACACACACACACACACACACACACACACACACATTGTTATATAAATGATGGACTCGGATCTCAGAGGTCTAACTTCAGTTCTGATTCTTTTACAGGACGTTTCAAACGCAGATACACAGAGCAAAAATCCTCCAAAAAGTAAGTGGGTGCCCATCATCATCATCATGAAAAACAAATAAATGTACAGTGTGGTGTATAAATGGTGCTAGACATTAATAACCGTTAGACATAAACTAAACAGGCTAAGCGCAACTTTTTAAAAAGTTTTAATATAGCAAGTACAATGTGTTGTATAAACACTGAAATAATTGAACACAGACGAGGCTGATCTTGAGTACACGCCCATCTTTGGCAGACGCTAATGAATATTAATAAGTTTGCGATAGTCACGTGACAAGGCGTCAAAATAAACAAGATGTCAGAAACCTCCGTGTCCGCCATGATGGCTGTTTCAAAGGAAATTAAAATGAGGTCTCGGGTCATGTGATCTCAGTTCCATGGAGGGGAGGTTGGGCCTAATTAGCATATTAAAAGTACAGGATGCACAAAACAATTTCCAAAAAATTATATATATATATATAATTTTTTTTTTTTTTAGATGTATATGCAAGGCCAAGATGACAATGGTATCAGTCTTCGTTTTTTTTTATTTTTTATGAATATTCTTTTATTTATTGTGTACTTATATAGTCTGAATCAATTTTTAACGAAAGAGTGGTGAATCAAATCCTGAGACAACCGTTTTAAGAGTGAAGCATGGTGGCGGTATTTTTAAAGACGACTCCATTTGATCTTTCGTCCTTTAGGTAAACTCCTTCCAGGGAGGGGAGGGGGGAGGGGGGGCGAATACTTATGCACAGTACTAGTGCGATCTTTGACTGGTTGTTTGACTAAGATCTGAACAGTCACAGTTAACTCTGTGTGTGTGTGTGTGTGTGTGTGTGTGTGTGTGTGTGTGTGTGTGTTTAGACCAGGTTAATGAACTCTTAGTCATGTCTCTGAGAGAAGACGAGTTGTGCAGCTCTCTGGAGGACGTGGAAAGTCGACTGCTCCAGGCTCAAGCCACTCTACAGACTGCCTTCCTGGAAGTTCAGCGCCTACAGGTGGTCAAACAGCAGGTGTGCAACAGTAAAGCGTTTCTGCATGATCATTTTAAAGCGTGTGTTCATTAGAGATGGGAGGAAAATGTATTCAGTGATGCATCGCCACTCTCACTCCAAAAAGCGACACTTGAATTTATTTTCACCATGTACAGCGGAACCTCTGCATATGGACGCCCTCCTTTATGAATCTAATAAAAATTTTGAAATACAAATTTTTCGACAAACAAACCGAACCGAACACCAGCTGTCTCAGTGGAAGCCAAGTGAAGTGAGTTTACATATTTTTTGTGAGGTTTTTTTTTTTTGTGTGCAAGATTTTTGTGAAGACGCAGCACCATGGGTCCTAAGAATGTTAGCGAGGACGGTAGCAAGAAAAGGGAACCTATCTCGGGTTAAATTTTAAAGTGAGAGGAATCGTAAAAAAAAAGTTTAAATGAGGTTTAATGTCCATTTATTACATATTTTAGCTCATTTACATTAAGTCTTTTTTAAATGTTTTGATTGTTTTTATATACAGTGGAACCCTGGATTACGAGAATAATTCGTTCCGGAAGTGGACTTGTATTCCAAAACACTTGTAAACCAAATCAAACCTTCCCATAAGCAATAATGAAAACTCAAATAATTTGTTCCACAGCCCAAAAAAATAAAACAAATTAACCTGCACTTTACCTTTAAAAGTTAAATCCCAACAGATAAGTGTTTCCATTTGTGCACGCAGGTGCCGTGTATTTGTGTGTGTGTATGTGTGTGTGGAATTAGCCCCTCGCCTCGTCTTGCACAGTAAAACTGCTCCTCCCTCCCCCCACCTCGTTTTTTAAGTTTCACAACAAACACACAAATGAACCAGCTCCTTTCCTTTTGAAAAGAATCGTGACAGAGCAGAGTTTCTGTGTAGAGCAGAGTGTGTGTGTGTCTGTGTGAAGCCAGGGAGGGGGGTGTAAAGGCGAGAGTGCGTGTGTGTCGGTGCGTGTGTGTCGGTGCCAAAAAACTCGGCACTCGAAAAACGAGCATGTCTTGGTTTACAAGTCAAAATTTATTAAAAATCTTTGCTCGTCTTGCGGAACACTCGTAAACCGAGTTACACGCAATCAGCGGTTCCACTGTACAAAAAATATGATTATCGTGTTGGAAATTGGTGATATTGGTAATATTATTGTGTGGCTAGAGCGGATTATCTGAATTTACATTATTTCGTATGGCACAATGCGTTTCACAATACAAAATTCCGCCGTAAAAACAGATTAAATTCGCATGTTGAGGTAGAGCTGTATAGACGTCATGTGTGTTACACAGGCTAGGATCAAGTGCTGAATAAGGAACTTTTTCAGAACATTTTAAAGGTTCTTGCAAACAAATTACACGGTTATTGCAGGATTCAGGGAAAGCTCAGTGGTTAAGGCATTGGACTATGGTTCGGAAGGTCCCAGGTTCAAGTCCCACTACCACCAAGTAAGGCCCTTGAGCAAGGCCCTTGAGCCCAACTGCTCAGATGTATAATGAGATAAAAATGTAAGTCGCTCTGGATAAGGGCGTCTGCCAAATGCCTAGATGTAGATGTAGAGTATGTTTGCATCTGAGGAGGTAAAATGCTGCAGTTCCTCTATAATCCTACAGGTGGCGCTCTAAACTAGTCACACTCCGGCAATCACTACAGCGTTCTTTGTGATAAAAGCAAATTATTTGCTAAATTGAAAAATATATATATATATATATCTTTCCTCGGAACATTGTTGAAGTCTTACTGAATGGCAATACAAATCGAATCGCACACACGGGTACGGTGATGTCGTAAAATTATAACCCAATGATCCCTGAACCCTAGCCAGTTCTGTCTAATCAAGTGCAATGTAAATATGTGTATTTGGTCTTTTTAAAGTTTCAAGTGTGTGTGTGTTGTGTTTTAAGGTAACTGCAGAGATGTCCTCCCTCAGAAGCAAGCGTATAAACATCCTGCAGAGAATAAAAAGTAAGCGGACTTCATTCTCCAAATCATTCAAACTAAATACATGACCGAGACTTGAACCTGAAGCAGTGTGGGGGGGACTGTGTGAAGATGTGACATCGGTGGAAGTGAGCTTTTTCATGTTAAATATCCAAATCAAGGCAAAACATTTCCAGATTTCAAAGCTCTTCTGAAACTCTGTTCTCCTCACACTGTGCGCAGGTTCCAGACCCGACGAAACGTCCGAGGCGGAATCTCTCGGTTCTTCTGCTGAGACGCGGCGGAGAGCTGCGGGTTCGTCGAGGCAGCATCAGGACGCGGCGCTGGACCGCTCCTCGTTTTTGACGGACATTCACAGCAATGAGAGACGCGCTGATTTAAACACCGATATGGTTCCTGGCTCTGAATCAAGAAAGACGCAAATCGATCTCACCAAAAGCTGAGACCCAGCCTCTAACCATTACCCGATCGTGTGTGTGTGTGTTGCAGTGACTGCAAGTAACGCTGCTGTATTGTGTGAGAAAAACTGACTGATAGAATGAGCTCGAGGACATTTCTGATGATCTGAAGATTTTTTTCCTCTATATTCAGTGCTGTGCAAAAAGTCTTGAGCCCCCTGCACTTTTGTTTCCAGACCTTCCTGTATGTTTAATGTAATCTTGAGGAATAGTTCTCCAGACTTCCTGAAGGAATTCTTTGTTTCTCCATTTATTTTCATTCATACCCCTTTCAGAGGAATGTCAATCATTCAAGAATAAAAACGTTCAGAGGCAGGAACCAGTGAGAAACCGGTGCAGATGATGACGGATGATCAGACCGGTGGTTAGTATCCTGCTGATGGAACAGATGAGAGGGGAATTTTTTTTTTAATTATTATTATATATATATATATATATTTTTTTTTTTTCACGGATGTTATATGGATGGCGTTTATTTTGGGTAAAGCACTGACACTGACATGGTGGGGTGCGAGTGTGTGTGTGTGTGTGTGCATCAGCTACAACAGTTTTATCCCAGGATCAAATACTGTCCACCAACAAGCTAATAAAGTGCACAAGTGCGTTATTCCAAAAATAAGCACTTGGTGGTGTGCTGTTTAAGGGGGGAAAAAAAATCAAAGCTGGAGTTGTGAGATGACCGGACTTACTGTTGTTATTAGTATTATTTTCCTAGAGCAGGATAGATGTAACCACACGTCATATTTTCTTACGCAATGTTTATTTGAGTATAGTGAATATATTTTTATTTTTAATAAATAACGTGTTTTTTTTTCCATTTATAGTTACATTTAATGTTCATGAAGCAATTTAGTTAATGTCCTGTTTTCCTAATTCATATTAATTAATTCTCTCTTTCTCTCTCTCTCAAAAATAAATGAGAAAAGCTGGTCGTATTAATGAGAACACGCATAAAAATCCTGCCGGAATCCTTACAGAAACCTTCATGGCGGCGATTATAAATATATAAAGGAGCAACAGAGTGTCTAGAGATAGATAGATAGATGTGTACATACATATATACTGTGTGTAACATCCCTGTTACTATGGAAACAGTAATATTTTTGAAGTGCATCAGTTTTGTCTCACAGTGAAAATGAAAGCTGCTATAAAGTTCGATAACCGGCCTGTAACAACAAAGCTGAGACACACACACACACACACACACACCTGACACCGCCATCTAATGAATCGATTCACTGTGTAAAAGTTGAGCAAAAAAAAAACATTTTTTTCAACCTTTGGAAAATATTTTACTTTTATTTCGCAATAAAGTCTGTAATCAAAATACATTGTAGCTACATGAAAATCTGCTACATGAATTTATTTGGGGATTATTATTATTTACATCATGATGTGTTTTTGTGTGTTTGCGTTCTCTTGAGGGTTAAACCATGATTATAGACGCTGCGTAAGTCGCATCAGACTAAATTGAATCATATTTTCGGTGTAATTCTATACCAGGAAAGAGTTTATTTACTTTTTATGGTGCCAGAAGTGCATTTTTTTTGTTGTAATTATAAATAATTATAATTAAAATGTTTTGTTTTTCCCCTTATTGATTTCGTTAATGAATGAAACGTTGCAGAAAATAAGTGGTCACGTTTTTTTTTTTTTTTTTTTAGTTCTTTTTTATCACATGACTATAATCAAATGCACTATAATGCTATAAACTCACAAAATCTGTAGCTTGTAATGATGTATGAGAACGGACCCAAGCACCTTCACTCAATCATAACAGCTTTTAGAGCCACGTAATACAGTCGTTTTTTTTTTTTTCTAATCTAGAAGTTGAAAATTCCTTTTTGGGAAACGTATACATTCGCATGGGTCTGTACATAGGCATGGTGGCTCAGTAGTGTGTTTCTTGCCTGCCATATGGAAGGCCCGGGTTCAGTTCCCGGCCAAACGGATGCTGTACTGGTTCCAGGCCCGCATAACATGTCCGCTGTGGCGACCCCTCGATAGGAGCAGACGAAAGACCGACAACAACATGGGTCTCAAGATATGAGAAAGAATTCTTCGTGTCCTTAAATGTGCAATTTTGAACCCTTTAAGCCCCTCCTTTCAACTCGACACCAGTGCGCTATTTTCAGAAAAGTACTGTTTCCTGAATATTTATTTCCTTATTTAGGTCACAAACAGTCGTGTAAGCAGCTCACTGCATGTCATGCTGTGTATCGTTGTGTATGTGACGAATAAGAGATTGTCATTTTAATTTGAAATGTAAATGCAACAATAATAATAATGACAAATCTCGTTGATAAACTGATACATTTTCTGCTTACTTATTAATGGATTCATAATCGAGGACAAAAAGATGTAATGCAGGACAAGAAGAACTTCTTTGTAGGTAATGTTACAGCTCAAAGGTTAATGTTTTGATCAGAAATGCTGAAGATATGCTGTATATCACACAAGAGAGCGCGCTATTGTACTGAACATCAGCACAGCTGTGATGCGGCCATAGGCATGAGGACGCAGCACAAGTACTGAAGATATCACAGCTGTGCAGATATTCGGTACAACAGCACGGTCTTGAGTGTGATATTGCTTTTATATGACAGTTCCACAAACACATTATCATCAACAGATCCTGATTTGTTTCTTCATTTAATCACTTACAGTGGAACCACGGATTGTGAGTAACTTGGTTTACGAGTGTTCCGCGATCCGAGCAAAGATTTTTAATACATTTTTAATCGGAAACCGAGCAAGTATTAGTTTACCAGCGCCGAGTATCATGTATCACGCATGCAACTCATTTCGACACCGAGCATCACTCTCTCAGCTGTTCATTATTTTTTTACTTTACAGCCGTGATTCCCTTAGTATGCGCTCATGCCAGTCTCAGAGAGATTTCTTTTTTCCCCTGTTAAAACGGTGTTTCCGTTGCGTGTGTGTGTGTGTGTGTGTGTGTGTGTGTGTTTGTTGTGAAACTTAAAAAGCGAGGTGGGGAGAAGGAGGAGGAGTGTTACTGTGTAAAACGAGGCGAGGGAAGGGGCTAATTCCACACACACACACACACACACACACACATACGGCGACTGCGCGCACCAACGGAAACACTTATTTATTTGTACTTTTTTTTTTAAAGGTAAACTGCATATTAATTTGTTTTATTTTCATTTTATAGATTGTATTAATTATTCTTATGTATTTATTTTTTGGGGCTGTGGAACGAATAATTTGAGTTTTCATTATTTCTTATGGGAAATGATGATTTGGTTTACGGAGCCCACTTCCGGAACAAATTATGCTCGTAATCCAAGGTTCCACTGTATTTGGAACTATTGTGTTGAGTTAGCAATCAACAGTAGTTTAATTCTTACCGGAATTATGTAATTAAAAGGTGAGGAAAATACACCATGGAGGTGAAGGACAGTACTGTAAATCACCCAAGACCACGTATTCTGCTTCAGGGTGTAGAGTAGAGTGTAGAATTCCTTTGCTCCGAACACCAAATAGTGCCTCTGATCAAAAGTTAGCAATTGTTAGGACGTACTGTATATAGCTAAACATCCCAGTGCTGTTATTGGCTATATTACTACTCATGGAATGTCTCTAGTCCAGAGGGTGAGTCAAATCTTCACTCACCTTCATAAGTGTTGTATAATCTATTATATTTCTTGTTAGCGCTTTATTTGAAAGACAGTTGATTTTAGAAGGTAAACATCTTCTTACTTCATTTTGGGAATAAAATATGTATGGTTATGGAAATATGTTATTTAGTTATTAGTTAAATTATTTTTTTATTCCTGTATATGTTATCGTTATTCTTGTCTTGTTGAATTACTTTTTAGATGTTCAAAATGAATCTAACAAACCATCGAATTTCCATTAATGAAATAATCAGAATTGCATTTTCGATATTTCACCCAGGTATCGAACCAACGTAAAATAAAAAAAAGAAAGAAAGAAAACCATACCTGCATAGAGTGTGTAATAAATTGAGAACTTATATTTAGAAACTGTCACAGGAGTAAACAGGAGTAAATACATCAAAATCATTTTGGCAAAAAATAAAATTAATAATAATAATAATGTCTGTATTCAGTGTAGTTTTTCCCCCCTGGATTAGAACCGATTAGAAACGATCTAAAGTCGTATTCACATCTCTACGCGTACATGGTCAGCTGAAGCCACTGCAGGAAAAAAAAAAAAAGAAATATTATAAGAAGTGATTTAACAGGTGTGTGCAGCACTTTAAGGTGAAAGAGATTAAATTTATGTTGGAATTGTGTTGACTTTTACCTCTAGCACATTGAGCTTGATGAGACCGTCTCCATCCTTGTCGAAGGCTTTAAAAGCCCCTAAAGAGAAACAAAAATATTTACACTTTGGGATCACTTAAGGAAAATGATAAACTGATATTTCAACGGTTCATGAAGACTAAGACTTGTTCTAATGTTTTGTAATTGGATCTTTTGTTTTATTTGTTTGTTCTAATAAATGTATATTATGAGTATGACCTTTACTATGAAAAGGTATTCATACATGGCACAAGACCATTGTAAGCTTGTCATCATTTAAGCTCCTCAGCTCATCTTTATATACGTCCAATATAATTTTCCTTTGAAATAAATACTAATCCTCTTAAAGCAGAAAACCATGATGTCTCTTTAATATTTAGTAATATTGCAATTGCAATGTTGGAGTAACTGCAGACAAAAATGGCAGACAAAATGTTTTTAATGATGACATTTTTAAAGATGACTTAAAACTCCTAAATAGACAGATATTACATTTTATCCTTCCATGTTACAGTTCATTATAGGACACTATAAAATAATGATTTTTTGGGGCTGTGGAACGAATAATATGAGTTTTCATTATTTCTTATGGGAAATGATGATTTGGTTTACGAACCCACTTCCGGAACAAATTATGCTCGTAATCCAAGGTTCCACTGTATTTGGAACTATTGTGTTGAGTTAGCAATCAATAAAATAATGATCCAGATTGAAAGCACACTTACGGAACATTCCCTCGAGTCGCACTAAACAGCAGATGTAGCTGTCGAAATCCAAATACAAGTGCTCGTTGGCATATCGCATCGCGATGATGTCATGAAGCTGGGGGTTGAGCTGAAACCCTGATCGAGGAAAATATAGTGTTTGTTAAACACACAAGCAAAAGGTGTTTTTTTTTATTTATTTTTTTTTTTTATTATAATTGGTTCACAACTTTACCCCATGTTTGTTTTGTAACTATGTACATTAACTTTGTTACTGTCCTAAAGTACACTACTAATAATATACAGTAGAACTATAATATAAGGTCATGTAGACCTTTCGCACATAACGTCATGACATCTGTCTGTCATGGTCCCACCCACTTCTCTACAGCAAAATGGATGTGACTCCCAACTTGAACCAGCACTTTCAGCAGAAAAGACATCTGATAGCATTTAGTCATTTTAAACAACACTCTGGCACCTTAATAATCGCTTCTAAGTTGGTTCAAATCTCACCTAAACCGTTGGCGTTGTGTTTCACAGCTAACGAGTCTACAACGCTAACTAGGTTCTAACACAAGGCCGAATTCCAGTTCCTCTCTAACCCCTGATCAGGTGCACTACTTGGTATGTGGAACAAGGGAATGTACGCCCTAGGTAGCACACTAGTTTTCCATTAACGCTATTTGTGCAACCGTTGGTTATTAATTAGAAAGCTTGAAATGTCAGTACTGATTAACGTTACCTGCTCATTGTTTTATGAGGCATAAAGTACAGCATGTTCCATAACATCATCTCATTTGCAACAAAATGGCCCAAACATGGTATTGGTGCTAAAAAAGTGTCTTACCTCAGTGAAAAAGTTCATTTTCAGATTGGATCATATAACATCATTTTTCATAATCTTTAACGCTTCTTATCTCCTGATCCAAGCTTAGATTTAGAACACATTTCTATTTTTATCAGATAAAAAGAAACACATTTGCTAAATAGGCCCTTTGATGTTTTAGAATCCGGAACTCTTTTGAATTCAAATCTTTCAACGGCCTTAACTGTCATTCAAATGAAACTCGGCCGATTTAGGGTTCACATGAAAAGACACAAACCTGAAAAAGTGTATCATTCTAAAGTGTTAAGTTGTTAAGATTACAACATAGATTTTACATGGTTACGGACACTACAGAGTTGTTGCTTTTACCAAAAACAAGGCTTTTTAATTTAAGCAACAGGTCATATGCTTCATATGCTAATACTCAAAGAAATGTGAATAATTTGCATTTTTTTTTTTTTTTGGATTTTTCCCCGATTTTCTCCCTAATTTAGTCCTGTCCAATTCCTCCCCGTCACTAGGGGGCAACCCACATTAAGTTAACTACCACTCAGCCGGGAGGGCCGAAGACTATCACGTGTTTCCTCCGAACTACGTGACGCCAGCCGACCGCAACTACGTGACGCCAGCCGACCGCATCTTTTCGAACTGCTCGCTCGCGCACCGTTGGGGACGGCGTAACACACTCGGAGGACGGCGCTATCCGCTCCCTCCGCTGCGCGAGCTCACAGACGCCCCTGACTGGCTGTAGAGCCGTGATTAATGTCGGAGCACTATGTACCTCTCATCCCTCCCCTCTGAGAGAGCTCGGCCAATCAGCTCTCTCTAGGCCTCCGGCTGCGAGAGGTTACAGCACCACCCGGGATTCGAACTAGCGATCTCCGGATGATAGGGCGAGCACTTTTACCCACTGCGCCACTCGGAGGCTAATAATTTGCATTTTAAATGATTAAAATGCACATTATTGTTAAGAACGGTTTGAAGCGATAGAGGACAACAATGAAAAATGGGCATTTTGGGTGCACACATGCTAAAATGCTAAGAGTTAGCAACTTGATATTTTTATTGAACCAAGATCGGTCAGCATAACTTCAGAAGTTGCTTCTTTAGCACACACATTTTCTGATTATTTTTAGGATATCATCTTCGATATAAGCTCATATACTGTGCTGTAACAGTCAGCAATAAGGATGGAGACTGTTCACATGTGTACCTGCGTCAGCAACAGCGTTTCTCATCTCAAAGCTGCTGATGGTCGCGGATTTGTCCGTGTCATAGCGAGTGAAGATCGCCTGCAGACAAAATATGACACGTCTGTCACTTATAAAGAGATTTGTACCAGCTTTATGCTTTGCTCTGAAATTGGACAGAGGCTCTGTGGGCATATCTTGCTCTTTAAAACAGGCCTAAGCCCACAAGACACACCTTCCACTGGTTGATCTTCATCCACAAGTGTTTGAACTCCTGCAGGTTTAATCTTCCCGTGCCGTCAGTCTTTTACAGTACAGGTCAAGGTGTAATACTGACACGTCTTCTCCTAACGCTAACTTCTCCAAAGTGAATCCATGCATGAAAAACCAGTTCAAGGATACATCCAGGAGTGCTATCATACTCCTGCAGCTATCCAAACTGAAACCCTGTGCTTTCAGCTCTTTGTCTGAGGAAATAAGAAAACAAGATAAGAACACGAGCAGGAACGTGAAACTAAACTATTCGGGTGATTATTTCCTCAGCTGTGACGGCTCACATTTGCTCAGTGCTTTGTTGAGGACCAACCCCAGCTCTTTAGCGTTGATCTGCATATCCTGATGGAGAAATCCACATCGATGGCGTGAGCATAAGAGAAGATTTTACAACATTGATGAAATGACACACAACAGATATCTTTGACCTCACATCTCCAGCAATCTGCTCAAAAATGGCTCGGAACTGTTTCTCCTCCTCGCTCTCTTCTTCCTCAAAGAGCTGAAAGTTAAAAAAAAAAAAGTCAGATGTTATTGGACAGCAGTGATGTGTTTTAAATATTATCACAAGACAACAGTCATTTAGCTCTACACAACTGACACAGAAAGGATGAAAGGAAAAAAATAAAACAGAAAAAACAGGAAGGAAGGAAGAAAGGAAGGAAGGAAAGCCATAATAGAGAACAAAATAACAACAACAAAGGAAAGAAGGAATCAAGGACAAGAAGGAAAAATCAAGAAGGAAGGAGGAAGGACAGGATGAAGAATGAAGGACAGACAGGAATGAAGGATAGGAAAGATAGGAAGGAATAGGTAAGAAGGAAGAAAATAAGCAAAGAAGGAAAACCAAAAAGAAGGAAGAAAGAAAAAAGGGAAAAAAGAGCAAAGATGAAAAAAAAGAGCATGAAGGAAGGCAAGAAGAAAAGAGGAAGAAAGCAAAAGCAGGAAGTAAGTAAAGAAGAACAAAGAAAAAGGGAAGAAAAAAAGAAAGAAAAAGGAGGGAGAAAAAAAAACAGAAAAAAGAGAAAACCAGAAAAAAAGGACAAAAGAAAAACAAAAGGGAAACGTGTGAAGGAAGGAAGCAAGGAAAACCAACAAGGAATGCATAAATAAGGTAAAGAAGGAAGGAAGGAGGGAGGGATAAAAGCGAGAAGAAAGAAAGAAACAATATGAAAGAAAGCCAATAAGAAGAAAAGAAAAAAGCAAAAAGGACAAAGAAGGGGGAAGGAAGGCTTTGCTTTAATTTATACAAACGTTTATGCAAAGTAAAACGATATTAAAATGATGATTAAAATGTTTCACCGTGATTTTCTTCTTTTCACTTTCCAACTATTGAAGACAAAAAGATGATTAGATTCCAATCTGTACCTCGTTGTTAAATGTCACAGACGATTACATGCAGGGTTAAATGAAAACAGCTTGTGTTGAATTTTTATGATGCCATGATAAATGCAGTTTTGCTGCTGTAACATAAATAACTAACCACACACGGCTCAGCCTCGATCACGGCTCCCATCAACCTGAGAGAGAACATACAGCACTGAGGAACATCTCATCACGACATATCGGGACCTCACACTAAAATAGCACAATCAATCAATCAATCAATCAATCAATAAACAGCTTTTTCCTAACATCACTGAGTCTCCTTGCATGGCTTAAAACCAGAAAATCCTTAATCGAAATAATTAACCGATCATAATTTCGAATAAATCAGACATGTCGATAAATAGGAAGCACATGCACTGCTGCTGTTCTTTTGGCTGCTCCGGGCGTCGCCGCGGTTTCAAAACTCACTCCGATGTGCTCTTCTTCTCAGAGAAAACCCTGAGGAGGAAGTCGGACTCTTTGTGAGGTTCGAAGGTGGACGGGACGATGACGTACTCCCCGGGCTTCAGACAGAAACGCTCCGTCACCTCCCGCAGGTTGATGTAGGATCGGCAGCGGGCCTTCGAAGCATTGTAAAGGAAGAAGTCTTTAGGAAGGTGCTGCTTGTTACCGTGCATCTGTAGTGAGAGAAACAGAGCAGGGAAGGGAAGAAAGAGAGATCATTAAACTGAGCTGATTGAACATTGGACCTATTGATTATTAAAGCCGAGCATCAGTATACTAGTATTGCTTACAATGAATTAAATGTTACACTGTCTCTTTCATATGTGTTATATGATTATACATTATATTTGAATTCCAATTATCTGATTCTATAGTAGAACGTGGGTTTCAGGAAAAAACGTGTATTTGTAAACACACAAGCAGGCAGGAAGGATCAAACAAAAGAAGGAAATCCAAAGAAAAAAAAATGAACAAAAAGTGTGAAGAAAGAAAGGACGAACAAGACATGAAGCACAACAGAAAGGGGAGGGAAGGATTTTTTAATCACACTGAAATAGAAACGAGAAAGAAGAAGAAAAATGGAGAGAAAACGGAATGTTTTCTTTTCATTTAAGGAAGTGCAGAGAGAGAGAGAGTACAACAAAATGAAAGACTGTAAGAGAATGATAAAACTTGAGAAACAAATAAAAGGATGGGAAAAATAAATAAATAAATAAATAAATAAATGAGTAAACAGAACGAGAGTGAGTTAAAGTCAGGGGCTGTGAGATGCGGCGTGTAAATCAAGAGGTCTGATCTCTGGATCAGATCGGACACGATGAGGAAAAACAGCATCCTGTCACTCAGTCGTACCTCCTTGGGAACCTGTGGCAGAAAACACACAAGAAATCACATCAGTGACGCTGAAGCCATCGTGAAATTATTTATTTATTTCATCCATGTTTCTGTTATGGATTGATCACGCGGCATATATTTCTACTTTCATGTTTACTGATAATTAATGGCTAAGTATATTGGATCTAAGAGCCGTATCTATCCGTATGAATCCCTTCAATCCCTTAAGCGCTACTACAGTAGGTAGAGTTTTAGCAAATGCAGTTTGGTTGACCTCGTAGATGGCGAAGCCAATGGCGTGCAGCGTGGCTCCAGCGTAGCTCTCTCTCCTCCTGCCCTTCTGCATGAGCGCCAGCACCACGGTGCAGCCCTTTTCCCCGTGGTCCGGCTCATCGTCATCCTCTTCGGTGAGACGCAGACGATACTGGGGGTTTGTCCAGAAGGTGTCTAGACGAATAGACAGATGAACAAAAAGACTTTAGTTCCATACCAAGAGAAACCAAGCACTTGTTCTAATGCATTTGTAATATAATATATACACATATACTGTAAATAAATGATTTTAAATATCGGCACTATTGGATTAAGAAGATGTTGATTAGTTTTCTTTAGCCACACGGTTAATACTCACATAAGTTGAGCCTAATAATAATTACATTTTAATTGGACTGCTGTAACAACAATGACGAGCAGTTTGTTGGATATAACTCGTTTTGCACAAGTTTGGCAACATCCAGTTAAATGGAAAAAATACTGCAATGTTGTAATTCTTAATAATAAAATAATAAATAAAATGTGGAAATTTTTGCCTGGGCTGCGGTGTTACAGTATAATGAACATCACATCACAGTGCCATTATTTGTCTTAAATATCCCACGCCAATGTGTTAATCCCTTGCATAATACAAATGGTGTTTATTTCAACGTTCATGTAAGGCTGTTTAATAACCTGGGTAATTCCTGCAGCCGCCAGCAGAGCAGCCTCTCACCCAGCGGCCCTCGTTCACCGACACGGTCCACTTGAGCAGTTCGTCATCCTGCAGTGCGTCAGGGGTCAGATTGCAGATCTCAAGTTTGGTGAAGTTTTGCTGGAACTCCTCAAAATGCATCCTGATAGAGGAACGAGGCAAAGGACAAGAAAGATGATAGAAGCAGGCTTGCATCCAGCATATACTGTAGTATTTGATTCATCTAGGTTATATATTTTGTAATAAATTCAAAATTGTTCTATTCACCAAAAAAAAAAAAAAAAAGACAAATAAACAATATATTAAATTGCATTGAAATGTAATGCATGTTACTCATGTACTGTATATTACGGTGGCCGAGAAGTGCAAAACAACTTAACAAAATGAAAACAAAATAACAAGTTAAAAACCACAATAACAAAACCCAAAACAAAATAAAACATTCAAAAACAAAATAACAAAACCCAAATCAAAATAACAAATTAAAAAACAAAACAACAAAACCCAAAACTAATTTGTTATTTTGTTTTGCGTTTTGTTAATTTGTTTTCGGTTTTGCTATTTTGATTTTGAATTTGCTATTTTGTTTTCGGTTTTGTTGTTGTGGTTTTTAACTTGTTATTTTGTTTTCATTTTGTTAAGTTGTTTTGCACCTCTCGGCCGTTCAGAAAAGAACCGGAAAAGGTAGGTATAGTTTGCGAATGGAATTCTTACCGCTGATTGGACGAGACATCTGTCACTCAAAGTATACAGGAAGTACTGTAGCGGCGGTAGATTCGTGTGTGTATGAATGTGCAAACATGTCCTGTCCTTATTCACATATGGCGTTCTGCCAAATTTTTGCAGTTATTGTGGAATTTTTTTTCTTTTAAAAGAGACACAGCAGTTCGCAAACTAATCTTTATACCGTGATACGTCATCAGCATATCCAAAATCACGGCATACGAATGTCCGTCCTCAAAGTAACGTTGAATAAATTCCATTTCCTTGCTTTCTAATGAAAAATGTAATTATTTTCGTAGTTTTGCACACCGAATTTTTTTTTAATGAAGCAGAACACACAAGAAACAAAGTTAGAGACACAATTTCCTACTTCCTGTTTATCTTGAGTGACAGCTGTCTCGTCCAATCAGCGGTAAGAATTTCATTCGCAAACTCTACCTACCTTTTCCGGTTCTTTTCTGAACGGCCGAGAAGTGCAAAACAAATGAACAAAACCCAAAACAAAATAACAAATTCAAAACCAAATTAACAATTAGTTTCGGGTTTTGTTATTTAGTTTTCGGATTTGTGAATTTGGTTCTGAATTTGTTATTTTGTCTTTGAATGTTATTTTGTTTTCGGTTTTGTTAAGTTGTTTTGCACTTCACGGCCACCGTAGTATATAGGAGAGACATGAAATCTTGCCAATAACTGTCGGAAAGGTGTAACTATATAACACAGATTTAATACTACCGAATTTTATTAATATTTCTAATGCTTGAGAAATTCAACAGTTCATACTGTATGATTTAAAGCTTTCCAAAAGGTTTCATCATTTCCAAAACAATCAGTACAGATTAATCCCTTTAAAAAATTTCATTAAAAAAAAAAATCACATCGTAAAATCTATTATGTTCAAGAAATGTTTGAATGACTGATTTATCACAAGTCTACCACACACACAAATAAAATACTTTAAAAGTGAATTTGGAATAAGTGGGCGTTATATTATTCTTTCCATACAGGAAAATCAATACAAACTAATTTCTTCTTGCTAGTGCTGCACAATTAATCACATAAAAATTGAAATCGCAGTAACATTATTCACTTACTCTCTCACGTAGAGGGGGGGGGGTGCCAGTCCATCGCAGGGTACACATATATACAGTCTTATGCGAAAGTTTAGGCACCCCTTGATAAATAACAGATTTTGGTGATTTTTTTAATTGAAAAGATGTTAACACAGTCTTTGTTGGAAATGAAAAAAATGCACAATATTTTCCTCAAACATTGATGCATAGTTACTTCTTATGCCATAAATTGAACAACAACAACAACAACAACAAAAATTCAATGAAAAAAATCGCCAAAATCTGTTTTTTTATCAAGGGATGTCTAAACGTTTGCATAAGACATTCACACACATTGTATATATATTCACACACTTCTGGGAATTTTGGAATGCCAATTAGGCTAATCTGCATGTCTTTGGACTGTGAAAGGAAACCAGGTGAAACCCACCAAGCACGGGGAAACATGCAAACTCCATGCACACAGACCCCGAGTCGGGAACTGAACCCAGACCCTGGAGGTGCAGGGCAACATTGCTAACAACTACACCATCATGCTGCCGCAGTATGAGCCTGTGCATTTATTTAATTGCAAATGTCTGCAATTTATTACCGTTAGGAATTTATGTAAAGTTTGTCAATAATTGAAGTATTTGTTACGTTTTTTTTTTTATTAATATTGGCAAATGTCCTCTTAATGAGATCATTTCTCCAATTATATGTTTAAATAAATATGTTTGAATACAAAATGGTACAAATGCAGATTAAATGTCTCAAAATAATCATAATGTGATTTTTTTTTTTATTTATTTGTTTGTCAAAAAATGCGGTCCTAATTCTTATCCATGGACGTGAGACATCCAGGTGGGTACAATGCAGATGAAGCACTTAAAAAAAAAAAAAAAAAAGCCAGAATATTCCTTTACGCTACAGTCCAAAGCCTGAGTTGTTATTTAACAAAAAAAATCAGAGGACTAACCAAAACTCCCCCGGCTCAACAGGTTCAAGTTTCTGCTTGTCTTGCTCAGAAGACGCAAGCTGCGTCCAGTCATTACATTTGCAAGAGGGTGGTGGAGCAACTCCCCACGGGTCACGGATTCGCACCAGACGGATCCGAGTGTCCCTGCAGTCCTGCTGTTGACCCTGCCGATACAACACAACTGTTTAAAAGAACACAACGTATGGCTGGCTAGAAATATTTGAGTATACCTACTAATTCATGGGCTGAACAAGAGCTAGGTCCAGATTGGAATAAGGTTACCTAGGGTTAACAGGTGTTAACATCTTCCACTCCAGTCCCCAATACAGTTTGGTGATTCTCAGCTCAAGCACAGCTGATTTAACTAATCTGTTCATTACTAGGTTCAATGGGTGTGTTTAAGTGTTGGTAGTACAAACTGCGCTCCACACTGACCCTGGTCCAGGACTGGAATTGGAGATCCCTCTCCTCGGGTTACAGCTGGAATCTGGTTATGGTTGCACTAGCATGAAGGCTGGGAGTGAACTAGAATGTGTGGGTAGATTTACCTGGAAGTGTGCCTAGGGGAGGTGTTGGGCTAAAATTAGGATTTGGCGAATGTTCATGTTGGCGTAAGGAGGGTTAGAGTTAGGGTGATGATTGTGTTGATGATAAAGTGCTTTTGTGTTGGTTTAACAATAGACTTGGCAATTACTTAAATGAGATTCTTCTGCAGTGGTAAAGTGATTGATCGACAAATAGCTCTGAAATGCAATCACTAAATCTCACCATGTTATTTGCGCTTGATATTATATCTCAAGTGCTGCCTCAGAACTCAGAGCAATTGACTCTCTTCAAATTGACTAATTTTGATCGATCAGCTCCATCACTACTAGTGTTTAAAGCTACTGTAATGCACACATACAATGTTAGATCACACAGAGACGCCAAAACATACAGTATGCATTCACAACTTTTCACATAGCATGTACTGTACATTGCTAGCTGTCTAGTCTATACATATTGGCACAGTTTATTTTTGATGTCGCACTGATATGAAGTTTCACAGTATTTTTTTTTTTTTGCGTCTTTTTTTTTGTTGTCTTTTTTGCGTCTGTAAGGAAAGGCTCCAAAAAAAGAAGAAAAACAAGACTGGTATTTAAGATAATCAGTATAGACATTAATTTAGGATTAAAACATGGGAACACGTACCTGCTCAACACCAGTGACTGAGTAAGCATGGCCTCTTACGAGACCTGTAGACGTTTTGGTCTCACTGGCAGATGGCACCAAAGCCTGAAGACAAAGAGAACATTACTATTAATGAATGGAATGATTTTTGTTGTTGCATTTTGGTCCGTCCACAGTGCCACCCGGCACATGGGGTGATGGAGACTACCCATCATGGTGATATAGCCATTGTTTTGTGGTAGTTACTCAGTTGCCAGCTTAACACCTTCTTAGAATTATGACATTTTCTTAGAATTTCCCCTTAAATTTAGGACTAAATCTTAGTAAAGGCAAAAATGATTCATGAAACCTCTTAGCTCTCCTAAATTTAAAATTGTTAAGAGTAGAGAGGAGGACTTTTGAGAGGCTTAATAGTTTCTGTAGCAGAGGACAAAATGGCGGAAAGAAGAAATATTCTCCAAGCACTAAGCGTAGAAAAATAAATACTGCTCTTCTGTCCAATTTGTTTTTCGGGTTCTTTTGCTTTCTTCCATCTCTCTTGGATTGTTGGCTACATACCATCCAACTTAAAAAGACTGTCCCGCAATCTCCCGTGTAAATTTGTAAAAGCTGAGCCATTTTGCTCCCATCAATCTGAATCAGATTAATAAGAATAAAATCAGTATGATAAATAAATGTAAGAACTTAAATATAGTAACTACTGCGTGAAAATCCGTTGCTTCAAAAACAGACACATTTTCAACATTTGTCTCTTTTAATTATCTTTAAGATATTTATCCTATAACAGAAACTCTGCATAAAGTAGCTTGTAGTCATAATTATACAATTTCTTTATATATTATGATTTCACTTTCTACTCTATTATCATATATTCTATTTTCATCAAGAGCGCATTTTAAGACCTTTACAGATTTTTTTATCAACCAATCACAGTCCTCGATTTGCTGCGTCATCCCTAGCAAACGGGGTCAACCACACCTCCTCACTAAGATGAAGGGTTTTGTACTTTCCTTACTCAGAGTTGCTCTGAGGAGTTTCCTAAATCACTTTTAGTCTAGGACTCCCAGCTAGGACTTTTTAAGCTAAGATAGGAGCTCTCTGAGAGAATTATAAGAAGCTTTGTGAATACAGGTCCTGATTGCTATTCACACAGTATGGCAAATTGGGGCACGCCAATTAGCCTAACCTGGAGGTCTTTGGATTGTGGGAGGAAACTGGATTACCTATACGAAACCCACCAAGCATGGGGAGAACATGCAAACTCCATATACACAGGTCTGGTGCGGGAATCGGACCCTGATGCCAAAGCATGAAACATTCATATAAACTCTTGTTCTTGCAGCATGCACATACAAAAGCTGATGAATTCCATGCAGTGTTTTAATGAATTAAGTGCCGTGTCAAGATCTTGACAGACATGTAAAAAAATGAGTCATCAAAATACTTACATCGATGGAGCAACCCATAAGTGAACCCCTTTCCAATGCCTTTCTCATGATGTTGTATATTTCTTTGGGTGCGTCTACAATCTCATAGTATTCTGTTACTCCACCAGTGAAGTCTTCCATGGCCTCCAATGTGTTACCACCTTTCAGAGCTTCATAGGAGCCATGCAACCTGGAACCAGAAAAACAAAACATCAGGGAAAAAAAAAAAAAAACACTCTAAGACTTCTTATGCTTTACTCTTGTCTTAAACCCCAGAAAGTTCAAAGTTATACTATGCTATAAAGGTAAACTTATATTTAACATATCTGTTGCAGTAAACTTTATGGTGTGAGCTCACTTGGCATAAGCTTTCTCCAGAAGAGCGCTCCAGAACTCATTCTGGTTCCTCGACCGAGTAAACACCAAACGGTTTTTGTACGTTGGAAGCCGATCATCCACGAGGACGTCCACCCACTCACCGTAGCGCCAGATCTATACCGAGTGCATTCAGGACTGGATTATCCAAAATTAATTTTCATTTGAAAATAAAATAAGTATGCCTCTTGACTTTTGCAGAAATAAAAACTTTATGGTGTAGGATCCTTCATACCTGGAAATGGAAAATGCCTGCATAGTTTTCAGTGAAGCTCTGGTCTGGTGGAACGACTCTGTACCGGAGAGTTTCATTCAGTGTCAGACAGGCAATAGCAGCCAGTAGCCAGCAATCACCTGCAGAGTGTAGAAATTAAAATGATAAAGTCTACGGACAAAGATAAAGATTTTTTAAAGATTTTTTGTTATGCAATTCATCAAAGAAGGTGTGCTCAAGGTTCGCAAAGGCTAATGAGACAACTGATCTAATGCACCACTGATTGGTTGTGCAAAGCCAATAATCTAAGAGATGAAAGATGAAATTAACAATTATGCAAGAAATGGCCCAGATGTTTTTAATCTAGAGAATCAAAAAAAAAAAAAAAAAGAATGTATGCAGACACATAAAAGATATAAACTGTGCATGACTTGCATACCCAAACAACTCTGCTGCACTTGTTGAGGGAGGAAGTGCTTCAGGGCATTTTCACACTTGGCCTATTTCAGTATTACAGGAAACAGGTCTCAGGCCAATGACCTTTGTGTGCATACATATCAAGCACTTAACATCTGGCTAAAGGCTTTTCTAAAAAAAAAAAACAAAAAAAAAAACAGACCCAAACACCTCCAGGGTACAGTTACAATATACATCACTATGTAGCTTGAGCCTTTGATCTGATATGGTCTGATGTGGTTCATTAGTGGTTGTTTACAGTATACGTGGTTGGGATTTGGTAGTCAGATTTGTAGAAATGGTCTGCCATTACGAACGCTTTTTCTAATGGAGGTCTCAGTGACATCCCAGGCTTTGGTCATACTGTATCTTCCAGCTGTGAAATAGATCTCCATCTTCATGTCAACATGTCCTGGTCCTTGACACATCTCCAGCAATCACTGACCTTATAGGATGCCTGAACAACCTCGTCTCAGTAAGCAGGATCAGTGAGTGTATACGCCAAGGCTGTCCTGTCCTGCCAAGTACCATGCCTTATCACAGAGAATTAACCAAGCAACCAGGCCAGGATCTTATTTCTTCCTTCTGCACTGTCCAGTCACAACCTAAAGCTTGTGGCCAGTCTTTAGTAGTTAACGATAGGTATGTAGTCTAACTAGTGAAGAAAACTTCTTGAATCTCTCTAATTAAAAGGTCATTTTGCATGCTTCCTCCAAAGTCCTCTCTGGAATTAGGAGAGCCCTCCATGAGTCTCATTTTCCAAACTTGGTCTACCAGTGCATCCTAAGGTTACCACCATGATCAGCAACATAATGAGACTTGTTCCTGATGACCAAGCCTTACGTACAGTATATTGAGGCAACTCTTCTGTCCACTGGGAAAAAAATGGTAAGACTGGTAAGTATTCCCAGGATTTCTGATTGGGATGTTTGGTAACGGAGTTTCAACTGTGTATGATATCTTGTATCGAGTCCTCACCTTTCCATCTCACTCACTCACTTGGGCTCTTTCCTCACTATCAAAGTGACATTCCATGCTTTCAGCACACGCTTCCACTTTAAAGGTCTTGTCCATCACATCCCTGACCCCCTTTATTGTTCAGGTAGTAAGCCCATAAAGTTGCTTCACATTATCTGACCAGGTTAGTCTGCCAACACCGCGCCGACATCAGACTCTAGGATTAGGTCTTGGTGTGTCTTATCCAGGCAAGGTGCACTGTCCTTGTAACTTCTAATTGGGATATGTGGGGTACTGTATCTTTGTGTGACCTTGATCAACTTGGGCCATGGTGAAGAATTTACCTCCTGTTGGAACAGCCCTGAGTTTTACCAGAAGTACACAACCTCAATTAACATGGCAAGGTCTTGATCCACGAGGAAGCGATACTGGATTCACTGTGGTGCTGCAAATTCTTTGAGGTCTTAGTGACTTACGTAAAAGTCCTGAAAGGCAAGGAGGTCATTTGCGGCTGAAAAACTTCCAGGGTTATTTTATTCAGGCTGATTTTTTCAAGTGTTCGGACAGCTTCCCTAAACCCACTTGGTCATGATACAGTTCATAACACTTCTCGTTTACGGCCTCCCGCGCTGATGATGATGATGATGCCTCGATTAAGACTAGAATTGACCAGACATCGGCGCCTTGTAACCGAGCTATTTTTTGCCCCATGTGATATACGGCTTGAGCACAGGGACTAATAGGTTCTTGCTCATCATTCAACGAGCTGAAAACAGATGCTCAGTGCTGAAGTTACAGAATTCTCCTCATGTCTTTCCTTACAACCTTCCTCAGTTCTGTCAGGTTGCCCAGTGGTGGCTTGTCGTATTACTGGATCCCACGGCCAACAGATCCGGTGACTCAGAACATGTCCTGAGAACCTTAGGCTGTGGGTCATCCAAGGGACAGCGTTTTGTTCTTTCTCACTCTCATCTGGCCTTGAGGGGGTGCTATAGAGTATCAGCTGTCTGCGTCTGTCAAAGGTGACTTTCAGGAAAGAAGCAACCAGTTGCAGCCATTACAGTAAGTGATTACTTCCCAATTTCAGTTATGATGTTGCCTTAAGTCAAAAGAAAGTAAGCGGTTTTAATGAACGTCCAGTTGAACACAATGTCCTGTGCAATTTGGATTTAAAACAACAAAATATATATATTTAAAATAATGTTGTTGTTTGTTTGTTTGTTTTTTTCCCAATAAAGTGTCCAATAAAGTATCTTATAAGTGGACACCTATATACACACTTAGGTATCCAAACTGGAAACCATTCCAATGTCATCCCCTTCCATCTAGTTTTGATAGGACAAGAACAAGAGGTCGCACTGCCCTGCGATGTATTGGCCCCCTGTCCAGGGTGTAAATCTCCTGGGATAGGCTCCACGCCCCCGCGACCCTGTACCAAGGATAAAGCGGTATAAATGATGATGATTGAGTGAGCGATGCATTGCCATTTCCTCAATTATTTACCCAGGTTGTAGACTAAGCCCCCCTTTTTTTTATATATATATTGTATAATTTCGTGTTTTTGTGTTGAGCTTGTGCAGTGTAAAATCAGGACATTCTGTTGTTCCTACAGAACTTCTATGCTGCATTTCTCATTAATATAATTTTGGATGATTGTAGTTGAATTGTTAACCCTTGTGTCTGGGGTCATTTAAAGTTCTTCTCATATCAAAGATTACTGTAAGTGTAAAAATGCAAAGGGGAATGACTTTCAGAATGAGGATCTGAGTCTTGCATTTTTACACTTACAGTAATCTGTACATACACATGCTGTAGTACCTTTAATCACCTCTAGTAACTTAACTTATGATGTTCTCCTATTACAATTAAAAAAAAAACCTGTGCTCATTATAATAACCGCTGCACTGTATGCCTACATAATTATCTATTAACTGAAGAGAATATACTGTGTACACACGTGGACAAAATTGTTGGTACCCTTCGGTCAATGAAAGAAAAACTCACAATGGTCACAGAAATAACTTTAATCTGACAAAAGTAATCATTTTAAAAGATTCTATGAATGTTAACCAATGAAAGTCAGACATTGCTTTTCAACCATGCTTCAGCAGAATTATTTAAAAAAACATAAACTCATGGAACAGGCCTGGACAAAAATGATGGTACCCCTAGAAAATACTGAAAATAATGTGACCAAAGGGACGTGTTAATTCAAGGTGTGTCCACTAATTAGCATCACAGGTGTCTACAATCTTGTAATCAGTCAGTGGGCCTATATATAGGGCTCCAGGTCGTCACTGTGTTGTTTGGTGACATGGTATGTACCACACTCAACATGGACCAGAGGAAGCGAAGGAAAGAGGTGTCTCAGGAGATTCGAAAGTAAATTATAGACAAGCATGTCAAAGGTAAAGGCTATAAGACCATCTCCAAGCAAATTTAAGATCCATGGGACTGTAGCCAACCTCCCTGGACGTGGCCACACGAGGAAAATCGATGACAAATCAAAGAGACGGATAATCCCAATGGTAACAAAAGAGCCCAGAAAGACTTCTAAAGCGATCCAAGGTGAACTTCATGCTCAAGGAACATCAGTGTCAGATCGCACCATCCGTTGTTGTTTGAGCCAAAGTGGACTACATGGGAGACGACCAAGGAGGACACCATTGTTGAAAACAAATCATAAAAAAGCCAGACTGGAATATGCCAAACTACATGTTGACAAGCCACAAAGCATCTGGGAGAATGTCCTATGGACAGATGAGACAAAAATTGAACTTTTTGCCAAGGCACATCAGCTCTATGTTCACAGACGGAAAAATGAAGCATATGAAGAAAAGAACACTGTCCCTACTGTGAAACATGGAGGAGGCTCTGTTATGTTCTGGGGCTGCTTTGCTGCATCTGGCACAGGGTGTCTTGAATCTGTGCAGGGTACAATGAAATCTCAAGACTATCAAGGGATTCTAGAGAGAAATGTGCTGGCCAGTGTCAGAAAGCTGGGTCTCAGTCGCAGGTCATGGGTCTTGCAACAGAACAATGACCCAAAACACACAGCTAGAAACACCCAAGAATAGCTAAGAGGAAAACATTGGACTATTCTAAAGTGGCCTTCTATGAGCCCTGACCTCAATCCTATTGAGCATCTTTGGAAGGAGCTGAAACATGCTGTCTGGAAAAGGCCCCCTTCAAACCGGAAACAACTGG
This sequence comes from Clarias magur, assembly GCA_013621035.1. Taxonomy (NCBI): domain Eukaryota; kingdom Metazoa; phylum Chordata; class Actinopteri; order Siluriformes; family Clariidae; genus Clarias; species Clarias magur. The sequence goes on along the minus strand of QNUK01000140.1, from coordinate 115,961 downwards.
AGCAGCTTGCTCATGAGGAGTGGCCCGAAATACCTGCAGAGAGGCGCAGAAGTCTCATTGACAGTTACAGGAATCGTTTGATTGCAGTGATCGCCTCAAAAGGTTGTGCAACAAACTGTTAAGTTAGGGGTGCCATCATTTTTGTCCAGGCCTGTTCCATGAGTTCATTTTTTTTATAATTCCGTTGAAGCATGGTTGAACAGCAATGTCTGACTTTCACTGGTTAACATTCATAGAATTCTTACTTATTATTACTTTTGTCAGATTAAAGTTATTTCTGTGACCATTGTGAGTTTTTCTTTCATTGACCGAAGGCTACCAACAATTTTGTCCACGTGTGTATATATTATATTATACAGTATATTATATCTTATCTTATCATTTGATTGAAGCCTAAATGCCAAGGGTATCTGGTGTGTGCTACAGTATGTTATCTCTCCATTCTTATTGTTATCTTTAAAATAAGACCATCATAACCGAGATAAGGAGTCGACTGCCGAGTTTAGCAAACGTCAGAGACATCAAGACGCCTCTTGATGGGAGAGGATGGGGGGGGGGGTCGGGGTAAAGTCATTATTTTCCCAGAAAAGCATGTGCTGAAGTGTTTGTCTTTTTAATCTAACTTGACAAGAACTGAGGGGGTCAGTAGGAGTATATTATGTTGCATATAATATATTCAGACCTGTTTTAATATTTCGCTAGGTAAGACTATTGTTAGACCTGAAGTCACTTAGGCTTAGGATTTCTTTAAATAATCGTCAGAGATAGTTCTCCAGGCTTATTGGAGAATGTTTCAAAGCTCTTCTGTATGTCAAAGCTCTTCAAAGAACTACTCCTCAAGACTACATAAAAACTAAAAGAGATTTTATACTAATAATAATTTGTGTGGATCGAGACTTTTGCACAGTACTGCGTTATACCAGGAGTCTTTCGATTTCGGACGAGGAGGTGAATTTCATCAGGCGTGAAACAGAAAATAACTAGTCCAAGGTGATGTGATGTTGTGAGAGAGGTGGTCTGAGACTGCTCTTCAAAAACACCTAGAGCAGCAAGAACATGATTCAGTTCAACTAGCGTGCTTTTAGTTCCATCTTTTTCATCACAATCGCCCTCGGAAATGACACTTTCTGTTCAGCCTGACTCCTACACTGTGTACAGTAGAGTGTCGACAATAAGTCAGATTAATCACTCACCCAAGTCTCCCTGGCAGATATCGGTCCTGTTTGCTCCGTCAACAATAAATTGTGGATTTTTGCAAATTTCCTGTTAAGACAAAAAAAACAAAGAAACAAAAAAAAAACGGTCATGCAGTACAAGTCAAAAGTTTGGATGTATTTTCTGCATTCAACAATCCTGCATCTGTTTTGTTTGTTTGTTTGTTTGTTTGTTTGTTTGTTTTGTTTTTTCACTATGAAATAACACATATGCCATTAGGTAATTAAGTAACAACAACAACAACAACAACAACAACAACGGGCATGACATGAAGGTCAGCTGTTCTGGAAGAAGAACGTATATTATCATTTAGGAACCATGTTATCCTAGTGATTAATATACTAGTGCATATTCTAGATTGGTCTATTGTGTGTATACAGTATATAGTATATAAATATATAACCGTTGCATTCATGATGAGGCCGAAAAGTGGCTAATAACTTCCTACATGACATCACCTTGAGTGACATCATAATGTGATGGGACAGCATCCAGGGCTCTTTGGAAGTAGTCAGTGTAAAGTAAATGCTCAGCGTCCTGCACATCTCGATGCTCAGCTTTTTAAATCTATGCTGCAGGGTTTATGCTTATTAATACGTCTCTGTTTCTTTGTTGTTGTTGTTTTTTTTTATATTGTTTTTATGTCTTAGCTTTTTATCTCTTGCCCAAGTATTTTTGTTACTCTGGTGTCCTACAGAACGTCTGACTATTGACTTTGACCCTGTTGGAATTGAATGACTATGGTGGAATAAATCCATTTATCTTGATTTTTAGGGAATTAAAAAGAATAAAAACTCTTCTATTGTGCAGTTTTAAGGGAGGGGAAAAAAGCTCTCAGTACTCCGTCCCCCCAGCTCATGTTACTCTGGACCCTGCCTTTATGGACATCGGCTCGTGTTACACACATTCTGGACATCAGCGCAGTCCACTCCCTGAGTGCAATCGAATCGAATATTTTTTCCAAGCGCGATAACTGTGAGGTATCATTCTGTGTAACGCATTATGCTACACCTACTTTTACACTTACAACTAATTATACCTCTTTATGGTTTTGTCATGCTTCTGATGTAATTACTGCTACAACCACTTAACACGTAATCAACACACACACACACACACACACACACACACACTCAGGTGGACGTCTAGTTCTAGTTTGAGCACGTTCTTACTTTTGTCATTTCTGTTCAACACTTTTATGGTGTTTCCTTTATTTATTTATTTATTTATTTATTTATTTATTTTTAAAGCACCTACAGGATTGCACCAAATCAGATGTCATACTGTAGCACTGTACAGTCACAATAAAGGGAACTGATTTGATTCAAAGATCTTGGAAAACCAAAAGGGAAGACATGGGGAAATCTGTTGTCCTGTAAGGCTTGGTGCATATTTTATTTTATGTATGTATTTATTTATTTATTTAATCAATCAATCAATCAATCAATCAATCAATCAATCAATCAATCAATCAATTTATTTATTTATTTTCAGATTTTTATTGGTAACTTCATTAGTTGGTATGATATCATCACCTCGTATTACAGCACTATAAAAATGTAATAATGATTGTTGAATGCTTACTGTAAAACTGTATAAGGTAAACAATCACTGCCAAGCAAGTAATGTAAACTCAGGAATGTTTTTTATACGATGTACTCGTATTTAAATAAGACTTTTGCGGAGATTTTCCAAACACAAAGACGTTGCTTAGATATAATCATGGTGGCGAGAGTAAGATTCCTGTTCAGTCACGGTCTGGCGTGTGTTCCCGTCGCACACGCGGTATTTCTCAGACCGTCTCCCGATCCAGGCTTCAGGATTAAGTGCTTACTGAAGACGAAATCCTCCTTAAGCAGGAGCTGTGTACAGTTTGTGAAGGATGTGGGTTTGGATCCCCCCGGATACTTAAAAGTCCCACAGTAGTCTTAATGCGGCTTTACTTCTGTAAAGCTCCTGTCATACTAGTACTGTATTAATATTTGATCTAAAACTGGAAGAGGAGATTTTTTTTTTTTTTTTTTTTTTAAACGACAGCTCAATCACGTGTGATGGCAGCTCGACTACACACTTACACACATTTATCACTGCGATGACAATGTACTGTATAGCCTCCGACTGTCCCCTTTGCTCTAAGGGATCTTAGTGAGTGTCTTTCACTGAACAATGTTCACAAGGACGCACATTCAGAACTACAGCTTTATCTGAAAGCCAGATGCTGATGTAACCGGAGCTCATACTGTTATGACAATAACAGTTGAAAAAGGTGGCTAGCACTGTCGCCTTACATCTTCAGGGTCGAGGGCTCGATTCCCACCTCAAGTGTGGAGTTTGCATGTTCTCGCCGTGTTTGGTGGGTTTCCTCCAGGTACTCCAGTATCCTCCCTCCAAAGACGTGCAGATTAGGCTAATTGGCGTGAATGAGCGTGGGAGTTGGTGGGTGTACCCTGCCTCATGCCCTACGTCTCCTTAGAGAACATGCAAACTCCATGCATAGAGACCCAATGTGGGAATCGATCCCAGAACCTGGAGGTGCACGGCAACAGTTCTAACCACTACACCACTGTAGCGCCCTACATACAGTATGAACTTAACGTATTAATCTTAACCGCATGAATTGGTAGTCTTTTACAGCTCTTCTATGTTACTGAAACTAACACACGTACAGTGATTATGAATTTTCAGATGTTTATGGATTTAAACACATAAATCCTTTCTTGTGTTTTTCAGGCTGCAGTAGAAGCCCTGTAGCCTTTTGAAAGTGTAATATACTGTATAACTGCAGCTGTTGCGTTGTACTGTAAAGTGCATGGACCAAAGTGGTTCGCTCCGTTTTAGCTACACGGCACCGTAAATTAAAGGCCGTACAGTACACGCACAGCTAGGGATCCGCGTACAGTACATCCGCACTGATGTATTTCCATTCTCACGTCAGAACGCTGGAGTCAGTAAACACATGCCTTTACTGCAGGGTGCTTTTGAAGGCCACGGTGCAGAGTATCAGCTTTGCTAATAAAATTATATACCACCTGTCAATCATTTTGTATCACACGCAAAGCTGTCGGTCAGGGGCGGAACCCCTTTTTTTTTTTTTGCAAAGCTGAGAATTAATTATCTTTATTTTGCATGATCTCATTTTTAAATTAAATCATTAAAGAAACCTGGGTCAGTGAATTGATCAACTATTATTATTATTATCATCCATAAAGTTCTTGTTTACGATCCAGCACCTGTCATTTAAGATTTAGCGTAATCCAAAATTCATTGTATATATTTATATTAAAAAAAATCTTTTTTTTGTTGTTAAGCTTTTCATAAAATAACATACCGATTTCCGATTAACATACAGATACATTGAAAAATGTTTATCTTTTTAACATCTACAGTTGATTCTCTTTATAATGATTTACAGTGCATTAAGATCATTTGCTTAATAAGAAGCTAAGTAAGCCTTATTATCCAACAATTATTGCTCAAGATCTACAAATACAATAAATAAAAAATAGCTACAGTGTGATTTAAAAAAAAATAAAACCTTTAAAGTTAGTGTTATGCAGTTGTTGTTTAATGTTTAATTAAATGGACCTCCAAATATGTTTTTTTTTTATTATTTTTTTTTTTTTACATAAAATCTTTTCTCTTGGGTATTGTAGATTTTTATTACAGAAGTATATACAGTATATCGGAACAACCATACAGGGTTCTAACTGTGTAGTACTTTAATGAATGACACGTTTCATACATATATATAATTTCATTTAAAGTTAAAAGGTTCTATGTAGAGCCCTACAGGAATGGCGGTAGAAACTCTTTCAGAAGCTTAGAACTCTTAGTTTAGACAAATTGTGACTCAGATAAAAGTCATGTTTTTGTGATTTGCTGTTTATTTATTTATTTTTTTTTTAAAACCCAAACCTAAAACCCTATGTAGAATTATTTTATTCTTTCAAAAAAAAAAAAATTAAATAATAATAATAATAAATATAAATATACAAATATATATATATTTGGCTAGGTTTTCACAAACAGGGTGACATCATAGAAACATCAAAGAAAGTAAAGGGATAAAAATAACTATATTGTTAAAAAAAAAAAAGTTAAATCCATAACAGATTGTTTCCCTTTAAAAATAAAAACACACCAAATAAAACACTTATTTTATAATCTGAGAACCCTTAAAGATTATTTTTAGCGCAGTCTCACATTATGTATAATTTCAAAATCATTTCATAGACCAGGAATGAGAATACATATACAACATATAAAAATGTAATAAGTACCAAATAACACACTGCAAATTTAACACTTCGATATTTTGATATTAAATTTCAATCAACATATGCCAATTCTTTTATATATATATATATATTTTTTTTTTTTTTGCAGTGCGAAAAAATATTCATACTTTTTTTTTTTTATCCATCACTTGCTTGTTTCCTTGTCTTAATGAGACAAAATAATGCAGCTTGTAATGCAATGCAAAGTTACAGCTTTACCTCGTACTTATACAAAACCTCTGACACTGGAGACTCCTTCCATAAATATTGAATAATTATAAATTAAATCATTAGAAAAACATTTTTTTCACCATATCCTGTTTGTTGATGTAAATGTCTGGGTTATGAGGCCTGCGTTATGATTTGCAGCCAAACTCCTGTCAGAGCTGATGATATAGAAAATGAATTGAGTCCTGCAGTGGATCCACAGTTAGAAAGGATATAGATACGGAGCTGTAAATCACAGTCAGTGAAAGCGGCTGATTATCGGGTTTGTACCCACTCTCTCTCTCTCTCTCTCTCTATCATGTAAAGATGTGGGGACTCAGCTGTCCGAGACTCACAAGCACAACATGTGTTAAGTCTTCAGTCAACACTCAGCCGGATCACTCTCACATTCCCACACTCCCAGAACACGCAAGCGATCAGAGTCGTCATATTTCGGTGTGTGGCGGTGGGACGCTGACAGGACGTGAGCTGAATCTGCAGGCTCGTCTAAACAGCGGGAAACGGCGGAGACGGAGATCCTGCACAACGTTTAACACTGATTTAACACCAGTACACGTCTGAGCTTAAACACTAATCAGCACATTAGAGAATATGAATGTATTTGGCGCCTGTTAATGTGCAGCCATGCAAGAGATTTAAATTAAGACTATGGTTTAACGTGGACCGGTCATGAAAAATCCTCTTGGTGTCTTGACCTTCTGTCGAATCGGAATCAGTCGTGTTGTACAAAGCTTCATAACGCATTATAATCTGTTCTATGATTGTTAATAACTGGGTTATTAAGGCTGGAATGAGATGAACAGAAATGTAAGAGAATTGGTGATCATTCGGACACTTGTCCCAGAAAACACGGTCCACTCACCGACGGACGCTTCCACACCAGATTCAGAGGGAACTTCTGGCTGTAGTACAGAGACGAGTCGTCCGCGGGGAACAGCGGATCTTTAAACAGGACCTTCTGGCGGACGTATTTGTCCCTGAGCTCCACGAAGTCCTTCAGTCTCTTGGCATCTTTGACGGCCTCGTTGCGGCTCAGGATGGCCGAGAAAAGGTTCCCCGGAGACTGAAAGACACCGTCTGGAGCGCCAGGAGCCGCCTGTGTCAGAGGAGCTCTCCTTTCTGACACCTTCTGCTCAGCTTCACCTTTCTCTTCTCTAGTCCTGCTCTTGTTCATGGCTGGTGCTCGTGTTGTAGACGCGTCCGACTTCGGATTAAGAGCTCAGTTATAAGGATACGGGTTGAGTTCTTCTACTCAGACGTTGTTGAGTGTCTTGATATTGCTGGAGTCACACCCCATGCCCTCTATCATCTCAGTAAGACACACAAGTCAACACACACACACACACACACACACACACACACACACACACACACACACACACACGCACACATGGCCATCCTCATAGCCTGGTCTATTAATAGATTTAGGAGCAGGGCCTCATTCTCTCCCTCATTTGGCCGGTAAAATGAAAGTGCAGAAACGTTATCATCATGTAAATGCAGTCGGCTTCAAAATTATTGGCACCCTCGGGATTTACATGGTGCCTGAAGAGCCACTAAGCACTGAAAGTTTGTGATTTTGGATTCATTATTTATTTATATATTTTTCAACCTATTATTTAGACTTTTTGATTGCTTTTCCTTTCAATACAATTTGGGCGAGTGCATATGAATAACCCTGGTTTTTGTTTCTCTCAGTGGTTCCTGACTTCTCCAGACTCCTTGTAATTTTGAAATGGGTTTTATATTTATTTGGGATTAACATATTTTAGTTAAAGGTTAGATTGCTCCCAGAGTGGGGGTAAGCCGATTAATCACAAGGATCCCCCGCCCCCCCCCCCCCCCGTTATCCACCAAGGGTGCCAATACATTTTCTGAAGCTCATTTTAAAGCACAAAGGCATGATGATGTAGAGCAGTGTTTCCTGTGACAGTTGCAAAGAGTTTCAGTGTTTTTATTTGTTATTATTATGATACTTACCCTTTCTTTGTGATTTATTAAGTAGTGCAATACATTATATTATTATTATTATTATTATTATTATTATATTATTATTTATTATTAAGAGCTGAAGAGCTGGGTCTGTGGTCATTTTGGAGCTGGACTCTCTTGAGGAAGTGATGGAGAAAGGGACATTAAACAAATTGCTGTCCATCATGGCCAACACATTGACCACCCACTACACATAGTTTACTGCAAACACGAGAGTGTTTAGTGGAAGTTGCTCAACTGACAGATTAATTACACTAAATGTCACAGCAGGGGTGAAAGTAGGTGCTGATATTCATCACAACAGCATGACCTCTAGTAGGATATTGCTAATTATTATCTATAGGTTAATTATCATAATGCACAAATTCAGATAAAAAAAAAAACAGATAATGTATTTCATCTAAAGGTCTAATGTACATCAATCTCCAAATAGAAAGCCTATGTCTATAATTTTTTTTTACTTTTTGATTTTCCTAATAAACATTTTGGACCATAACATTCATTAATTCATTCATTGACTATATTGCTTGTTGGAAGCATAGCCCAGGAGACTTTGGCAGGGCACGAGGCGGGCGAGACACACTGGAGTACCGGAGGAAAAACCACCAAGCACAGGGAGAACATGCAAACTCCATGACCCGATGCGGGACTCGAACCTGGACGCTGGAGTGCGAAACCGCAAAGCTATCCACTACTCAATAACAACTAAACTACAGTATTTTTTTCTCACATAAAACAGTCAACATTTGCAAAATACATTTAAATAATATACTGTATATTTCACATTTTAAGCACATGCAGGTGAAAATTTATATTGTAATACTGTAGTACGTAAGGTTTACACATGATGGCGCTGTGGGCACAAACCCTAAACTCGTAACTCCCGTAGAAGAATAATCCCACATCCCTGACTCGATGTTTATTTTTTCCACACCTCTATCAGGACGCTATCTCTCCCCTTTTGTTATGATTGGCTGATCACACCAACCCTTACCCTTGCTCTGCACTACGATTGGCTGTTTCTCAAACCGGATGGCTAATCAGACTCGACGAGGCGGGGTTTCTGCGGAATGCGGGTGGGAAAACAGCTGCGGCGGAAGGTGCGACTTCTATGTATGTATGTATGTATGTATGTATGTCTGTCTTGTCGCCATTTATATGTAGCGTTCGCATTTCGACTTCAGTAATAATTTAACATAAGAAGGAACGACAGGTTTAAAAAAAAAGAGACGCTGTACATCTTGTCGAATTGTCAGTTTGTTTGGTGTCTAAAGCAGAGAAATAAAAATAAAGAAAGACGCTGTCGGTGTAAATAGCTAGCATGGCGTGTAGCTCCTGGGAGATTAGCTCTTTTAACTAGCTTCAGCTCAGATTTACCAAAAGGAATCTGTGTGTAGTGCCTAGTTTGACTGATTAAACTGGTATATTTTATTTATAACACGAGTACTTCCGGAGATTAGCCGGATTTAGTTTGGTTGTTTCTAAGTGAACCGGATCAGTGTTGCTAGCATAACTAGCCGTAACTAGCCTGCCCCATCACGCCCCTTCTGCGCAGCTGCAGAGACGCCGCTTTTCCGCTAACACACTTCTGCTCCTGCAGAACGACGTGTCCGGCGTGGTTTTTATTTATTTATTTATTTTTTAGTTTGTTTGTCGTTTATCTTTCTCTTTTTTTTTCGTGTGTAACTGGATGTATTAGGGGGAACACTGAAGCTGGCGACAGGACACCGCACATTTCCCCCTGAACAAGGTGAGGAAAGATTCCTAAACACTCTCCATGCAACACCGTGGCACCTGTCCTCATTATTGTAATTAGTGATTCGTTCATTTCTTAGTTTTGATGTAGCCAATATACCCTCGTTCACTTTTCGAGCCTGGCTTCCTGCGCCTCCTTCCCGAGTTTTCCTACAACTTGTTACAAAAGTCTCCCGATGACGTCATACACAGAATGACGTCAGGTCCCAGCCAGCGTGATATATGTAGTATAGAGTGGTGAGGTCCAGAGCGTTATAGAATGACATGGTGCACAACAATGTGGTGGCGAGTGAAATAGATTGATACAGCATAGAGATCTATAGTATAGAATGATGTCATATCTAGTGATCTAGCATAATGTATATAGAAGTATATATAATATAGTGTGATTGGCTGATGTAGTATAGATTGATATGGTATCAAGTGAAATATTCTAGATTGATATCGCACGAGTGATATCACTCTACACTATGTTACTGTATACTATATCACTCTATGTTATATCAATCTATACTGTGTCTCACGCTATACAGCATCACTCTATATACTATATTGTATACTATATTGAGGTATACTCTCAATATAATAATAGTAATACTCTCTAAGGATATAGTATAGAGGGCTATAGATTGATATAGCATAGAGTGATGTGGTATGCAGTAACATAGTGTAGAGTGTGTAGAGTGATATAGCATACTGTTATAGTATAGAGCAATATAGTATATAGAGTCATATGGAATCAAGTATAGAGCATTATAGTGTGTGTGTGTATATATATATATATATATATATATATATATATATATATATATATATATATAGTTCCCCCCCCCCCTTTATTTTGCACTCCACCAACCTACACTCTATGGACAAACGTATTTGGCCAAATCTGTCAATTATTAAATTCAGGTGTTTCAGTCAGGCCCCTTATCCAGCGTGAAGGACAGTCTTAATGCTTCAGCGTCTTGGGAAGTGCTATGCTTCCAGTTTGGGGAAGATTCTTTTCTTTTCCAACATGACTGAGTCACAGTGTACAAAGCAAGGACTATAAAGACAAGGTGTGATGGCCTCAACCCCATCCAGCACCTCTGGGATGAGGACCGGAGATTGCCGAGCCAGGCCTTCTCATTCCAACATCAGTGCCGGAGCTCATAAACGCTCCACAGAACGAATGTGCACGAATTCCCACAGAAACACTCCAGCCTTCCAAGAAGAGTGGAAATTGTTAGAGCTGCAAAACCAACTGGAGACCGAGTCCATATTGAAGTAAATTTATTTGGATATAATGGAAGTTGCAAGTTTGACCAAATACTTTTGTCTATAAAGGTTATCCTTCCTCACCTGGTGGAAATAATAAACTGTGACTGGCTGAGTTAGTGTAATTAAATACTAAGAGACTTTTTTTTTTTTTCTTAAAATTTTTTTTTGATTATTTAAGAGATGTAAAAAGTCACTCCATCTAGCTGACTGCAGCCCAGTCTTTAAACACACCTGAATGAGGTCATCATGTAATCATGGACCCTCTCATGAGCTGCAGCGTGAGGCGGGTGTGTTAAAGCAAGGAGAACAGAAAGACGTGAAGCGGAAGTGCTCTGCTCGGAGTGGAAGAGTTAGACACAGGCAGGAGGAACGAGTTCGACCAGTGAAACAGCTCGAATGTAAATGAGGCAGTGTAACGTCCTCTGCCGTGTTTCTCTGGAAGGTAAAGTGTGAATCAAAACCTCCTGAAACATGCACCCGAGAATCTAATCCTTTCTTCTTTTTTTCAGCGTCCGTACAGTACAGTCGGCTTGTTCTGATGTACAAATAAATAAAAATAATCAGAGAAATGAAGAGAGATAGTTTACTTTTATTGTGCTCGATGCTTCCCTAAATCTTGTAGTCCTCATTTTAAGACCTAATTTTACGACATCAAGGACACGGTTGTATGAAAGTGACCTTGTTGGCTGTTTTTATTATTATTTCTTTTTTTAACGTGCATTTCTGGCTCCAGAGTTGAATAACCTGTTCTCTAGTGTGTTCATTTTGTCCTGGCCATTAACACCGCCTCCTGGGCAGTATAAAAATAGCCAGGAGTCATTATTTTATAACATGCTTGCAGGCCTAAGTTTAGCAAAACCTTGCAGTGAAATACTGAAGGTTCCTAACTCAGACCCTTGACTCATTTAAATAAGGAGTCAAAACGATGCTCGGTATTAACCAGAATGCCTCAGTGAACTTAAACAATTATCCAGTGAATGATAGAGGAGCCAATCGCCGTCTTGACCGAAATGATTCACTTTTCAATCTCTGATCCGTTAATCGAGAGCGACGCAAATCTGTTGAAATGTAAACTATTCACTGAACAATCTCAGCAGAAATTATTCATTGGACAAGAAAGGAGTGAGTCTGTCACACCCAAAATGATACCTTTGGATTATTGAACAATAAAAGATAAATCTGTCTCGACAGAGATATGTATTGAATTATTGAATAAGAAGGGAGTGAATCTGATTCACTGAACAAGCAAGGAGTCAGTCTTTCGCAAACTGATTTGCCGAACAAGAAATCTGTCTTGATGTAAGTGATTCAGTGAACATGAAAGGAGTGAATCTGTCTCAATGGAAACGAGTCACTGATAGAGAGGGGACGACTCTGTTGAAACTGAAACGACTCACTGATTCTTTGAACAAGAACAAAGCGAATCTGATTTGCTGAACGTGAGAGGAGTGAATCTGTTACAGATTAAATGATTCATCAATTTATTGATGAACGTAGGGGCAAAACAGTTACAATTTAAATGATTCACTAATTTGCTAAAGAAGAAAAACAAAATTATTCATTTAACAATAAAGGATTAAATCTGACTTGATGGAAATGTTTCTGCGATTGAAACACTCTCCTTCCTGGTGAAGGATCAAGTTTGGCATTACTGCCACCTGCTGAACTAAATCGGTAATGCTGGAGAGTCGAGTTTTGCGAGATCTTGCGAAACCTGCCTCGGGTCCCATGTCCTGATTTATTTTTTATTTTTTTCCCCCCTTTTGTTTTGTTTGTTTTTTTTCCTTCCTCAAATGTTTTTTTTTTTTTCTTTTCTTTTTTTTTCACATTTCTTTCCCGCCCATGTCCCATTAGGGGCTCCAAATGTTGCAAAGGCCACCAATTCTCTTTAAAAGTTGTCTTATCTGTGAAACATGATGAATAATACTGGTCGTTTTTTCCAAACATCACCGACTTGGAAGCAATTTTTACTTTATAAAACAATTTTAAAAACGTTTTTCTTTTCAGAGTTTATTGAAGGAATTTGGTCTTTGCCCTTATTTGTGCAAAGTCCCCCATCCCGTGATAAACTCATAAACAGATGTGTTGAATGGAGATTAGATAAATGAAAAAGCTGCTCGAGATGTACTTAATCGATTACTGATGTGTGTAATTCCCTCCGCTGCGCAGTTATCCGTCTCCCAACCTTGCGGTGTGAGCAGTCCCGACCAGGTTGTTTCCAGCCGAGCTTGTGCACAGAGCCAGCGGTTATCCGTCAGCGATGTCCGAAGGAGAAGCTAAACAAGCTCCCGCACCGACTTCCATCATGGAGGCGAAAGCCGAGGCGGCGGCCTCCGCCTCGGCCGCTCAAGGCGTCTCGTCGGTGTCCCCCCCGGTGTCCACGGTAACGCAGGCTCCACCAGCACCCACGACAGCGACCGAAGACGAAGAAGAGGAGAGCGAAGACGAGTCCGAGATCCTGGAGGAGAGCCCATGTGGACGCTGGCAGAAACGTAGAGAAGAGGTACGGCGGCATGACTCTGTTTAAAGATTTATACAGTATATATTTGTGGCATAATGAGAATTAGAAGAAAAGAAAACAACAAATGTACTGTGATTCTTGGTTTGCTTTTCATTTTAAGGTCAACCAGAGAAATGTTCCAGGTATCGACAACGCCTACCTGGCCATGGACACGGAGGAAGGCGTGGAGGTGGTGTGGAATGAGGTCATGTTCTCCGAAAGGAAGAACTTCAAGCTGCAAGAGGTACAAAGGAAAGCGTACAGATGTGTGTGTATGGGAAATATGTTAACCACAGGGAAAAAGTTTTATTTTCTGTGAATTTTAATACCTTCTCTCTGAGCCACAGGCAGTAAACTTCTGTGGCTGGAAAAAAAAAAAAAAGGTTAGAAAAATTCTGATGATAAATATGTTTTTAGAAACGGACAAATTAGTTTGGTCAGAAACTGCATCTAGAAAAGGTTTTGATGAGACTGATTAAATGCACCATAATCTAGGATAAGGTTACGTCTTGGTGTCAGATTGTTTTCAGAATCGAGCTGTGTCTTCGGTAGCAAGAACGGCATCCAGTATAGTGGGAGTAATTTACTTAATGATTGACAGAATTCGCAATAATTCACTCATTTAAACATGTGCATCATCAATAATCATTAATTGAATACAGATGCTATAAAAAGTCAGTAAATCCTGTTTCCTGCGTTTCCTCACACATGGAGTGTACATTGACGTAGATTGTACCTCGGCCCTAGTATATTTGCCCACTCTTCTTAAAAACATTTGTACAGGAGACCGACGTCATCCATGATTGACTGACTAGTAGCAGACGGTCTGCTCTCTCACTGCCGATCCTGTGCCGGTTGATTTTGCTACTGAGAGGCCGTGAACACAGCGGATACCAGCTGCTGTACGAAGTAGTCCGTACTGACGGTCGCACATGCTCTGCAGAGAAACAGCAAACTTCAAAATGAAATAAAAAATCCAGGAGGATTAAAACACTTAAAACGTTAGCGGCACAGAACTGTGCGGCATCACAATGTCTTGTTCAATGACCGATAAAAATTAAAAAAAATAAAAAACCCACTGCTTATAAAGTTTTGCCAGCGAAGGCCTCGGACATTAAACTGTGCATTTGGTTTTTTTTAATACGTCATGTAGAACCAAAGGCAATTTTTTTTTGTCTTTTTTTTTTTTTTTTGCCTATATTGCCTAGATTGTGCTGGATGAAAAAAAAAAAAAAGGATGCACAATCCTGACCTAATGCAAAAAAATAAAATAAAAAATCTGGTTATTTAGGACCATATGCTCTGACAAATAGTGCCATGTTTAGTTCTTAATGTTTTTTTACTTCATCAATAGTCACACGTGTGAAAAAGCACAAGCGAGTTTTGAGATATGCATGTAGCTTTTATATCAGGTGAGAATTGTTTCAATTTGTATTAATATTTATAATAATTTCTTCACAAGGTTCCGTGTTATTTAGTAGTAGAGTAATAAGGAATTTACATGATTGATTTATTGCATTTTTAACTGTTCCTATTTGCCCCTGGCACGGTTTCTTACTTTAGTCTGTGTGTATGATTGGACGGTTAGTGCATCATTGAGTTTTTCAGTGCGAAACCCCAAATATTTCACAACGCATTCCCTCTGGACTCGTCCTTAATCATCGTTTTGCTTTCGGTACAGTTTAGTAAACCTCGTCCATTCAGCCATCTGTGCATGTTTTCTGTACACACACACACACACACACACACACACACACACACACACACACACACACATTGCATTCCACTTTGTAGAAGCACATCCTGCACTTATAAAAGAAACACAATAAAACGACACGTTTGTAGATTAAATGTTGAGCTGGAATGTGTGGAATGCTCCACCGCTATCTGATAAGCTCGCGGTTTTAGTCGTGAGTAAACCTGGCTGGAATGTGAACAGATCCCTTTTCTTTCCTCCTCATTTACACATATGCAACCTTGACATGATGACTGTGCTGGCACGTTTCACTGTTTTTTTTTTTTTTTTTTGGCACATATTTCCAGGACACACAAACTGCACCGATGTTTTTGCCTCTAGGGTTTTTAACCTTGACTAACAGATGCACCGCGTCTACTAGGTCATGTACTAACAAGGTAAACCTGGATGGAGCTACAGGCAAACAAAGCAGAGTGATGGAACATCTGTGCTTTTTATCACTATTATTTGTTTACGTGCAGGAGCTGTGGTCTTGAATCTTAATTTTTGTCTTCTCAAAGGGAAATAAATAAAAAAAATTTAAGGCAAAATTGTGAAATTAAACGTTTCAAACAAGTTAAAAACATTCTATAATATTTCCAGGCGTCAGACTTCAAATCACATGCCTGTAGATCCCCCCTCAATCAATAATAATTATAATAATAATAATTATTATTATATAACTATATATATATATTACATTTAATTCTTTTTTTTATTCCAGGAAAAAGTGAAGGCAGTTTTCGATAACCTGATTCAGCTGGAACATTTGAATATTGTGAAGTTCCACAAGTACTGGGCCGACGTGAAGGAGAACAGAGCCAGAGTAAGTGACCCTGCGAGGCCTCGCATGAGGTAGAGCCGGATTTGTGTAGATTCAGTTTAAAAGCAGATTATTTCAGTCTAATACCTGGTGGAACTCAGAACTCTGAGGTGTGACCCGAGTTATGAAATTCTCAGAGGCAGAATTTGGCTTGTAGTGCTGGTAAAGTGTAATGTCTGAGCTTTACTTTAAGCTTTTTTAAAAATCTCTTTAAGAGATTAAATACTAAACGTTTAACACAAAAGCATTCATGTACGAGAGATTTATATAGAAATGTCAAGAAAAATCAAGAACTGATAAGAGAAAAAATAAGTGTTTATTATTTATAAAATGTCACATGGTCTGCATATTTACTCTTACTCTAATGCATACTCAAAATATTCCCATTGACATTATGAACAATTTTACCCTAACGTGTTCAGTTTTTTAACCTCTAGACTAAAATATTACACTGTGGTTAGTTTTAATTACTTGATCTCACTGGCATCTTGTTATAATAATGATAATGAATGACATGTCAGTGTGATAAAGTTTAGCCACTGTTTTTTTTTATAGTTTTTTTTCTTTCTCTTACCATGGTAGATCTGTTTATGGTCATACTTCTTATCTAATTACGGAACATGTGAAGTTGTCTCTGAGAAACAAGTTGGTTCCTTAAACTGTGATTTTCTTACTAGTCCCTCTTTTATTCTTTCTCTGAAAGTGAATATATCACAAGACAGTCCATTTAGCAAGAGAATATTACAGGGGAACCTTGGATTACGAGCATAATTCGTTCCGGAAGTGGGCTCGTATTCCAAAACACTCGTAAACCAAATCATCATTTCCCATAAGAAATAATGAAAACTCAAATTATTCGTTCTACAGCCCCAAAAAATAAATACATAAAAATAATTAATACAATCTATAAAATGAAAAAAACAAATTAATCTGCACTTTACCTTTAAAAGTGCGCATAGGCGCCGTGTGTGTGTGTGGAATTAGCCCCTTCCCTCGCCTCGTTTTACACAGTAACACTCCTCCTCCCTCTCCCCACCTCGCTTTTTAAGATTCACAACAAACACAGCGGAAACACCGTTTTAACGGAAAAAAGGTGAGAGAGTGACGCTCAGTGTCAAAATAAGAGTCACCTCGTGATACCTGATACTTGGCGCTCGTAAACTAATACTTGCTCGGTTTCCGAATAAAAATAAGGAGTTCATGGTCGACTCCATGACCGCAAGGTGCACAAGTCCTGTTGCTGCAAAAACAAGACCAAATCATCATCCTTCCACCCCCAGTGTGTATGAGGTGTGTGTGCTAAAATGCTGTTTGGTTTTTGCCAAACATGGCGCTGGACAATAAGGTCAAAAGCTCCACTTTAGTCTCTTTTGTCCATAGGACATTGTTCCAGAAGTCTCTTCAGATGACATTCTCAGCCATGCTTCTCTGGTCGTTTTAGACAGAAGAGGCAACTCTTCCAAACACACCGTACTTGTTCAGTCTTCTTCTAATTGTGCCGTCATGGATTTTAACATTGAACATGCTGGGTGAGACCTGAAGGGTCTGAGATGTATCGCTTGGGGGTTTTTTTGGTTTTCTGTTTTTTTGTGTGTGTCTTTGGGTATTACACAGTCTGACCATGGGGTGAACATTCCGGGCCGTCCACTCCTGGGAAGATGAAGGCTTTAACCCCAAATTGTTTGGAAATGGTTTTTATAACCCTTTCCAGATGAATGTACAGCAACACTTGCTTCTCTAAGACCATTGCTTAATATGTTGTTCCATATTGGTCTTGTGGTAACAAACACCTGAATGCTCCAGAGCAGCAAACTGCTTGCATCTGACTGCAACTTACTGTTTTAAATCCTGTGGAAGCAGTAAGGTGGTACTTCGTATTGTCTGTCTTTTTTGGCTTCATTTTTGTTAAATAAATAATGGCACAGTAAAAAAAAAAAAAAAAGTTGTTTGTCTAAGGTTGTATTTGCTTGTTACCAACACCCGCTGCGATCCGATGAGTTTTAATGTTTTTACACAAAAACGCACACAATTAAGAGTTAAACCTAGTAAGCGTACTAGGTTTTTACACATGCCTGTACATTTATTATTAGCTCTAGATACCATGAAGCTTTCACCGCAACAGTCCCTGTGCATGTGTGCTGTTACCGTGGAAACGCTGATGTATTAGAAGAAAGAGCGCATTAACATGAATACGTTTGCAAACTGCTCCGTATATTTTTAATAGCTGTTTGTTGTTGTTGTTGTTGTATTATTTTGGGTTGGAGCTTAACCTGAAATGACATTTCGTTCTTTCCCATCAGGTTATTTTTATAACCGAGTACATGTCCTCAGGGAGCCTGAAGCAGTTTCTGAAAAAGACAAAGAAAAACCACAAGACTATGAATGAAAAGGTATGCCTGTTTCGATAAATATATTAATGATAAAGTGAATATATGTAATTATGTAATTGTCTGTGTCCTGAAATCTACATGCTTGATTTTTGTAACTTTATTTATTTATTTATTTATTTTGTTAGGCGTGGAAACGCTGGTGTACTCAAATATTATCTGCTTTAAGGTCAGTTTTTAACTTTTTAACATTTCTTTACTGTATTAAATCTGTTTCCTTTTGTTAGTATTTACTGTCAGACTTACTAATACGTAGTATATAATAATATAATTTAATATTCATGACTGAGTAATAAACAGCAAATGTTACAAGTTAAAAAAAAAAATGATGCAGAGCAAATACAACATTGTTAACTTATTTTTTTGTTTTTGTTTTTCCCCTTTAATGCCCCTTCAGTTATCTGCATTCATGTGAGCCCCCAATCATCCATGGGAACCTGACCTGTGACACCATCTTCATACAGCACAACGGCCTCATCAAGATCGGCTCAGGTAAAACCACCAGTTGCTTGTGGAGCAGTGGTGCTTAGGTTGCAGTGCAAAAAAAAAAAAAGTGTCACACTTTGAGTTTCGGTAAAGTTAAAAGCGATGTGAGGATGTGTTCAGTGTTTCCTGCTGCAAACTTTTGAGAAATATCAGATGCAATAACATACTGATCGACTGTTGCAGTGAAAAGGTATACAGTATCTATATATGAATAAAAACGCACCAAAAATGGCTTTATTCACAACTTGGGCATGAAACAACTGTAAACCAACAAATACAGCATACGTTTAGTGAAATAATCATTGCCGGGTTGGTTTGGTAAAGTTAGGTGATTTTTTTTTTTTTTTTTTTTTTGATCCCTATAACAAAACAAAAACCTGAATGGTTTATTCTTTATGGCCAAACAATTTGCAATCACTGTTTTTGGGATTAAAGTTATGTTTAAGGGTCCTGTAATTGACTATTTCTTTAACAAGTCAAACACAGCTCCCAGAGCTCCATCAACTTTTTTCAGCATTTTTTTCGTACTCTAATCTCCCCTTTTTCACTCCTTTTCTAAACATACTGTTTCTGTGTTAATGTACATGAGCTGCTGCTGAGACACACTCCCACAGAAAATACCAGAGCAGAGCACCCTGGTGAACACAAAAATGGAAATAAGGCAAAAAAAAAAAACAAAAAAAAAACATTTTTGCATATTTGGCTCGAGACATCCTCACCAAATAGGTGATGTAATGTACACTGAGAGAAGACACCGAATTTGTGCGTTTCCGTCACCGTTGTCATGACGACGGGGAAACGATATTACCTTAAGCTATCAAAAGGAAAACAATTATGTTTAACATGAACCGCAGGCCTGGATTGCTGTAACAATCTCCAAATAGACTACAAAACGTATCAATTTATAAATGAGTACAACACGTTTTTATTTCAATGTAGGAAGAGTATATACTTCATAATGTAATGTGTGTATTATTGCAATATTGCAATGTTAATTTGATGATGTGAAGCCCTTTTTTTAATTTGATGATGTGAAGCCCTTTAAATTATTATTATTATTTTTAAATTATTTATCTGATGAATTAAACTGAAACTAGTCTATGATGACCCATTTAGTAAACATGATGAGATGAGTATTTGAGATCTTGTTTTATATGAATACAGTGATTTTTCTGTTTTTTTTTTTTCTTCTTCTTCACAGTCGCTCCAGACACCATTAACAACCATGTTAAAACATGTCGGGAGGAACAGAAGTGTTTGCATTTCTTTGCACCAGAATATGGAGGCAAGGGTCCTTTTTTTTTTTTTTTTTTTTTTTTTTTTCCTTTCTTTTTTTTTTCCTTCTTTTTTCTTCCCACCCTCAACAGCTTGAATAGACAAGTGCTGATTGTTATTGTTAGCTGTACTGTACAATGTCCGGTAAACGGGTACAAATGATATTTTATACGTCTCTCGTCTCTGCTTCCCTACAGCTGTTGCTAACGTCACCACAGCCGTGGATATTTATTCCTTTGGAATGTGCGCCTTAGAGGTGAGCGAAGAGCGCCGTGTGCTCCGGAGGGTCGGGTGGAAAAGCCGTCTCTGCTCGTTCGTTGGTTTGTTTCATTTCGGTCTCCCTCTGTCCATAGATGGCTGTGCTGGAGATTAGCAACGGAGAGTCGTCCTATGTGTCACCTGAAGCCATTAACAGTGCCATCCAGTCTTTGGAGGACCCCCTGCAGAGAGTGAGATGTTTCACACCAGCACATTCCCTCATACCAGTATCATGCCTAATATTGTTCTTTAAGTCCGGCATCAATTATTTTATATAGCTGCATTTTGTTTTAGCGTTGTTCAGAATATGATAGTTTCTGTAGTTTAAATTAATTCATACAAAGCACGCACCCGCATAAAAAATAATCGTGCAGTAATGATATTGGATGGTCTGTATCGTGTCTAATCTGTCGACTGTGTGGGAAATCTGCAGGAGTTTATTCAGAAGTGTCTGGAAGTGGACCCCAGTAAGAGGCCCACAGCTAGAGAGCTGCTTTTCCACCAGGCGCTGTTCGAGGTGCCGCAGCTGAAGCTCCTGGCGGCGCACTGCATCGTCAGTCACCAGCGTGAGTCGAACGTTCTGGACAAATACGCTGTAATGCGAGGTGGCTTTTTATTTAGAATGGGAGAAAAAAAATATGAAATTCAGTATATTCAATTAAATTTTGTTTGTATAGCGCTTTTAACAATCGAAAGCAGATTTACACAATCAAAAGAATTAAGTTATTTAAATTATTTAAGATCATCCCTGATGAGCAAGCCAAGAACAACGGCGACGGTGGCATGGGAAAACTCTGAGATCTGAGATGCAGTAGGAAGAAACCTTGAGAAGAACCAGACTCAATAGGGAACCCATCCTCATCTGGGTGATAACGGATAGCAGGGATTTGAACTGCAGTCATACTGTGTGTTAGGAGGCTGGAAGTTCAGTGTAACAGGAGTTAATATAGAGTCCAGTTCGTGAGTGGAGGCTCAGGTAGACTGTAGGAAACTATTGTGTGACTTCAGTCACAAGTCATCAGAGAACAGCTGTCAGCAACAGCCGAGGCCAGGCCCATCTACGTGGAAATGTGGAACTGTCCCCGGTCACCACACACATCCCAGGCAGACCACACGGGGCATACCATGTGACGAGATCTCCAACCAGAAGCGGGATACCAGGACGCCTCAGACAGGTCCAGAGGGCAGACGGGGTCTGGATCACTGGCAGCTCAGGAGCGACATGTATAGCTCGACAGAGAGACAGGGAGAGTTAGAGAGAGAGAGAGAGAGAGAGTGAACACTTAGGTAGGTCACAGTCACACAATGCATAAGGCTAGAGTTTTGCCACAGCAAGCACCACTTACATTTTCTTCAGAAAATATACCTGTCTTATTATTTACGAAAAGTTTATACCGAATTTGGGACATTTGTAAAATAGTGATTGTAATACAAATCGAATCAGCTTCTGAGAATTGTGATGATATTATTGGGTGGTTCCTGGTGATTTATTGTATTCTCGCTCACTCAAACTCACTTGCTCTCTCACACGTTTGTTCTCTTACCATAGCTCTGAATGCACTGCATAACATGTGACCACAAATCTGTGAATCTGCTTTTTGTTGTAGATATGATCCCTGAAAATGCTCTAGAGGAAATGACTAAGAACATGGACCCCAATCGGGTGATCATGGAGAGGAAGGAAGTGCAGCTGAAGTAAGTCTCTCTCTCTCTCTCTCTCTCTCTCTCTCTCTCTCTCGCGCGCGCACGCGTACCTTTTAAACAGGCGGTTAAGCTGCGTGGGTTGATTTTGTAAAGACAGATTAAATACATTTTTATATGTATGTTATGAGTAAAAAAAATTTATATGCACATCTCTGCTCCTCCAGGTTGACGCAGTTTCCTGCACTGGAACTTGACAAGTTCCTAGAAGATGTGAGGTGAGAACGGTGTTAAAATAGTTTAGTAAGAAATAAACTATAGACTACTCTGTCTAGACAGATATATAGATAGATAGATAGAGTGCTTTGGAAAAGAATTTGCCCTTTCCTAATGTTTTTTTTTCTTTTGCGCACTTAAGTCATTCAGATCATCAAGCAAATTTAATATTACACCATGATAACCTGAGTAAATAGAAAAATGCAGTTTTTGATCCATTTATTAAGGGGTAAAAGCCTGTCCAAACCACCTGGCTTTATGTGAAACCACAATTGCCCCTGTACCTAATAGCTGGATAACCCTCGGTGGCAACATCTGCAGGCAAATGTTTGCGATAACTGGTAAAGAGTCTTTCAAGTCTCTGTGGGGGAATTTGGGGGATTTATTTTTTTTATTCAGCCGAAATTGGAGGGTTTTCGAGCATGAACTGTTTGCTTAAGGAGCTCAAGCAGATTTAAGTCCGGACTAGGGCCGCAACAACTAATCGATAAAATCGATAATTAAATTTTTTGTCAACGAAGGCCGTTATCGATTAGTTGGACTGCTCACATTACTGAGGAGCGCGACCACAAGATGCACTGCCCTCCAGCAATAGAAGCGTCTGCAGGAAAAAGCGCGCGCATATGGCGTTATATTCCTGCCACAATTCTGAGTGCGCGGTTCGACATTTTAAGAGCAGACAAAGCACTCTATGCGCGTGCAGTGTCTGCGCGCTCAACAGCTCGATTCTGCGCGTGCAATGTCTCCCCTGCTCGCTCAACATGTTCTCCGCACACGCGCGACTTCTCGATTCTGGGCGCGCTCGACTCTGCCTTCACGCGCAAGCAACATTTATTTTCTGTGCACGCACCACTTTTTTCCAGTGTTACAAAACTGCCACAAAACCAGCCAATCACAGACTTCCGCACACTACTTCTGATTAGTCATTCCTTCTGCATCAGCTGGCAATATCGGCAAATATTGTATTAAAAAAAAAAAAACTTTATTTGGCATACTCAAATGCTGTTATTATTTTTTTTAGAAAGAGACAAGTCAGCATAAGTGAGTTCATTCAATAAAGAAATCCCCCATGCACTCCACAACAAGCAGCCACTATAACAGATGCCATCCAATATAATAAGAGTACATGAATTGTTTTGCTTATTTATTTATTTATATTTTGGATATTTAGAGGAGTTTAACTGTTCAAAAACAAACCTTGTCTTTAATTAGTTTAAAATGTCAAAATTAAACTCTGTGGCTTTTGCATTTTTTTAAAGGTTAGTTTTATACATAACTAATACTCTGATTTATGGTTTTATATAGTTATAAGCAAAAAATCAAATTAAAGAAGCATTTAGTTTTTATCCGATTAATTGAAAAAAAAATAAAAAATAATCGCCCAACTAACCGATTATCAAAATAATCGTTAGTTGCAGCCCTAGTCCAGACTTTGACTAGGCCACCCCAAAACCTTATTTATTTGTTTGTTTGTTTATTTATTTATTTATTTGTGCCATACAGGGCAATCACTTTCTCACATAGGCATCAATTTCTCACATTACTTTCTCACATAGTTTGTATTTGCTCAGGTTATCACTGTGTAATATTCATGATCTCAATCATTTTAAATGTAACAAATTTACAGAAACATCAGGAAGGGGCAAATATTTTTTCACAGCAGATAGATAATAAGCACACAATCTCATTTAATCCAATTTAGCTCCTCTTGTCAGTTATATTATTACATGAATGTAATTACATCAGTAATAAATGTGTCTGGGTGTCGTGTATTTTCTTTTTTTGAAAAAAGCTTGTCGTTTTGCAGAAAGATTACAGAAACGTAAATTCCTCTGTTTGGAAGAGGTTTAAGACGCTTCAAGTCACTTAAACTATACTATTATTTCAAAGCACTGACATCGGAGACTCTTTCCATACGAAGGTCCTTTAGTCGTTACTATAGAAACAGCAGTGTGTGTTGGAATGAGCGCGTTTATACAAACCTGTGATGTGCAGCTGTGCTACTGAAATTAACCAGCAACTTCTGAGCAATTGACAGTGCTGTGATATAAACCTGATCCTTCCCCCCCCATCGTGTCTAGGAATGGAATCTATCCTTTGACAGCATTTGGCATGCCTTGCCCTCAACAGCCTCAGCAAGAGGCAGTGAAGTCCCCTATCGTCCCACCCTCTGTGAAAACGCCCACGCCAGAGCCTGCAGAACTCGAGACCAGGAAGGTGAGATAGACACGGCCATGGTGCAGGGTTTAGGGTTAGATGATGTCAGCGCCGTTATACTCTTGATCGTGTTTAAGATTAGAAAGTTGTGCCACTTATGAGATAACAGGAGTGGTGATATTTTCACCTTGTTGACTTACCATACCAAGGTTAAAATTACCAAGAGACGATTGAGATGTGGTTTAAAGAAAATGGTTTATATTTAATAGTTCTAGTAATAGTGCTTTTTAACAGTTCTTAACAATTCATTACATGTTCTGAGGTCAAGATACTCCATGAGAGGAAAACTGTGTAGGCTGCCTTCAGATTTGTACTGAAGCCATGACCGTAATGGACTGTCGATCTCCTAACATCTTAATGAAGAGCAAATTTCATGTACTTCTACTTCAAACCGCTGCTTGTGAATTGCTGGTCTTTTGTCCTGATCAAGTTTTTGTATTTTCTCCAAGGTGCTTCAGATGCAATGCAACATTGAGCCTGTGGACGAAGGAGCAAAACATCATGTAAGACTTTGCGTCAACACACATGTACGCACACACTGTTCATGCCATGGTTTATACAACGTCCTAATTTCTCTCTCTCTTTTTTCTTTTTTTCTTTTTTCTTAAACAGTTGACTTTACTGCTAAAACTGGAAGATAAGCTGAACAGACATTTGAGTTGTGATTTGGCACCAAGTAAGTGCAACGACTTTTGAATGTACAGATCGAATCATATTTTTACCTCCGTATCTGCTTTGACACTAGTTTGGCCACAAATCACAGATTTAAATTAATGCTCTCGTTCTCATGCATTATGGTTTCGATTAGACAATTTTTTTCTTCTTCTTGTTTGTTCATTTGTTTATTTTTAAGACTGTTCTGTCTTATTCATTTATTTATTAAAATAATTATTTTATCGATTTATTTCTGCTCGATTGATTAATTCTTCTGCTAAGTTACTTGGGCTGCAACTAACGACGTTTTTTCATATTCACTTATTCCATTGATTAATGAAGTGATAAATTGGATTAATGTGAGTCAAAATAATAACGATAACGAAGACGTCACTTAATACGTCTAATGAACTTTCGTGATGAAATAAAATTTTAAACAGAGGAAAAGCAAAGTTAGCAGAATTTAAATACAACTATTAATTGAAGATGGCGGATGACAATTATGTGACTTACATTGAAATGTTACGAAAACTTCTGTGATCACGTCTGTGGTGAGTGGGCGTGGTCAACTGGCGGGGATGGAGTGAAGCATGAGATTTAACTCACTGTAATGTATGTTCATGCTGATTTATCAGGTCAACCTTTAATTGGATAAAATTATTACATTATCGTTATATACATTTATTTCTAGTGCTGAAAGTAGTTTAGCAGAAAGGTTATCAGTTTAGAATGATGAAGCGTGCACTATTAATAATGTAAAGTACACTAAACCCCGCCACCTTTCATCCTTCTTTGGTAAATGTGCAATTTGCGAGAATTAAAAAAAAAAAAAAAAAATTGTCAGTGTTGAAGCAATTTATAGAGAATAATTTTAATTCATCTGAAAAATTCATGTTTCATAGTTGATGTTTATCTATGTTTAAAAAAAATTTTTTTTTTAAACTGAGCTAAGATTAATGTCTAGCCTTAATGCTCATGGGGCTTAATTTCAAACTGTGTGTGTGTGTGCAGACGAGAATGTCCAGGAGCTGGCGGTGGAGCTGGTCCAGCTCGGCTTCATCAGTGAGGTAGGCTCTAGAGCGCTGTCGGGTTTTTCCTGTCCTCCGATAAACGAGACGCCACAAGCACCGAGATCCCATTTCATTTATTTCCTTTGTGTCTGGTATCATCATTGTGTCACATTCGGATCTGATTACGAACTCATTACTCTATCGTCTGATTGTTTAGCGAGTCTGTTTAAAATAAATAAATAAATAAATAAATAAAATCAGGCTTGAAATATTACATTTAGAATCCTTTAATGTGGATTTGTAATGCAGCATTTATCTATTTCTCCAGGCTGCCAGACAAATAAATTATTTTATAAATATACAGATTCTCAGTGAAGGATTTTTCCAAACCCGTAGAAGTCAGATCTGTTGTGTGGGGGAAATTAAAGAGTTGCAGCAGCACGATGATAAGAATGTAACGTTCGAGGTGGTTAGACATGTACTGTAAATATTAATGCTATAAACGGTAGCAGCGTTGGAAGAACGTGTAATCAGGGTAGACGTCCTGATGCAGTACATTGGAGATTTACTGGTAATGTAATTGGCTGAGCGTAGTCATCTCTCTAACTTGGCTCTCCCGCGAAAGCCAGTGCCACACCATCTGCCCGGCTCTCCCACTCACGCTGTTCCCTCTCTCATTCTGCCGCATCCGTTTCATATCGCATCACGTCAGCGTCTCTACATTCTTTTTGCTTGTTGTGGTTGTTGCACCCTGTAAAGCCATTTGAATAATCTGTGTAGGGTATTAAATGGTTCAGTGAAGCTACTGATGAAGTAGAGACCTGGGCCTTGTGTCATGATCCAGAAGAAAGCAAGAAGGAAAGACCGTGGTGTCTTTGGGCAGTTTTTCGCTTGATGTGATTTAAAGCGCGGATCAGCAAGCTTTCTCGCTAACATACAGATGTATTACTCCTCGGCCAGTGTGTGTGATGTAGCAGGTGGTGGGGTTTGAACAGAGCTACGGTACACGCCAGACAAAAACTCTGTGCTTTTCCACAAAGTCGCAATGCCACGTTTATAAAAATGTGTCCTCAAATACGCAAATAATTACGACCAACCTCCATATTAATGTAATGCAAATCGAACATAATTATAAATTAATCACTGATGATTTTTTTTTTTTTAAGGCAGCAATCATGCACTAAACTCTTGAAGTGAAAAGATTATCCCTGGTTTGTTCTTTGGTGCTTCTTCTAAGCAAAGGTTAGAAATTTACGGTTAGAAGTTTTTTATTGAATTCAGCTTTAGCTAGTCATCCAATAAAATAGCTATTGTTAAAATAGTCAACATGATAATTATGTTGTTCATCGATTTAATGAAGAAAATCAATGAGTCAGGTTTCAAATCTTTTAGGTAAAATTTCAAATTCGCTAAACTTTATGAATTATTATGTTTGGCGGTAATATCACACGTTCTACGTGTTGATGCTGCCACCTATTGGACTGGAGCATAACGCAGAAACTTGGCGTCAAGAATATTACTAAATATCAAGTTCAACTATAGAGGACGGAAAATAACTGCTTGAGACAAATCAGGCAATCGTTAGTGCTGTCAAATCAATAATTGCAATGCTAGACATTTCGAACCGAACACGCACAGCATGTGCATTATCTACTCTAAATACACAGTTTGTTTGATTTCGAAGTTCACAAAGGGCAACGATAAATTAAATAAAAACACTAATATCCACCTGCCGATTTTCCTCTCCTGATTTCTGCACTTTTTTTTTTCCTTCCTCCTGTTCATCATCACTCCGTCTCACTCCTCGTCTCTGCGTATCCGTTGTCTCTCTGTCTGCGCAGGGAGATCAGACGCGTCTCGCCACCGTGCTGGAGGAGGCCTTCACGAAGTTCTACAGCCGTAACGGCTCTCTGAATCCCGTTACCGTTTCCTCGTAGCAGAGGGGTGGAGACGTCTGCCTCTGCTCTCCATCACTCCTTATCCTCACACACAGGACAGGACTCTAGCGCTTGATCACTCGAAGGACGGGGCGAACGTTTGTTTAAGTTTTTTTTTTTTTTTTATGGATAAGAAGACCTCGACCGGGCGCTCACACGACAGTTCCGCCGTTTCTGTTGCTCTTCACGCCGCTGTAGGTGGCCGAGACTGTTGCCTGACGTTTGTGTGCATTTATTTCTCTCTGTGTAGCCACCTGCTTCTGAGAAACATCAGTTTTTGTTCAAGTCAGTATTACAAGCTGTGTTCTTTTTATTATTATTATTATTATTGTTTTGTTTATTATTATTATTACTTACCGTATCTACGTGGGATGGGTCATGGTTCAGGCTTTTTTTTTTTTTTTTGTGTTTTATTCTCAGCACAAGCCCTTTATGGTGTTTTTTTGTTTGTTTTTTTTTTTTTTAATTGTGTTCGTATTTGATTTGGTCTCACATCCTGCTCTGTAAACGAGAAGGAACCAGGAAAAGTCGTTTACTGCTTCAAGTTCTCATGTGACCTGATGGAGATCGCTCTAGCTTTTAAAGGTGCAATTATTCGTTTTTTTCTCTTTCCATAACTTAAAAAGGTCATGAAACTAAACAAAAACGCCATTAAGCCATCATATATGGCGTCTCGTATTCATAGTAGATTTTAAAATTCACGTTTTTTTTCTTTTCTTTCTTTTCCTTCGTAACTCTGCGGCAAACGTAACCCAAAGGTACGATCAGGTGTTTATTCTGTTACGAGCGCTTAAAATGTGCGCGTTAACATGCAGGCGCTTTAAAAGAAGGGGGGAAAAACTTACTTGGAGCATCTTTACTGTAATGATCTATAATTAACTGTGGTTAAATGCAAAGTTCACTTAAGCCAATACTGTGAAACGGAGGGGCTGTCAGTGTTTGGGGAAAGGGGGGGGGGGTAGATTATTTATCATTTACGTTCTTTGTGAATGTATGAATTCCTTTCATTTGCTGTATATTTTTACCAATGAGGTTTGTGTTGTATTTTGCGCGTGAGGAAAGGGCACTCAGTTTTTGAAAGGTTTTTTTTCTTTTTTCTTTTTTCCCCCCCCGCTACTTTCACTAATCTACAAATTCCGATTTGTTGAAATGTGCCTTCTACAGACAAATAGTTGGTTCTGGTTTGAAAATTCTGGTCACCGATCCGCTACTTTCATGCTTTTGAAACGGATAAATCAATCAATCAATCAATCAGTCGCGTGAGCTATCTTTTGCTAACACTTGGACGCTGAACATGAACAAGCTTTTCTTGCCTCCGAGGAGGTAGTGTCTTTTTTTTTTGTGTGTGTGTGTGTGAAACCAGATTTTTGAAGGGAGTGTTGGAAAGCTGCAAAGGAATGTTTCTTTATGATGGCTGGTGTTTGAGGAAAAGCAGGTAAAGGGAGGTGTAAAGTAGGTAAAAGAGAGGTCCATGTGGTGCTGGTTCGGACACTTGTAAAGCATTCCCCCACCCCCCACCCCCCCACATTTACTGTATATGAAAACATTCAATCAGACGTGGTTGTGATGGGCTTCTGAACAAGTGAAAAGATCTGCTGTTGACCGAGGATCTCAGCGCATCCTTTCTCGCCTTTTAGCGTCGTCATCAAATTTAGACTAGCATTCCTCGATCGGTTGGTCAGTCAATCAGTCGATCAGGTAAGAGATCATGGCATTAATTATTGAGTTTAAAAGAAAAAATCGTCTAAATCACAGGTGACTTTTGATCAAGGTTTTTTTTTGTTTTCTATCAAATCAAAGTACCAAAAAAATATCCAGGGGAAAAAAAGAAAATAAGGAAATTTGTTCAGAAGCACCTCACACTTCTGTGTGCTGTACACACTGGCCAGGAATCTGAAAAAAAATTTTTGTTTTTTCTTCAGTTTTGACTTTCTCTCTTTTTCAGATCAATCGTCTGTCATAGTTTTATTTCCAAAGGAAAAATTAAACCAGCGAGTAGCTGATAACTGCTTTTACAGATCAGTCCTGTTTATGTATTTTTTTTTTTTTTCCAAAACGACAAAAAGTTGCATTATTTCTTGATTATAAAGACGGCACTTCTTCAACGATCTGAGTTTTGTGATTCATTTGAAAGCGGTTCTTAAATGTTATAAAAAGGTGCAGACATACACACACACACACACACACACACACACACACACAGTATACATTTGACGAATACCGGAGGGAGCAGGATCGAAGAACTCGAAAGAAAAATTCAGGTGAAATGTGTATGTGCACTTTTTTCAATGTAATTGAAAGTTGAAAATGTAATTTTGTTATATTATATTATATATTTACGTATTTAAAAAATAAATTAATACAAGTGAATGCTGTTTAAAAGGTTAAACCAGTATGAAGCGGAACTCGCTTGAGGCTCAGGAACGCTATGAACTCGGATTTAAAAACAAAGTAAAGGCAAGAAAGACGGCACTTGGCTGAGGCCTGATGTCCTAGCCAAAGATTCAAATCGCACTTCAGAGAAAGAGATCAACTTAAAACAACTTAAGATTGTTGCATGAATTAATCTCAGTAATTACCTTGTGTGATGAGGTCATGTGAAAGAAGAAGAGAAAGAAGTAGAAGGTCAGTTAAAAAAAAAACATGGTTGTTTCTTTTTATTATTGTTCCAAAAGATCTTGGAAGAAATTGTTAGCCCTTGCACAAATGCACAATTAAACATCAAAACTGAGTTTTACTTCGTTACTCAGAAATCAGCATGCAAAACCAAGACCATCAATTCTGTATCTCTTTCAGGAAGAGAGGAAAAAAGTTACATCAAGGCAGAAAAATAAATATCTCGTTAAAAAACACCTCATCGACACGTTTAAAAAGGCGGCAGGTCCGAAGAACGTGAAAACGTATACAAAGTGAGAAGTCAAATTCCTTTAACAATGTGTATACTGTAAAAAGGAATACAAAACAGTACAAAGCACTTTATATTCACATTACTGACATTAGGTATTGGCTTGTTTATTGTATAAATAATGTATTGAGGCACAACATGAGCCATTGAGCCTGGTTTGCTTTTTTTTGTTCCAAATTTTTTTTTTTTTTTTTATGAAAATAGTCACCAACTCCAGCTGAGACTCGCGGTTGGGGTTGGAGAAATTGTCTGAATGCCGTCGTTGGGGTTTTTAAAAAATTTTTTTTAAAGAAGTAACTTAACGACGCGATCGACGTCAGGATTGAAAAAGCTTCGTATACTTCTGTAGCACCACAAATGTACAGATGTACAATCAGCTCCGTGTCCTCGGGAACCTCCGGTTCAGAGTCGTAAACCCTCGCTGCGACCCGGGGAAACTTCAACAGCGTGTACCGCTTTATTCAGACAAGCTCATCTGAAGCGTTTTTATTTATTTTTAACACAAATTTGAGTCCTTCGGTGCAATCATTTCTTTAGACACTGGTACATGAGACCTCGCGGGTTCAGCACGTAGCGCTCCGAGTTGAGGAACTTGAGGTACTGCGGGACGGTCGAGCGCGGGGCCACGTAGGACACGCCTGGAGAAACCGCCATGACCTCGGCGATCTTCTGCTTCATCTCCTTGATCTCCTGGTCCTGTTTTAGGAGTTTAGCTGCAGAGGAACAAATACAGTGTGAAATGAATAGCTGAGATCATGGAGCCATTTTCAAGTCATCAATACGCAGATGTCACCAGACATACAGTCTAGCTGAGCCTCCAATGAAGAACCGGACTCGTTTTTAACTTCAACACATCTCCTGCTATACTGAACTTCCAATCTCACACAGTATTATGCTGATCAATCCCTGCTACCCGTTTTACCCTGCTGAGTCTGGTTCCTCTCAAGGTTTCTTCCTATTACCATCTCGGTGAGTTTTTCATTGCCATCGTCTCCGTCGACACTGCTAACAACCAAGATAACGTTCCATTAGCTAAAGCGTTTCCTTAAACTGACGCGCGCACACAATGCTGCTCAACCAGAATGATTATTTTGCCTTCAGTGTTGATGTTTGTTTAACCTTTTTGGAAGGAGTCTCCAGTGTCAGCGCTAATTTTCCTTACTCTAATTTTCCTTTCTTCAGGACACCGAGCTATATAATTTCATAAAATAAAGATAATCTGGTGAGGAAACGACTGGAGCAACTGCTTATAGAAACTCTTACAGATTTCTAATTGTCCTCATCATGTTTCTGGTTGTCTGTTATGATGATGTAATGGATTGTGTTGCTTTTGTCAATGTTTTTTTTTTTTTTTTTTTTTTTTCCTACTTGGGAAAACAATCCCAATCTCAAAAAAGGACCAATCTACAGGACTGTGATTAAAAACCATTAAGCCGGTTCCATTGAGTTGGAATGTGAGATGTTCACTAACTCTGCGATATCTCCAGCTGTCTGCGAGCGTCCCCCAGCGCTGAGAACAGGTCCAGTTTGAGTCGTGTCTCCGCGCTCAGGTTGTACTCTAAATGCTGAGCCTTATCCTGCAGGGAGGAGAGCGCGGAGAGTAGCGCGTCGGCCTCGTGCTCTGTACACCTGAGCTTCTGCCGAGACTGAAAACGAGCAAGAAGAAAGCAGGAATTAGATGCACACATCAGCCTGAGGAGGGTCAAGGTGGTGGTGGTGGTGTTTTTTGTTTTGTTTTTTACTTTATAGCTGCCTGAAAACTCATCCTGAATTTCATTCCTGTACTTTGTTCGTGAGCTGAAATATTCTGGCAAATTCAATTCATATTTAGTTAAGGAAGAGAGGAGGATTGAAAGCAAGGGGTAAGGAGAAAGAAGGATTGATGGGAGGAGGAGGATTGAAGTGAAGGAAAATAAAGGATATTTATATATAATTGAAGGATCAAATGGAAGAGAACAAAGAAGAATTGAAGGAAATGTGTATAAATGAGGGGGGGGGGAGGTGAAGGAAAGGGAGAAGGATTGAAAATGGAGGAGGATAAATGCAAAAGAAAAGGAGGGTTGACTGGGAAGAAGGAAAATGACGATTGAGGAAGAGAAAGGAGGAGGATTCAAAGGAGGAAGATTGAAGAGAAGGAGGAGGATTAAAGGGAGAAAGAGATGGTGAGGAGGATTGAAGTGGAGGAAGTGAACGAGGGAGGATTGAAGTGAAGAAAAACAAAGGAGGAAGAGGATTGAAGAGGAGGGGGAGAAAGGAGAATTTAAGAGGAGGGATTGAAAGGGGGTTTAAGAAGAGGAAGAGAAAGGAGGAGGATTCAAAGGAGGATTGAAGTAGAGGAAGTAAATACAGGAAGATTGAAGAGAAGGAGGAGGATTAAAGGGAGAAGAAATGGTGAGGAGGATTGAAGTGAAAGAAGGAGGATCGAAGTGAAGAAAAACAGGAGGAAGAGGATTGAAGAGGAGGGAGAGAAAAGAGGAGAATTTAAGAGGAGGGATTGAAAGGAGGATTGAATAGGAGGGAAGTGTAACTTGTAGCTGCTTGTGTACAGAGCGATACAGGATGAACAGTCAGGTTTCACTGATTCACACTTACAGTAGCATAGGAGAGAATATCGAATCACAACACAACCTACAGCCAAGTGCAAAAGTTTGCACATCCTAATTTTAAAATCATGCTCACACTAATGGTCAAAATTGTGAGTTTGTTTTTACTGTCATACTTTCAATAATCACTAAAAAAGTGCATTTTTTAGAATTCCTCCAGCAGAAATATTTTCTTCTCCTGTTTGATCATGTATACCTTTTTATTTATTTTTAATGGTCTTATAAACACTGGCACATTAAAACCTCTTTAAAAATCTTTTTACTGCTTGACTGTAAATCCTACTGTTGACAACACCTGTATTTCACATGTTCACTGTTTTATGTCATTACACGCCTTAATTAAGTAGAATTTAACAAACTGACTAGAACATGTCTACAGCTCAGTAATACAATGGATATTATTAGGATACTATTTATACTATATGTAAATATATACTGTGTGTGTGTGTGTGTGTGTGTGTGTGTGTGTGTGTATATATATATATATCAGTAAGCTGGGGGGGATGCAAACTTTTGCACTTAACATAGATATAATTCACTTGACTGCTGATCACAAAGCACATTTGTTAAAGAGTCATTTCATAAAAATGTTTTTTGAGCTTTAGGATCAGTGTAAGAGTGAAGAATCGCACACAAAGCAGAAAATCAATCAGAAAACAGTGTGATTATCAGGAAGTTTCTGTGGACTGTTCTAACCAATAGGAGTCGCAGCTTGATAATGCAACTCATAATGGAATTTCGCTATTGGACGACAGCAATGGCATGAACGCCTCATCCACTGAACTTTCATTTCATGCTCTCTGCCTATATTTCTCTGACCATGTCAGGGTTAAAAATGATCAACATGATCACAGAACAAAAAAAATTACTTTGGTCTTGAAAGGCATGCTTTAAGCGGTGCAGTACTGAGTGCAATAATTTGTACACCCTTCGATTTGTACCAGTAAGACAGTGTGTTCGGTTTCGCAGACATGACAAGTTGAAAAAAATATCAGGTTGTTTGTGTTTACTTGTAAATGCGGAAAGTTCTGGTGTGTATCCCATGATACACTGGATGTAAGCCACATTCCCGCCAATCCATGCTACCTATCATTTTTTGCTATGTATTGTTTCTGCACATGCAAAGACAGACTCGTTTAAGAATTGTTCATGTTTGCCTATCAGAATATGCTACCTCTAAATTCTCCAACAAAAAGAACTCTTATAACAAAGTATTAAAACATGCTCCACTTACGGTTACAATACATTTAGCAGTTTAAAATGTAATAATTTTTAAGGCAGCACGAATTGCCAGAACACCAGGATTGGAACGGTCTACCCCGTGCAGGGCACCACACACACACACACGCGCACACACACACTGCCACACAGTGGATTATGTATTGGGAGCATTTTTGATAGGGTCATTTGCCTATTAGACTATGCTACCCTTGAATTCTCCAATAATTTTGTTACGATACATTTAACAGTTTAGCATTTATTATTGTTCAGTAAGGTAGCATGCTACGGTAGCATGTTTTGATAAGGCAGCACAATTTGGTAGAACACTGGGATTGGAACAGTCAACACAGTGCGGGGCACCATACACACACACACACACACACTGCCTCACACTGGATTATGTATTGGGAGTATTTTTCGATAGGGCCATTTGCCTATTAGAATATGCTATGCCTAAATTCTCCAATAATCTTGTTATGATAAAGTATTAAAACATGCTCCACTTACAGTTACGATACATTTAACAGTTTAGCATTTATTATTTTTCAGTAAGGTAGCATGAATAGATAGGCTTTTCTATTAGTTCATGCTACGGTAGCATGTTTCGATAATGCAGCACAATTTGGCAGAACACTGGGATTGGAACAGTCAACCCAATGCAGGGCACCGTCCATACATCTACACACACACACACACACACACACACACATACACATATGATACCTAGGGGCAATTCAGAGGAGAATTTAGCCATAGATTGACCTAATGGCGGGTTTTTGAGAGGCGGAAGCAAACCTGAGAACGTGGATCAAAGCCACATGGATACAGGGAGAACACGTGAAACATTGCAGAGACAGTAACCTGAGCTCAGGATCGAACTGGAATGTGGTGTAAATATGCTTTAATGATCATAAGGGATACACACTTTTGCACTCAGCTAAAGTATATGCCGCCGCCACCAAAAAAAAAAAAAAGAAAGAAAGAAAAATCACAGACAATACAAACTTGAAGCAAGCCAAGCACAAGCACAGAACAATCACCGGTATTCAGGGATGTCGAACAGAAAGGCGTGGACACGAAACCACAAAAGCAAACGGCACAAGACGCGTCGCTGGAACGTTATTAGTGAAACACAAACGTTACCTCCACTTCTTTTTCTAGCGCTAGCACTCGATTGTCTTTCCCCTGATAGTCCAGCTGTAGCTGTTTGTACTCTGTGTCTAGATCTCTAACTCTTTTCCTTAACAGCTGCGTCTCGCCGTGTTCCTGCCTAGTGGACAGGGAGAAAACACACAGCAAGCGTGAGCCGACACACAGCGACCACGGCACCGAGTCGAGCCGCTCCGAATCATCGCTGCAAACATCCGCGTTATCATGCTTGTTTTTGTCATTTGCAAGGGAAGGAAAAGGAAAAAACCATCATGGATGTGCATTTGAGCAAGCAGCAGCACTGCGGTATAGTAAATCAGATTGTGCATAGATATGTTCAGTCAGCTCCAATATTATTGGCACCCTTAATTCAAATAAGTGGAGAAAAAGGGCTTTGTTGTGAATCGGATTGAAAAAATTAAACTGTCAATGGGAGTCAAGTTATTCAAAGATTTTTTTTTTTTTTTACAACGCAACACGTTGTAATTTTTGGCATCATACGTTTGCCGACATGACTACCTAGGGCTTTTGAAGCCACTCCTCAGTACAGACGCAGAAGCTGACTGCACACGTTACACGTTTATTTCTAACCTGTTCGATGCGTTGCGTAGAAAAAAAGCCGCCTCGTCGAATTTCTGCGACCGAATTTCCGCCAGTTGTTTCTCTACAGTTAATCTGCTCTCTGTCTCCACTCTGGATTTCTTCTCCAACACGGCACAGCTCTGCTTGTCCTTCTGCCTGGATTTACTCAGATACTGAAGCCTGAAGAGCCACAGAGAAAGAAAATGAAAGAAATATAGGAGGAAATATATATACATATATATATATATATATAAAATGACAAATCAGCAGAATAACCATTAACTGGTCGACATGCAGCAGGATACATCATCAGAATACATCTTTTCACACTCCAGAGTTACTATACACCACAGTATGCCAACACACACACACACACACACACACACTAATTCTCATTAATCAAATTTAATCCATTTACATCTAACAGTAATCATAACAGTTATCACAGCTAGAAAGTGCTATGCTTAAAATAAATAGTCTACACCGATCAGCAATAACATTATGAGCACCTGCCTAATATTTAGTAGGTCCCCCGTTTTGCCACCAAAACACTAATGACCTGTGTCTCCTGACACCTTTCTACTGGAACCAGAATGAACCTTTTCAGCAATTTGAACTACCGTAACACGGACCAGCCTCCACTCCCCATCTGCATCAATGACCCTGTCGCCAGTTCACCAGCTTTCCTTCCTTGGACCAGTGCAGACCGGGAACATCCCACAAGATCAACAGCTTCGGACTTGCTCTGACGCAGTCGTCTAGACCTCACAATCTGGCCCTTGTCGAAGTCACTCGTATTCATTCTTACGCTTGCCCATTTTTTTCTGCTTCCAACACACTGCTGCCTAATCCTGTACATCCCACCCACTTCCAGGTGACATTGTAACGAGATATTGTACCTATATATTAGCTGCTTTGACGAGGGCCAGATTGTGATATGTGATGGGTCAGAGGTCAGAAGCTGGTCAAAACTGCATCTATAGTGGGATGTTCCTGGTCTGCAGTGGTCACCAGAGGTGGGAGTAATAATAATAATATTACTCAAGTAGAAGTAAAAAGTAGTCATCCAAAATATAACTAAGTAATATTAAGTAAGAGTAAAAAAGTATTCGGGGGAATTCGCGTAACGTCCGCATCATAGCCAGTACAACAATTTGGAACGCCCTGAAAAAGAGAAAAAAAAACAACTGAACATCAAACAAGTTGTAGCAGCCAATGACAGAAACATTGTGAGAACTGTGAAGAAAACCACCGAAACAACAACCAGTGACATCACCAACATCTCCACATCATCCCATCTCTCACCTTTCCGTCTGTCAATTTACAGAGAAATGCATCGAGACAGCGACACAACAACAAATGACTTGATCAGTAAGGGAAGTGGAAGGTTTTAGGCTGACCAATGCGATCAGCAGACCTTACGGGATAATAGTTTGGGTTTTTTTCAAGTCTGTCTTAAATCAGAATTGTGGTGTGTATATACAGTAAGTAGATTACCATAGGTCTTACTCGTTATAAACATTCCTTCTCTGCCTTCCGAGCTACATCGAGTTAGTATAATTTAAAGTTACGCTGTATATAGTACAAATTGGACTCTTTTCTTCCCTCGGTTAGCCGTACAGACGACTAGTCCTGGTTAGCCTTTCTGTGGAAAGAGAAGAGTTCAATTTGTAATAATTACACCAAACCTTTGAAAGATGGTTCCAAGGGAACGCAGACGCTTCATATGAGACTCAGCTGAACTTTGGAATGCATTCTTGCACGGAACGAGGGGTTTTGGAAACGGACCCCAATTGCTTACATTCGGCCAAAACATGGTATTGATGCTAAAAAGTGAATTTTCAGATAGGATCATATAAACACCATTTTTCAGAATACGTAATGCCTCTTATCTCCTGATCCATGCTTTGTTTTTTTTGGTAAAAATGCTACACATTTATATTTCTATCAGATAAAAAGAAACATGTTTGTTAAACACAGTTTCAGGCCCTTTGATGTTTTAGAACCCGGAACTTTTTTCGAATTCAAATCTTTCAACGATCTCAACTGTCATTCAGATGAAACTCGGCCGATTTAGAGTTCACATGAAAAGACACAAACCTGAAGACGTGTATTATTCTAAAATGCTAAATTGTTCAGATACTGCAGCATGAATTTGACATGGTTACGGACACTACAGGTTTTTTTGCTTTTTTGCTTTTTAACCTTTTACCGAAAACCAGTTTAAGCAAAACATTTTTTCAGGTCATATGATTCTAGAAGCGCACACCAATTTTAGTATCAATACTCATAAAATAAATATGAAAAATGTAAAAAATCATTTTAAATGATTATTGATTGAAGTGAGACAGTATAACGCTGAAAAGTGGCCGTTTTTGCGGCTCATATAAAATCATCTCTCCAAAGCGGCTGGAGTTAGCAACTTGATATTTTGAGGGAAGCGAGATCGGATCACTTCCATGTTGCATAAACTTCATAAAGAACTTCACATTATCTGTATAATATGTATAAGAAAATCAATCAATCGATGAAACCAGACCCAATACTATGTTTTGGCGGATTATACCCGTGTCCCAGGGCTCAGTGTGCAGAGCAGGAACACATATAACAACCAAGACCTATGATAATGTACTTACATGCACCGCAATTCTGACTGAAGACAGAAATGAAAAAATGTAAACGATCCCTTTAACCTAACTCCGCGAGAGGAGACACCAACTGAAGGAAGCGGAGAGGTACAAGCTTGGA
This sequence comes from Clarias magur, assembly GCA_013621035.1. Classification (NCBI taxonomy): domain Eukaryota; kingdom Metazoa; phylum Chordata; class Actinopteri; order Siluriformes; family Clariidae; genus Clarias; species Clarias magur. Next base: position 76,827 of record QNUK01000140.1, on the reverse strand, counting down.
AAAGCATCACAAAATACGATATAGCAGTTGAGTGATGTCACAGAGTCACCGACTTGATGCAGTTATTCCGAGCGAGGGATACGGAAGCAAATATTAAGCGTTATTTACCTGCTTCGGTTTTCAATTTCCTCGACTTATGATTATATGAGTTTTCCAGAAGTATGTTTACACTGCATTGCTGCAATAACTTTGCGCTCCTTTAGGGAAACTGGGAGCTCGTGTGAGGTTCTTTGCACTCGAGTGGCGGATTTAAGTGCTTTAAGGCCTCACTTGTTCTGCAGAAGTTCATTGGCGTGTCTGAGCAGCGAGACTTCGGGCCGCAGGCTGTTCTCGCTGTTGGTGAGGTTACAGATGTGACTGCGTAACTCCTGCTCGTTCTGTCTGCTCGTCTGCAGCTCCACCTTCAGCTTCCTCATCTCCTGCTCCAGCCTGCAGACATACATCATGCTCTCATTTACTAAACCTTTTTTTTTTTTTTTTTTTTACAATAATAAGTTTCTTAAATGTATATAAATATATCCGTGTCTTACTTAGAGATCTGCTCAGCATGAGGATTGTGAAGAACCTGGATGTTTGTGCTCCGCTCGCCCGCGTCTCCGTTGGAGCTGATGGCTTTTGGGTTTTTCTTCTCTTTCTTCTCTGCTTTGCTGGTCACGATGTTCACCGAGCTCTTCTGCACTTTAACCTGCGGTCCCCTAGAGACTCTCGGAGCTTTCCCGCTTTGCTCCTCCTGAGGTAGTTGTTCGTGGACGTCTGGAAGCGGCGCCGGTCCTGAGCGCGCCTCGACCCCGTGCTGCTTAGATCCTGGAGGCTGAGGGTTCGGCTCTCGTATCCGGGCGTCCCCCCCAGCGTCTCGCTCCGTCCTCCCGTGCAGCCTGTGGAGTTGGGGACAGTCCCCCTGGTCCTGCTTGTCCTCTGATATGACGGCGTCGTTTTGACACGGGTATTGCATGGGCCCTGGTTTGGTCCTCCATTTGGATTCTGGATGAATAATAATAATAATAATAATGCATTAATACAATGAATTGATTGCTTTGACGGCTCGATGGTTAGTAAGTAAGTAATGAATTAAGGGAAAAGGGTCTGCTTGCCTTCCAACCCTGGTTTTGGGTAGAGTTGTGTGTACGGAGGTAGGGGATGTTGAAGGAAATGCATGTGCAGGTCGTTTTCGCTCTGAACTGCTTTTTGCGTGCGAAGTTTTAAGATGCCGGAGAAGTAGCATGTTGCATCAAATCCCATGTACACCAGCGGATAGCCAATGCTGTGCAGGTAAAGAAGGATAGTAATTCTGTGGCCGTCAGCAACGCGGCAACAACTCCATTAGTGTTTATATCACAAGGTCTCATCAATGGTATAGTAAGACTGACGTGGCGAAAAGCGTCACATACGCAAACACGAGGGGCGGTCATAAAAATTAATATTAAAAAAATATATATTGTTTGCCCAAATTATGACTTCGGAAATGAGTATGTTCAAAATACTCGGGAAGAGGTACAAACTTTTGCTTTCTTGTTTTCGTACTTGGAATTAAATGTCTGCCGTGGCCGATATAATTTCCGAGCATTTCCAGTCACGATTCCCACGATGTTCCCCCTCATTTAGTCGAAGCCAGTTCTCACCCATCTCCCTGTAAGGGCACAACTACCAACCACATACTTCCTCGCCACCAAACCGCATCTTTTCACGCTGCTGCTCACACGTTGTCTAGGGCAGCAGAACACGATCAGAGGAAAGTGCTATCCGCCCCTTCCAACTGCTCGAGCTCACAGATGGCCGTGATTGGCTAGTCTCGCCACGATTGATGTGCAAGTGCTGCTATGCATATCCCATCCCCTAAGAGATCACGTCCGGTCTGCTCTCTAGATTCTCGTCTACTGTTGGCTGTAGAAGACACCATGAATCGACCTTGCGCTTTCCGGACGATAGGACGAACAATAAGTTCCAACTATACAATGATTTACAATACAATGACAATACAACACAATAATTTCTTATTACCGACTGCAGCTCTCTCCATGATCTAGTTCCATTATCTGTCCTTGTGCGTTAATTCTGTCTACATTTGATTTGACCTCCAAATGAGTTCTATCATGAAAATCTATCATGTCAGAGTAAAATCGTACACTTTGTTCAGCTATATGTAGTTCGCATCAAGGACTAGTGGGCATGTCGGTATGCGTGATCACCTGACACAACTGTCACTGATTGGCTGCTCGAGTCTACAGTCTGGGCTAGAAAGGAATCAGTCCCAGCTTTGCTCTTATTACAGGTTTTATAAATGCCGGTATTTATGACGTCGATGCTTAAAATGACATGTAACATAGTCGTCCCGAGATGAAAGCGTGTTGTTTTTACTGACGTACCAGTGAGCAGCGAATAGGTGAGAGAGGTTGGCGTACGGGTTCTTCAGGTCTCTCAGCCTGAGCGAGGTCTCCGTGTATACGAGAAGAATCCATAATGTCACAGTTGACAGGCAAATGCCTTTCTCTAAAAAAAAAAAAAAAAAACGTGACAAACTGTTTGGAGAATCTGACACGGCACATTCGCGCTGCTTCATGGACGCTGTGCAGAGGACCAGGGTTATTGAAAATGTTTTTGCAGTGAGAATGTTCTCCCTCTTACCTGTGTGCCATATGTAGTTGAGTAACACGTATGTGCTGGCTGCAAAAAACAGCCAGTGTAGCGGTACAAAAATTAAACAGAATATATCCAGCGTGAACGCAGCGCACACAAAGACCATACAGATGGCCTGAAAAAGAGAAGCGACAGAACCGTCAGAGACCGAAACGTCTCGCATTAAAATGGGCATTGAACCAAAAATGTGGAAGTTCATAAGAAAACTAGTTAGTTATTTCTGTGGGGGGGGTGGGGGGGGGGGCTTGTTAACTGTTAACATTAAATGCAGATGATCATGTTATGCAGATGATGAGAAACTGACGATGTTGGAAAACCTACAGTTTAAAAGCTCCGACACTGGAGACTCATTCCGTGGTGATGAATGATCTCCTCATGGAAAGACTTTCATCGGTTTGTTATTGGTGTATTATCAGTCTTAATATGTAGAGCACTTTATGCACAAGTCCTTATGAATGAACTGTTGCTATAGAAACAACGTATCGAAAAGAGCTCCATGTTCTCGACACGTTTTGAAGCTGAACTGACTGTCAGAGCTGCTGTTAAAGAAAATCGATCAAAACATTCTGGCCAATCAGGGTCGAGGATTCCACAGCACATTAGCAAGTTTTAAGAGAAAACTCGTATGGATATGCAATGGTGGCCAAAAGTATTGGAACGAACCTGAAATTCAAGGTTTTAAAGACAATCAATCAATCAATAATCGATCATGGTAGTAAGAATAAATTGTTATTTTACACAATTAAATTGCTATACAACAATTAACATTTATTGTGAAGTCATTTACTCTAATCACCTGTTCTGGGCACGCGGAGAACTATAATACATGACATATGCTGTCTTAATATTTTTGGCCACCGCTGTATATTAGTATAAAAACGTCTTCATGTTATCCATTCGGATGGAAAAATGTTGATAATAAATGCATATTGGGAAAACGGTCACATAATATAAACAGGTACAAGCTGCAGTAAAAGTGACTGTGGTGTAGAGTGAAGGCGTGTACCAGGCCGTGGCAGTGAAACGTGGTGTAAACGGTGCCGAGGAAGAGCCAGCATGGCCACAAGTATTCCAGCCTGAACTCGAGAATGAAGTCAGCCAGGAGCACCACCATCCACACGGTCATGAACTTCAGGAACGAGTACGCACTAGAACCAGGGGAGAAAGGGAGGTTTGAGGAATGTTGTTCATCAAGCAGAGTGAATAATTAAGAAGTGCATGCATGGGGGAAAAACAAAGGGTTAACAGGTTTCTCATGCTTTCTTTGCTTAATCCTTAAAACAGCATTAAAAAAATTTTTTTTTTGCATTACTATACAGTATTTTAATAAATACTACACACACATACACATGGGCTCAGGATACAGTGACATATCCTTCATTTCAGCACAATCAAAGCAATAAAATGGAATTCATTTCATTTCATTTTAACCCCTATAAAAATCATGACTAAGCAAAAAATTTTAAAATCGGCTACATCGGGAAAAATATGTTGTTGTTTTTTTCAGTTGTGTCAATGACTAAAGAATAATCAAAACTTGAGCATTTTGTAAGTCTGACAATTCCCTATATTTATTCCCTATATTGCTATATCATTCCCATATTCCAGTAGAGGTCAAATTGATTTATTGTAAAATTAACAATAACATGGGTTTTATCTATGTTTTTTTTTTTTTTTTTTATCGCTCCAGTCATATTTGACCAGTGTTGAACATTGATGAAGATTTTTTTTCCCTTTTAAACAGAAGAAAGGCAAGGCCAAACACATGATAATAAGATTTTTTTAATGTAGAAATATGCAAATAAAAAAAAATAAAAAATTTTTTTTAAAGGTTAAATTGGTATTTACTCTGCATTTGTTTTATTACATGATGTAGATTGATAGAATTATAATATATTACTGTGTTAGTAAAAATACTTTTAACTTTATTTTTATAATATTGTTTTATAAACAAGATATATAGCATGCAAAACCTACATTATTATTATTATAATTATAATTATTAATACACATTTATTATTATTATTATTATTATTATTATTATTATTATTATTGCAGTGGTGACAACATCCAGACATCCAGTCTGAGAAGGCAATATCCTTATAATAATACTACTACTACTACTACTACTACTACTACTAATAATAATAATAATAAACAGTCAGTTTCAGCTTCTGGTATCCAGGCTCAAACAGTGGAACTTGGTTGATGATAGCGTACAAGTCACGAATCAGAGGGAGCCGCATCAAATATTCTCCAACTTCTTCAGTCAGCGTGATGGGCTGTGCTGCTGCAACGATGTTGCCGGTCTATTCCAGGCTATAGGTATCGCTGCACATCAAGTTAGGCCTCATTAAGCAATTTGTCACTGCTCTTGACAAGGAGTCAGCAGCATTTAAATACCTCCAAGATCTTCTTCCAAAGCTGTCCGAGGCTAAGGTCAGGGCTGGTATCTTCGTCGAACCACAGATCAAGAAGATCATAGAATGTGAGGATTTGGCAAAGCTGTTGAACAGGACAGAGAGAGCGGTTGGGAGCAGTTTCGTTGCAGTTGTTCATGGCTTCCTAGGTAATCACAAAGCTGAAAACTATGTGGAGTTGGTGCAGACTCTCATAAAGAATTACGACCAAAATGGGATGCAGAATGTCTCTGAAAGTCCATATCCTTGATTCGCATCTCGACAAATTCAAGGAGAACACGGGCGCTTACTCTGAGGAGCAAGGCGAGCTCTTTCATCAAGATATATTGGACTTTGAACATCGTTACCAAGGACGGTATAACGAAAACATGATGGGGGACGACATTTGGGGGCGACGTCGAGAAAGTGATTCACAGTACAATCGTAAATCTAGAAAATCTATGCATTTCTGAACCTTGTTGAGTGGTTTCCGACTGTTTTTGTCTATTCCTTGTGCAAATTTTTTTTTTACCTGATCATAATGACGAAAATGAAAAAAAAAAAAAAAAAACCGAGTTTTCTTCGTGCTGTTGTCATGAAAGCAAAGTTTGTGCTTAATGAAGTCATTTTTTCACATACTTTAGACATAAGCAATTGAAATATAACACTTAGAAGCCAGGAACGAAAATTGTGTTACATAGTGCAATTATGAATAGAATTTTGTAATATTGTTTACACTTTTGTATAATTTTTTTACTACATATCGTTCGCAGTGGAGTATAATCCAGCAAGCAATTGAAGCACGTGTACGAAATGAGTCTCATAGGAAAAAAAATGAATGAACACAAATAAAAGGAAGTAAAAAAAAAAATTAAAAAAATTTCCATGTCATATGTTACTCATGTGCTTTACATAAATGTTGTTGTTGTTTACGCATGTAAAATACATTCCATAAAAATTGGATAAAAGTACCAAAAAAAAAACTTAAAAGAATAATCACATTTTTAAAAGAAATGTTTTTATGTGTAAATAATCGAAGTTCTTGTGAAAAATAATTTCACAATAAATTCTAACACACCATTAGCTCTTTATTTCTTAAAACCGCCCCTCATTTTTATAATCACATTTTCATGATATCCATTTCCCTTTCTTGCATTTCTAGGCTTAGATGTTTTCCTTCCTGACTGAACGCAGACACCGAGTGTGTTCATCTGTTCATCAGGAACATAAACACACCACGGATCCGCGGATTCCTGCGCTCTGCTTTGTTGATAAAAATAAATAAATAACCGTAACGTGACAAAAAACGTCCAGATGATCAAAAGGGAAGGCGAAATTCAGCTCTAGACGTGGATAAAGCTGTAGAGAAGGCGTTATGGCGCGGCACTGGCGCCTCTTTTGTTTTCACTTCCTTTGTTCAGCATCCTTTTGTGTTCGGTTACCATGGCAACCTCTGATCTCATCACCTGAAGTGTTTTTTGACGCGGCTATTTCAGGAACGGTGGAAAAGAAGACACAGAGAACACACATATATATATATATACACACACACACACACACACACACACACACACACAAATCACCTGTTTGTGAAGATTAAATGAATGATTTAAGAATATGTATATGAAAATAAATAGTTTTGTAAGAGATTAAAGGTTTATCACGAGCTCCGCTTCTGAACAGCAATCAAAACACTGATGAAGATTTTTTTTCCTCTTCTAAAAAGCAAAACATCCTTTGTGAGAAAGACAAGGCCAAACACATGATAATGAGATTTTTAAAAAAAATAATAATGTTTTTTTTTTTTAAAGGTTAAATTGGTATTTAATCTGCATTTGTTTTATTACATGATGTAGATTGATAGAATTATTATCAATCTACAGTAATATATTATTATTATTATTATTATTATTATTCAGTAATATATTAGTGTATTAGTAAAAATACTTTTAACTTATTTTTTATATTTTGAAAATATTTTATATATATATACCTACATTACTATTATTAATTATAATATAATAATAATAATAATAATAATTAATTGCAGTGTTGACAACATCCAGACATCCAGTCTGAGAAGGCAATACCCTTATAATAATAATAATAATAATAATAATAATAATAATAATGTTATCCAGGTAGGCAAAAGGAGTTGAGATTTTGATTAGTTATTGATTTGGTATCTGATCAGGCCTGATGATGATGTTGTTGTTTGAGCGCATGATCCTTGCTGGAATGTCTGCGTGTGTGTGTGTGTGTGTGTGTGTGTGTGTGAGTAGGTGGTGAAATGGTGGTGAAGTATGAACCCCAGCAGTAAGAGGACTGATGAACAAAGCAGCAGCTGGAACCAACCTCTCTGAAATCCTCTCGGTCAGTCTGAGCTTCTTCATCTTGCGCAGCTTGGCCACGTCCAGACAGCGCTTCTTCATCTTCTGCCTCCCTGCGTGTCTCTGCTGTCACACTGATGCCTTAACCTGAGGAGGAGACGCTTTGTGTGTGTGTGTGTGTGTGTGTGTATGAGAGAGTGTGTGCTGCTCAACAAAGGTGCGGCTCCATCCCAATCCGCGCGATCCTGCACTAAAGAGTGTCCCTATGTGTTCCACCAGACACCCTAACCCGACCTACAGGGGGCGCCCTAACACAGGAGGAAACGCGCGGTTTGGGACAGAGCCCTGCATTCAGCCCTGAAACTCGAAACCCTGCCTGGAGTCGTCTTTATTTCTACACTAATTAGTCTCTGTGGTACATTTTTAGCCTTAATTCCAGCCCAGTTCATTAGTACAGCCTTTAAAGGTGCACTGTTTTCACATTATTATTAAAAGGATTTATTAAAAGATACCTGAACCACATCAGGGAGAAGGAAAGGTCCAGTCAGTACACTTCTTTTCCCCTTACACTGTAAGCTGTAGCTGGAGATATACAGTAGATTTTTTTCTTTTCATCTTATGCCTTTAGAGGAACCTGATACCTGAACCCCCCCCTAAACTCCTTATCATGACAGGCATTTCTGCTACAGAAATAAAAATCTGTCAAATAAATCATATATATATAATATATAATCCGGTAAATGAAAACAAAACTCTAGCAGATTAAATCTAAATAAAAATGTACTGTAGATCAGCTGATGAATAAATAAACAGATATATCTGGTAAGTTCATCTATTGAAAAAGAAGATAAATGCGGTCAACAGCTTGGTTAAGTAAACAGATAAACCTGGTAAATACATCTAGTATGGAAATATTTAGACACTAAATAAAAAACTGTCTAGACACATTTTTCTCACTCGTGCACGCTTCCATTCATTTTCTTTCCATATGTGTGATGCTGCTTTGAGATAATGACCACTGCTAAAAGCGCTATAGGAATAGAATTGAACTGAATTGAAATATTTAAGTTGGTTAAAGAAATTCATGAATCTGGTAAATAAAAACGATAGCCAAATCTGGTGAACAGCTGATAAAATTGGAGTTAAAATGTTGTCTAAACAGTAAAAGCTGGTAAATATACAGTATCTGTTCAGTATTAGTAAATACTCCTGGATAATAATGACTAAATCTGGTAAAGGAAACTAGTAAATAAATGGATAAATAAATATAAATAGATAAAACTTAAAAATATCTGGCAAATAAATAGATGACCCTACTAAATAAACCTGTTGAATATTTAAATATATTTAGCAAATAAATGTATTAATTTGGTAAATAGATAAAGCAACCATTCATAATCTTACAATTTTTTTTTTAAGTTGAATCTCAAACTCTCAAAAGCATTTCAGTTTCCCTTTAAATTATTACTTGAAATGGATCTTTTTAAAACACTACGACAGTGTTTATCAAAGGCAAAATCTAGCTTCATATAAAATCATAAAAAATAAATCGAACATATTTCCTCAAGCGAAGGCAAAGTGTGAGTGTACACAATGTGTCTAGAATAAACAGAACCATTACTACTGCACGATATACATTTTTTTTTAAGATTGAGAGCGGGAAAGGGGGATTATAGAGTGGAAAATGTACATCAGAAATGCGCACACACCACAGTGACCTTGTTTCCATACAGTGGCTGATAAATCAGAAAAATGGCACCCTCTTACTAATCTAATCAATCATTTTTATGTTAGTTTTAACCGTAATGTGTGGATTTTAAGATGGGATGTCATAAGCTTGGAATTGAAGTCAAACATGGCAACCCGGCTTATTGATATTGCCTCAAATTAAGTTAAATTCAAAGTTTAAAGCAAGGTTACTCAATATTTCATTACAGTAAGTCAAGTGTGAAGGCTTCTGGGCATCAATTTGGCTTGAGGTAATGTCAGTATTAAATACAAAAATATATCTGGAGTAAGAAGTATTACTAATGCAGAAGTAAGTAGTACCAACACGTTTAGTAAAATATTACATCTCACACTGACTGGTCAGAGATCGACTTCAGATTTTTATCGTAAGAAGGAAAAAATACAGCACAAATGCACATCACATACAGTATATAAATATTGTAATTATGTTTAAAGAAAAAAGAAGGCAAGGTAAAAAGCAGATCAGTGTGGTGAAACGATCAACTATCTGTTGAGTACGTGATCTCAGGATAATTTAATTAAATAATTATATTAACCACTGAGGCATTTATGGGTGTCATTCAGACACTCTAATCTGCGTACTGTAATAACGTACAAACGTAAAAACACACAGACATGCAAGAAGTAAGCCGAAAGCCATAGTTTCATGACAACATGCATGCACCACACTTAGGTGCCGTTATTATCATCATCATCATCGTTATAACTAATCAACAAATACACAAAAACAAAAGAAGTGGGGGGAAATGAGAAACGTCAACACTGTATGCAGTTCATTTCTGTGTGATGGGGAAAGAGTTCTGGTCCATGAGCTCGCCAACTTTCTCCTGCAGTATGTGCACGACTTCAGCCAAAATAAAGACGTGCGTGTCATCTAGGTCCTGAATGATGAACTTCTTCCCCAGAGCCGAGGTCTCGTCCAGGTACAGAAGGAACTGCTTCATCGCAGGATCGCTGCATTTCAATGCAAGAAATGACATTTATGCAGGTTATGTTTAAGCAAGGATGATTAAAAGTTACACATTACTGAGGATAAAGATAGACAGAGAAAGACTTACCATTCCACAAGAACTCCTTTTAATACATTTACCATCTTTGGAATAAAAAGACGAAGTCAGATTGCAGACCAAATCCCTCGAATAAATGACCTTATGGAGATGGAGACAAATAAAACAAATGAGGAAGCAATAATAAACTACTTTAAACATTTGCTAATCAAAAAGCTAGCTAGAGAAAACAAACTTCTACACTAAATACTAGTTATAGTTATAAAAACAGCGTGTTTAGCACAGCTGAAAGCTACAGTAATTATTTAAGATGCAACAATGCCAGAAATGTGTCCAAAAAAAACAAAAATTATAAATTGTTTAGGTGTATAATTTAATAATGTTAGCATATTAGAACACACGGTGGGTGCGCGTATATACTACAACTTACGGTCCAAACAAGGCGACATGGAGGAAGAAGACGGTTAATGTTTTTTTTTTCTTTTTCTAAACATTTAATGTAATTTTATACATTTTAGTATGAAAAGCGATATATTTCGTATGCAATTCATACATCACAATTCGTGCTCCTTTAATATGAAATTAATTCAGATTTTAATACAACGTTCCAAATAAACAGTTGCCACTGTTACCGTAAAACCGCATATTTAAGTGCATTCAAGTTTCTGGCGCAGTCGTATTAGCTAGCTCTATGTTACATAATTACGGGTCATAATCGCTCACGAAATATTCGTGTATTGATGTTAACACGCGCACTTACAACCTCATCTCTCCACTTATTCGAAATAAAATAAATCTAAAATGTGCTTTTACGAGGAATATACTCACAACGAATGCCCCGGTTGTTTTCCTGTTGTTTTTGTCGCTTATTACTGACGTAACACTGGCGGCAACAGCGCCACCTGCTGTACTGGAGTATACTAAAACATTTAAAAGTACAGTATGTGCATGTTTGTACTCTTCCACGTTTTTTTTTATTTTATAAATAATGTAAATGAAATTTAAATATAATGTGGGTGTTCTTTATAACAGAACAATAATACATAAATGTAATATATGTAAAATATTTTGAACAGATATAGAATGAATAGATGATTTACAACTGTTTCCCTTAGCTTCACCCATCCATCTAAACCAATTATCCTTTCCATTCATCCATCCATGCATTTGTTAATCCATCTATACATTCTTCCATTCATCCATGAATGTCATACATCTATCAGTCCATCTATCCATGTAGTAATGTATGTATTATACTTGTATTCATCAGTCATCTGTCTTCCATCCACCCATCCTTTCATCCATCCACCATGGACATGTCATCCATGTATTTGTTCTTTATCCCATCTGTGTATCCATCCTTAAATTCAACCATCCATCAATTCAGTTATTTTCATCCACCCAACCATGTATTCATATATAAATCCATTCAATCTTTCATCCCTCCCTCCATCCATGTATTTTTCCATATGTCATCCATTTATGAACTCATCCATCCATTCTATCTGTCTAACCATCTATCAAGGTGGCACATTGGCTTAGTGATCAGCACTGTCTCGTTGCACCTCCAAGGTTGTGTGTTTGATTCCCGCCTAGGGGCCTGTGTGCAAAGAATTTGAATGTTCCCCCCCCATGTGTGGCGAGTTTCTCCGGGTTCTCCCACCTACAGTCCGCAGACATGCAGATTAGGCTAACTACCGTTCCCAAATGGCAAATCAGGTGAATGACAATCAGGCATCAAGCTGGCAACCGGACCGCTTGAGTAAGAGGAATTATAGATCGCTTCATCTATTTATATTATCTCTTCAGGGTGATCCATTGCCAGATGGTCAGGGGGAGCTCAGTGGTTAAGGCATTGGACTACGGTTCGGAAGGTCCCAGGTTCAAGTCCCACTACAACCAAGTTGTCCCTGTTGGGCCCTTGAGCAAGGCCCTTAACCCCAACTGCTCAGATGTATCATGAGATAAAAATGTAAGTCACTCTGGATAAGGGCGTCTGCCAAATGTCTAGATGTAGATGGCATGTGGACACACCAAAATACACAAACTATCCATCATCCGTCCATTCTGTCCATCTTTCTTCCATTCATTCATGAACAGTATTCCTTCATCCATTCTATCCGCTCCATGCTGGAAGTTAAGACTTACTTCTTCCTACTCTACATCCCTCCCGGTTATATTATAATATTATATGATCATAAATGTCATAATTTGCACAGTTATCACGACCGTGCTTTTAACCCATCAAATAACACACACATATATATACACACACATATATTTGGCACTTCATTTGTTGTGCTTAAGTGCTTTTCGATACATTTCGGCACAGATTTAACCCTTAAATCCAAATCAAGGACTCAAGCTTGAATAATTTAAACATTGATGTACACAAAAATCCTGTATGCGTGATTTAATCGGTTGAGGTAGCGGCACCAGTCATGACTTCAGCCGTCCTGGGAGGGGTGTGGGGGGTGCGTTTGGCTCTATAGTGTTATACGTTCTCAAAATAAATAATATCTGTTACAGGACAGAGTCAAAGCGTTGACATGGACTGTGTTTAACATTACACGCGACATACTGTAAATACTGAACGTAGTTCTGCATTGTCCGGAGTATTCCAAATGACCTCCTGTTACACTCCTGGATCATTTGCGGAAATGAAAAGGCATGATGTTGGCGCAAACGTTCAGCTGGTTATCAGGCCGCCAAGAGCATCCTGGATGAACTGCAAGCTCCGTTTGTAGAGAAACGTCTCCTTCTTCTCAGGTTTGCAGATGTTCAGATGATCGACGGGAACCTCTATGAGATCTCCGATACCCAGATCTGCAAGATGTGCAGAGAGAATGTGGTGATGAGAACGAAGCAGAGAGAGTTTCGGTGTTATTACGGAAATAAACGACGGCGATTAACAGTTCTGTAGAGATTTCTCATTAGAGAATTCATGACGATTCGTAATATATATATTTTTTAAGTATATCTGAGAGCTGTACGCTACAGCCGCTTTGGCTGCTGTTTAGACGTTAAAAGGTAAAAATAATTCGCTATTCGGGAATGAAAGACTTAGGTGATTGCCCTTCACGAGCTGTAGGAATTGCAAAGTGTTGTGACGTTCAAACAGAACGTTCTACTGCTTCTAAGGTCAGAGCAAACAGCTCCGTCACGTTTAGCGGAGTAAAAACAACAACATTCCCGGTGTGTCAAGCTGCCGTACCTGCTGACTCGGCGGGAACCACTAATACGTTTAACATCGGGCCGACGGACGTGGGCGCGGTTTCGACGAAGCTCAGGATCTTGAACTCTCTGTCTTTTGCCATGTTGAGGAAATTCTCGTTCAGCTTTTGTAAGGTTGGAGAGTCTGCAACAATAATAATAAATAAATAAAAAGCAAAACAATTTTTTTTTGTTTGTAATCTGCTGCTAAATCATTTAAAAATAAAGGAGCCGGTCCAACCTTTGCAGAGCTCTCGGACTTCTATGGAGGGAAACAGGAGATAGCGGACGTTCACGGAGTACTCGGCCATGAACGTGCCGCGGTGAGGAACGCTGTAGAACAACACGCCCTTGGTGTTCTTCAACAACGCGCTCAGCTCGGGGTCCGCCGAGGCGTCTAGGAGCATCTTTTTCACCAGCAAGCCTGCGGAAAGAGCAGGACTGGAATTAAAACTAAACACACATCGTTAGTGTAAATGTTTAACGGTGTTTGTCCGTCATAGGAATAATGAAGTCAAGCATTAAATCGGCACTAAACATCAGAATGCTTTCAGTATAACGTGTTCCAGCGTGGAGCTTTAGTTTAACTAGGAATCCTTTCAGCATTTCCTGGTGGTCTGAACGTCAATGACGCTTAAAAACGATGAAACCTGATTTATCCCGGACACACTGGTGACTGACCTCCCATACTGTGTGCCACCCAAACCACGGGCCGGTCACCCACTCCTGCGGCTTTCAGCTTCCTCAGGAGCTCCCCGCTGCGATACGCTAAAGACTTCCTGCACAGATCAGCCCAAGCGTTAAATTCACTGGAAACGTACTGTATTTCCAAATCCATACTCCTCTCCCCCTTCATTACCTCTGGTTTTCGGCGGGACACTTGGCTCGCCAGTCGCTCAGGTGTGTGTCGTACTCTACAGACAGGATTCTGAGGTTGGGACAGTCGGCTGCTAACCACGACTGCGGGTCAGACAAGTCAATAAGGAACGCGAGGAAAGCGTGAATGAATGGATCACGAAGAGCTAGAAGATCAGCTTTCTGAGATGTTGACCGTACCTTGGGCCAGCACTCCGTGTAATCCTCTCGGATTCCTGCGGATTTTTCGACTTCCGTCAGGTCGCAGTCTTTCTGTCGCCATGTTTTGAAAGCAGCTCCCAGAAGGCCGTGCACAAACAGAATGTCCGCCTTTATGGGCTCGCTGCGTTCCGATCAACAAAAGAGAACACAAAGATTATTATTATTATTTTTGTTGTTGTTGTAGTTGATTAGCTGTTGCAGAAGGGTCAAATTATTCAGCTGTATCAAGAAAAGTAATGCTTGATGTTTTATGTTAGCGTGACGACTACCAGGTGCGACACTGTGGATGTAAGACATAAACCCCGTCCGGGTACTTTTGCTCCTCGGCGTCTCGGTCCAGGTTGGCTAAAGCGCGGGCAGCGTGGGACGCCTGAATGATGTGAGGACACTGCGCCATCTCAGCCAGGACTGGCAACCAACCTACAGCGACACACATTTTACAGTATGTGTCACAAATATCAAGGTCAGAATCCACCAATACCTGTACATGAAGAGGACGAAGCACTTCTGTGTGTTTAAAGACATAGAATAAACATTTCTACTTCCGGTCTTAGGATTGTAGGTGAACTGAAATAAGGTTGTAGATTTTATCTGAAAGGAATAATAAATAAATATAGTTGCAAGCAACGATGAGCGGGCCCAAGCACCCTGTGCCATCGCTGCCGGCTCAACATGCACACGTCACACGCTATATAGGGCTGAGCAGACCCTAAATATCTGTTGAGTGTGTTGGTGTGTGTCTGTGTGAGTGACGTGTGAGGGTTAGTATGTGTAAGTGTGTATGTGTGTGTGACGAGTACTGTAAATGTTTGTGCATGTTTGTGTGTGATGTGTGTGATATATGAGTGTGTATGTGCGTGCGTGCGTGCGTGTTAACATTTGCAATGTGTGGGTGTGTGTTTGTGAGAGATGTGTGTGTGTACAATAGGCCACAGATGCTGGAAGAAAAACATCACGCTACTCTACGATGTTACTCGATGTGATGTCACTGAACATGAAGTCACTCAGAAAGTTATTCATCACTTTTCAGTGCAAGTTTAAGACTTCTCACGGCTGACCCGTTTGAGGTATCAGAAATCCCTCCGCAATTTTGCGTCCTCTATGTCTTTAGATCACATCGGCCCGGTTTGGTGGCGATCCTATAAATCCTCTAGGAGGAGTATATCGAAATCCGTCGGGTGTTTTTTTGCGAACGACCCAAAATAACTGACTTCCTGTTGAGCTGAGCCCAGGACATGCGGCGCGAAAGTTGTTTCGTCTCAATGAGCTCTAAATGTGTACCGAGTTCCGTGTGCATATACGCAAGTGTGTATGAGCTATATGCCAAAAACTTGTGTGAGGGCCCCTGAGGATTCCCCTGGTTGAGATGCCAACCTGTCTGCCAATTTTCATGAGTTTTAAAGCATGTGCAGACCCCCCGAAAATTCCCAAAAAGTTAGGGGGAAAAAAAATCCTTAGGAAAGAAAGAGGGTCTTGCGCATCCAATAGTGCTTGGGCCCTAATAATAAAAATAAATAAAACAATTAAAGGAATTCTGGGTTCTGATTGGTTGGATTAACTGTTGATTCATTTCCTACAGCCGCAGGTCTGACAATAGTGCAGTTACAAATCGCAGGTTCAGATTAACACACTCATGCTACTACGTTATCGTTTCTATAGTAACAGCTCACATGCCTCCAGATAATCGACTGACGGGGTGACGTTTTCTGTAACGGGATTCGTTTAACATTTACAGAAGGAGTTTTCAAAGCTGTAGGTTTCTGACTTCTTGAAAAAGATACACATTAGTTTTTACTTATTTAAAGAGCCTGGTGAGGAAACGACGATCTGTAGCTGCATCAAACGGATCGTCAGATGTTAAATGTAACAATAAACGGACTAAAGGCATGAGGTTTTGCTCCGTAATCAAAAACTTTGTTAAATTGCTGTGATCAAAGAGGAATAAACCACTCCGCGAACCTGACTGCACTATGTCCGCGTGTAAGCTCTCGTTCAGCGCCAGGTTCCCGATGATGCACACGATGTTGCGCTGGATTTTCTGCGAATCCCGTCGAAGATGGTAGACTCTCTGTAAAAGCTGCAGTCCTCCCCTGGACACTATGTGCTCGCAGTGACTCGGGACCTGGATTGGAAAAATTACAGATTGATACAACAGTTCGTTCCGAGTAATCAGATTGGACGAGAGGCATTCCATTAGCGGTGATTTGGGATTCAACCATAAAAAAGCCTGAATAAATGGAGATACAGTGTAAAGACCACCACCATGTGCGTGTTTACCTTTGAGTGCTGTACGAGGGCCTGCAGACAGAAAGACTCCACCTTCTCAGACGGGATGGAGGTGAGGCTCTGGGCATAGGGCAGTCCGTTTCCCCCGAAACACCACAACCCTCCCTGTAATTTAAAACAAAAAGTTTCACGTTCATTAGTGTTACATCAGCACTGACACTGGGGACTCCTTCCATAACCCCTGTATGAGTGTGTATGAGTGTGTGGGCTCACCCGTTGAGAAGCGAGGGATTGCGTGCTCTCTCTCAGTGCCAGTGAGGTGAAGTACTGCACACACTGATCCACCTCGGACTGGGGCAACGAGGCCAGCAGCTGCCTCAGACCGTCCTCTATCAGGAACTCCTGACAGCGTTAACGTTAACACAGACAACATGATCGCATCGTGGAGCAGAAATCAAAAGTGCAATCACGTCATATACGGCAGAGACGTACTCTATACACACTCACGTCCTCCAGTTTGGGCAGCGCAGGCGGGGAAAGGAAGAAACGCAGGTCTACGTTTGGAGTACGAGCCAGACCGATAGCCGTGCGCTGGTCTATAGACTGAGCCGCTGTCTGGTACTGGTAATCTGATCGACAGGTTCAGCCGCGGGCCAATCAGAAACAAGAAAAATAAAATAGGTCACAATGTGAGCACATAAACCATGAGTTAAAAAAAGAATACTAGAGTTAATGCACAGTATATACAGAAATTAGATATATGAAAATAGTTCATATTGTTTATGTTCATCAAATCAATCACCAAATTATATTTTATGAAAAAAAAGAAACTTTAATACCTTATTTAGATTTTTCAAGATTAGATTTAGCATCTAAATCTTCGTAAAACATACTTTTCTTTAGATTTTTATTTCATACAGTGGAACCTTGGATTACGAGCATAATTCGTTCCCGGAAGCGGGCTCGTATTCCAAAAACACTCGTAAACCAAATAGACCTTTCCCATAAGAAACAATAAAAATTAAAAATTATTCGTTCTACAGCCCAAAACAATAAATACATAAAAATAATTAATACAACATATAAAGTAAAAATAAATCAAATTAACCTGCACTTAACATTTAAAAAAAAAGTAAAAATAAATCCAGACAGTTAACTGTTTCCGTTTGTGCACGCAGGCGTTGTGTATTTGTATGCGTGTGTGTGTGGAATTAGCCCCTCGCGTGGACTTAAACAGTAAAACTCCTTCTCCCTCCCTCACCTCGCTTTTTAAGTTTCACAACTAACATACACAATGCAAACACTGTTAACGGGGGAAAAAAAAGAAATCTCTCTAATGACACTCGCGTGAGCAGACTAACGGAATCACTGCTGTAAAGTAAAAAATAAAAAATAACAAATGAACCAGCAACTTACCTTAGAAAAGAATCGCGACAGAGCTGAGTTTTCTGTGTAAATAAAGCACGTGTACAGCTGCAGTGCGTGTGTTTGTGTGTGTGTGTGTGTCTGTGTTAAATTACGTGCACACGCACACACACTAAGTGTGTGTGTGTAAAAAGTGTGTGTGTGTGTGTCGGTATGTCTGGGGCACAGTGTCAAAATCCGTCGGGTGTTTTTTTGCGAACGACCCAAAATAACTGACTTCCTGTTGAGCTGAGCCCAGGACATGCGACGCGAAAGTTGTTTCGTCTCAACAACTTTCGCGCCGCATGTCCTGCACGCACACAGAAGACAGAGGGAAATGTTGATTATAAGAGACGGGCACTAAGACGCAGCAGGGCACTCTTATTTTGACACAGGGGACGCAGCAGGGGAGACGATTACCCATAATTCCCGCAGCGCAAGAGAGAGAAAAATCATTGGCTCAGTTGTGATCACTTGCCGCTCGGTGTCAAAATAAGAGTCGCATGCGTGATACATGATAGTCGGCGCTCGTAAACTAATACTTGCTCGGTTTCCAATTAAAAAATTATAAAAAAAATCTTTGCTCGGTTTGCGGAACACTCGTAAACCAGGTTACTCGCGATCCAAGGTTCCACTGTAATTTAGAATTTAGATTTAGTAAAACTTACATTTTGTACGATTTAGTAAAATGCGCACACAAAATACTCTGTTCAAGTCAAACCGGGATTTAAAGGCTAAACCACGACTGACGTTTACAGCCGACTTCGCGCACTGGTTGGTGATGAGACTCTGCCGCGGTAAAACATCTGAACGGAACGTGGAATCAAACGTTTTAAAGAAGGCTGTGCATGACGATCCTGACCGAGGTGGCTCAGAGCCCCGTCAGCATTCAGCATCTGATCCTTGAATATTGACTGACGATGCAACGTGCGGAGGAAAGATATATCAGTGTGTGTGAACTGTACACACAATCGTTCCGCAGCACCACTTGCACGTTACAGGAATTCGCCTGGGAGTTATCGCCACATCCCCCGTACAGTCCTGACCTCGCTCCAGGATACACATATTTTGGACAATTAAAGGAGTTCCTGGGAGGCCGGGGTTTCAGACATGAATCGGACACGCAGTCCGATCACGGCTCTAGTGTAGTGAGAAAACTTTGTACCTTGATGGTGTCCAAGCGCTAGTGAAACCCTGCTATAAGTGCATTAGTGTTTCAAGGGATACACTCTCAGAACTGTGTTCTGTTATTCTGTACAATCAACAGTCCCGGTTTGAGCGCCTTAAATTTATTTCAAAGAACATTATCGTGATGTGGCTCTTATTTAAAGTAGCCCGCTTTAAGGCAATGAGCTTTTTTTGTGTGTTTAGGAAAACTCAGAGCAAAATGGCTGTCTTTGCTTTTCACACTATAGGAAACATGTTTGGAATTACTGTCTGCTGTAAACACATTACATCACATGTTTCTCTCTCTCACCCTGCCAGCGAGTGTGTGCCAGGTCCTGTACAGCCTGCAGGCGTTCTGGCCGACTGATCGAGCGGGTTCTCTTCAGCAACACCCACAGAGCAAACTCATGAGGATCTGCATCCAGATGGCTTAGACGCTCTAGCGCACATACACACACAAAGCTTTGGAATGAAAATCACAACAACAACAACAACAACAACAAAAAACTAAAAACAAAGTGTACCTTATTACAAAAATATTTCAGGACAAATTATGCTCCAGGTTTCCTCTGCCAAGAGGTTCAGAAAGAGATAAAAGCCTAAGATTTACACTGACTATCTCGCTTAAAAAAAAATTTTTTTTTTTAAAGATGAGTGGATTGAGATCCTTTATGAATATTTCAGGAAGAGACTCGGTGCTGTTATTCTCTAATAACTGTACTACCGTGTCTTTATTAAAACGCTACAGAATGCTCGAGCTGAAAACATCAACGGCAGCATGGAATTTTTCTTTTTAAGACTCGAAGATCTGCTCATTTCCACAAGGCACTGGACTTACTGTACACAACACAACTTACCATCCAGGGGCCGCTGGAGGACTCGTGATGAAATTTCAATAAGTCTCCTCGCTGCTTTATGAAGCTCTTTCCTGGCTTTGTAGGTAAGATCTAAAAGGGGGAAATGTGAAATGTAACATTTAGGCATAAAATATAAAGGAGGAGTATATAAAGAGGTGTAAGATGAACAGATGAAATAATCCTTTGCTGTGTGAGTCAGTTTTTCTACAGTAAGGCCATCAGTGAACATGTTACGACGATGATAAAAAACAAAAACGTACTGGTGCCAAGGCTCTCCTGTTCTACCTTAGTGATGGGGGTTAGGTAGATATAGGACTTCCGCTTTTCTTGGAGAATAGCCCGAGTGTCGATGGTGACCGCCTGGTTGAGCGTGACGACCTCATACGTGATCAGAACACAGCCGCTGGGTAATAAAGACACAGTGCTGGACTGTCACACAAAGTCGAAACTCTCGCGTGTTTTTCAGTGATCTACTGTCACCTTACTCAGTTCAGAATTTTGCTCATCTACTCTATTTATTCCATTCCAAAAGGTAAAATGTGAAAAAAGAACTTACAATAATACTGAATTTAAATGAATAAACATACATAGTACTGTGCAAAAGTCTTGACCCTCCCTTTAATTCTGTATATTTTGCTTCCACAGCTTTGTTTTTTTAATGCACGCTTGAGGAAAGGTTCTTGTCTTTACCTTTATCAGTCCCTGTACCTGAGCAGTTCCAGCATAACGATTTTTAAGCCACAAAGTGGTGACCTATGAATCATAAAATGAAGCAGGGAACCATCTAACTCAAGGGCACGACCCAGTGAGAAACGGTGCAGATGACGACAGATGATCAGGTTTGGTGATTAGTATACTGCTGATGCTGAACGCTCAGTGACTGGAACAGACGAAAGGGGAAATGAGGTCGCTGCTCAGGTTGTTACATAACCTGGCAATTTTTAAATCATAACTTTAGGCACTTTGCAGCAAAACACCTGTTTCCATTTCTTTCGTTTAATCGACTATGAAGAAATCAGGGGTGTTCCATTACTTTTGAACAGTACTATGTGTGCGTGTTAATTTATATTCTATTCTTTTTTCAGACTCTTGCAAAAAAAAAAAAAAAAAAACGTGATCTCAATCCTTTCAAATGACATAAAATGATTATAAAGCGGTTAATTTGTTGCCTAATCTTTCCGTATATTAGAATGACTTTAAAAAAAAAATTTTTTTTACAAAGCTAACTAGGATTTTATTCCATAGGTATTTACCTGGAGACAGAGGAGAGGCGTGTACTGTCATGTTATTATTCATCATCATTATCATGCATATGAATCGAACACAAACAGCCTTTGGATGGCAAAATAAAGAACGTTTCAACTTTGACCCAAATATAAAACATAAATATTAAATGTTAATTGTACTAAAATCATTTGGAGGTGAGAAATGCTACTCAGAATATCTGATTAAAATAAGGAAGTATAAACCCTACCCCAGCACTATGGCTCCGGTTACTTTAGCAATTTTCCCTGCAAGTAAGAAGGAAATAGAGAGCAGTGAAATAAGAGTCCATAAGAGTCACACAGGAGGTACAGTCGTGTGCAACAACAACAACAACAACAACAACAAAAATTCTTAGTATGAAATAAAGAAGAAAAAAGGTCGTATTTTCGAGTGACTCTTCAACTGGGCTACGATCCCAACCTCTTTTGTATCTGTAGATTTAGAATAATCAGGAACAAACTTTGACTTTTCAGCTCTATGTTACAGCAACGATGATAACGATTTAAAGAGTACAAGAAGACTTACAGAAGTCCTTAGAAAAAGAAAGTGGGAGGACTTTCTTCAGTCCTGGACCCGTCAAGCTCAGCCTACGACACGGCATCAGGCGCAAGGCGGTGACGGACATCTGCACAGAGACGGAGAAGAAAAACAGCATCACGACACACAGCATCAGCGACACACTGGATGCTTCAGTTAAAGTTAAACTATGTGATGAAACAGTCATTTTCCCCAGGGTTCAGGGACAGCACTGCAGGAGATGGGAGAAGAAAAAAAAAATCAATTCTTTTGTGTGATGATTCATATCTCTCTAAAATCCATTAAAAAAATTTTTAAACTCGTACATGTGGCGGCACGACGACCTAGCGGTTAGCACCGTCGCACTGCACATTCAGGGTCCGGATTCGATTCTCGTCTCGGGGTCCGAGTGCATGGAGTTTGCACGTTCTCCCTGTGCTTGCTGGGTTTTCTCCAGGTCGCTCATCATCTAAATCGCTTTATCCTGTATACAGGGTTATCTGAGACTTAAGGCACGAGACGGGGTACAACCTGGACTGGGTGCCAATCCATCTCAGGGCACACGCACGCGCGCACACACACACACACACACACACACACACTATGGGCAATAAGTGTGTTAGCCTAATCTGCATGTCTTTGGACTGTGGGAGGAAACCGGAGAACCCGGAGGAAACCCACCATGCGAACTCCATGCACACGAACCAGAGGTGGGAATCGACCCTGGAGGTGCGGGGCGAAAGGGTTAATCACTCAACACCCGAAACTCTGGATGAATAATATAATAATATAATGTCTGGCCAGAAATATACAGATTTTCTGAATATCATATCAACATGTCAGGGCAAACTGTTCAGTTTTTAAAGGTCATAGAGTGAATTTCAGTCAACAAATCCAAACTGGCTAAACACGCTCCCTACATAGGGCACTAATCCAGAGAACAACAACAGCTTCAAGTGCACTTTATATACAAAAAGGAGGTTTTTAGCATGTAGCCTCGAGCTGGCTAGTGTGTATAAGCGACTCCATGATGGTGTACTGTGACCCAGAACAAATCCGAGTTTAACTGCTATTAGAAAAAAAAAATCAATAACAATACAGAGTCAGAAAATATATATATTGCAAAAATGCACAATTTTGTGACCGAAACCTAACTGTTTGTTTGTTTGTTTGTTGCATTCAGGTTAACCAAATATAAGCGTTATCCGTTATCACACCTCCAGTTACAGCGCATATGTAAAAAAAAAATATATATATATATATATATATATTATTATAACAATTTACCTTGTATTAAGAATTTATAAATGCTAGGATTATACAGTAACCCCTTTCGAGTTTTCACTAAAGACAGAATAAACAGGAAGCGTCCGACATATTGATCTACGCAATAACCGTAAACCCAGGAGTATAAGACGCACACAGAAAAATATATACGGTCTATAGTCAAGCCCTTACCGCAGTTACGATAATACTCCCTCTGTTGCGTTTGTATGGCGCCATCTAGTGGCCATCTGTAAGGTTCATATTTCAAAATTAGTTTTTCAATTAGTTTCAATTCTAATTTTATTTGTCACATACTCGACCATACACAGTATAATATGCAATGAAATGCTTATACTGTTCATGACCTAAGAAAGAAAGGTAGGGTGCGGTGGAAAGACAGAAAAATAAAAGGATTTTACTGCAACAACAACAACAAAAAACTGCACTGAGGGAAATGTTTTTTAAATATATTTTTTAATAAAAACAAAAAAGTAATGATAACAATAATAAACAAATATATTTTTAAAAACTTTATTTGTTTATTTTATTTATTCCTCAGTTACTTGGATAATGTAACAGTTTATATGTTGTCCTATTTTTCAGCAAAACATATGTATATATTTTACAAAAAAATATTACAAATCGTAATGTTTCTTTAATTTAAAAATGTAATATAACCACTCACCACATTTATTTATTTATTTATTTATTTATTTTATTGCCCAGTTACTAGGTAATATAACAGTTTATATGTTGTTTTATTTTCAGCAAATCATGTAGATATTTTGTTTAGAAAAATATGGGAGTTTTCTTTATTTAATAAAAAAAAATACAAATGATAAATACATAAATGAATTTAAAATACTCATATTTTAAAAAGTAACCTGAAAAAACAACCAACATTTATTAAAAAAAGAATCATTATTATTATAAATTATTATTATTATTATTATTATTATTATTATTCCTGTCTTCTTGGTGTTTCCACTATGTTGCAATACCGCCCTCTTGTGGTTCGTGTCATTATTGTTGTTCATAACCGTTGACTTCTTCAATATACTGTATATATATAAAATCCAAATTATTTTCAGAAACACATTTATTTAAGAAAACGAAGCAGTAAATGTTACTACAGCAGCCATGAAGCACATACAGATACACAGACACACAGGCACACACACACCTACAGCTAACATTAGCACTAAAACATGTACATCAGCCATCCTGTTATTGATTACATCATCACGGTCTCGTCCGTCACACAGTGAAAACAGTAAAGACATCAGGCTCCTCATCTCTGACACACACACACACACACACACACACACACACACACAGTGATGGACAGCACTAGCGCTTGGACAGCTCGGTGGATAACCAGTCCAGTCCCTCGTACTTCCCGGTTCCTAGTGGAGCGCTGGTGGCCTGGATGTCCCGGGTTCAGATCCTGCAGACGCTCGCTGAAGGCCCTGGCATGGGGCAGGTCCTGTTTGCCAGCGAGCACCAGCCGCGTGGCGTCCCTCAGCTCATCCTCCTGCAGCAGCACCGTGAAGCAGATGTTCCTGTACTCCAGGGTCTCCACGTTAAACCCAGTGCTCGGGATGGTTGTGGCGATTTCTTCTGCGCTTTAATTCAAATTCAGACTCTATTTGTCACATACACAGTCATACACAGTACGCTGTGTATGCTTAGCAATTTGTACTGTATGGTTGTTTTTCCTGCTGTGTTCAAACCCAGCATTAATATTCTCATCTTCTTCTCGCCACAAAGTCTCCTGACGATCGACGACGTTGTCAAACTCATTATAATCTGACTGTCAGCAGACTGTGTGGCTCTAGCACTACGACCATAGACAGCTAAAATAATAGACGTCTATGACTACGACTCTTCTTCCTTGTGGCTTTATACTGTAGGTGCTGGACTGGAGTGTGGAACATCAGATTGGCACGAGCACAAAAAAAAGGTTCCTTATCGATTTTCCAGGTCATTTCCCCTAGAATATTTTCTCTTGTCATGTCTAGACCACGCAGCCCCTGAGATCCGGTCTTTGTCCTTTGCCGTATCTTTCGCAGTTCGTCAGTATACACATTACATCTTCATCTTCTTCTTCCTTGTGGTTTGTCGGCGGTTGGAATCCAGTAGGTTATAGTATATCAGCACCAGCTGCGGCTCTCGTTCTCACTCATCTTCTCGGCTTCTTAATGGCGATTTTCCAGACCAGCCTTCCTTAAAACGTCCGGTACCTCCTTCCCGGATCTGGTCTTGACTTGTCCCGTGTTTTGAACTCTTCGTCTGCTTTATCCGGTACTTCCACACACTCGTTCTTCTCGATACATTTCCTCTCAATACTGAGAATTTTGTAAGACCTATAGATCGAAAACGCCGACTCCCGTTTTAAAAGACTCTTAACATTGCTCTCTACTCTCCCTACTTCTTGGATCTGTGCCACCATATCTGACCTCTCCTGCATACTGGATATTTCCTGCATGTCTCACGTTCATGGCTGGGTGTTTAACTACTAGTGCTATTCTGGTTGCTGTGTCCATTTCTTCTCCGTAGCACGTATTACATGTACAGCGTTTACAGCAGACATCTATTTTTTTATTTCAGTAGACATACGGTATGAGCCGTCCTGTATGTCCCGAGGTCGGCCGGGTTATGATCACCTCCTTCCTCCGGATTCTACCACATATTTTCCCCATGCCTACCCCTTTCTGTATGCTGTACATATGTCTACCTGTATAAGATAAGTGTTCCAGCACCACGACACTCGCTACACACCTAGTATTTTTCAATGGCTCCAAGAAAGAGAAGGAATATTTAGAAGTAATTTCTCCCAATAAGGCAATTACTGTACTGTAATGAATTGCTAGAACATAGGCAGAGGCCTTTTCAGTTTCAGAGATGGTAGTTCTGTGCAAACATTTCCTTTGCACTTTTTTTTTGCGCTCACACACACACACACACACACACACACGCACACACACACACGCACACACACACACACACACACACACTATACAGCTCTGCCAAAACAAGGTCACCACTTCAGGAGGGTTAAATTATTGTACTTACAAGAAACACTGAAAACAATTAAGGAGATTTTAAATTACTGGAACTGTTCAACACACCGCTGAACCTGTGCCGACCTTTACAACTCCCTGGAGGAAATCTGTTCAGGAGAAAAACGTCATGACTGAAGATCACTTTAATCGTTTATTAAGGATGCATGGTAAAAAGCTGACAGTGGAAACCAGAGCTATGTTTAATAGTGAAAGTAAGAAAATAAAATAAAATAAAATGAAGTCGACTGACAGTGAATGCACTGAATGACCAAGGGCTCAAGGGTAACTTTATTATCCGCAACACAGACAAATACACCAGGCTATCACGTAGTCCAGGACTCGTTTTTTAAACACATGAATTTGTCACTATACTAATCAAATTTAAAGGTAAAGGCGGTCAGTGAAACCTCGGAAGTGTAGGTTCTGATAGATGATCACAGTGAGAGTGATCATCTATCAGAAAAGTCTATATACATACATGAAGAAAAAAAAGAAGAAAAAAAAAAAAAACCCTGAAAGTTGTTAATGATGTGTGAAATGTTACTTGCAGCTGCATGTCCATATTAATTGTGCTGCTTATGATGTTGCTATACACAATCTGTCCACTAGATGTCAGTACAATGAAATGAAGAAGCCTTGATACCTAAATGTGGAGACTCATCTATCCAGCACTATATTCTATATACAGTATGTACAAAGATTTGGGCAGTTTATGATGGTTGCCTGCTGCAGTTCTGATCTTATTAGTGATCTGAGTGAGTGAACTGCTTTGCTCTGACTCATTACGCACGCGCAATTCGGATGAACTGGAGGCTGCAGGGGGGCGCGGGGGTTGGGGGTTGGGGGGGTGGGGGTTGCATCATTATCACACCTGTTCTAATCTTCCTTTCCTGCAAGAATTTCCTACTAGTAGCAAAGATTTATAAGCCTATCATTCTGCGCTACTTTATCAGTATTCCCTTTAGAATGTTTGCATGGCTGTAGCACTGCAAAAGAAATTGTACAGTACAGTTGTATCAGAGGTAACATTACCTGACATGGTGGTAGCATGCTGTGACATGTTGCTTTTAACAGTATCGGAATATAATCCTTATTGCTTTAACACTGGTAGCACCTTCTGACCGGTCGATTCACTGTTATCCGTCAATTCACAAGCCGAGTATTAAATTAACCATAGAAATAAAATGAAATGTGCAATAAAACACAAATGACACACACAAAAAAAAACTTTTATCTAAACATGAAGCCACAAGTTGCTGGGAGAAGTAGCATGGATTAGGG
Source organism: Clarias magur (assembly GCA_013621035.1). Lineage (NCBI taxonomy): Eukaryota > Metazoa > Chordata > Actinopteri > Siluriformes > Clariidae > Clarias > Clarias magur. The sequence continues at coordinate 49,370 of QNUK01000140.1, read as the reverse complement.
TTAGCATGCATGCTAAGCGTGGGTAGGAGAGACTGATGGGTAAGACATACAGTATTTATAGAGCACCTGCTCTAGGTTAGTCTGTTTCTGCATCAACATTTCTTTAGTCATAATTGAATCATTTGAATCATTGAATCATTTGTATTGGCCGCATAAGGGCGCTGTCCAAATACTGAAGACATCACAGCCCGGGTGATGTTTGTTCAGTACAAAAGCACAATTTTTTATACAACAGTTCCACAAACATCATTTATTTTCAACAGATCATGATTTGTTTCTTTATTGAATCAGTTGTTTTGCTGGTAACCTCTGAACTTCCAGGGCTGAATTCCAAACAGCATTAAATGGAAAGCTAGTGAGCTGTGTAGGGTGTACACCCACAAAGAAGAAGTGTCCTTGATCAGAGGTTAAAGAGGGATTTGGGATTCAGCCTTGTGTTAGGAGCTATACTATACATATAGTGTAAATGTACAGTGCTGTTGTCATCCATTATCATCACTCATTAAAAGCCTCTTGTCCAATCAGGTCACTCGGGTGGAGCCAACTTGTATAATACAAAACAACTGTTTTTCACAGCGTGTGTTTTTCATCGTATCTTCTATAAGCGGTTACGTGCGTCTGCTAAACGCTATATAGTCAACGTACAATCAACAGCTTAAAGTTTGTTCAAGGCACATTTTGTGAGTATAATTTGTAATCATTGGCAAATAACCGTGCTGTGAAAAGATGAACAAACTCGCGTCAAACAACATGTTGGCCAGTTAAAAAAGAAAAGTGTATTCCAGGTTTCTGGTTGAAAGTTTCCTTACTTTGTACTGATCCACATCTGGTCCATAAAGAGGGGCTTCATCGCAATGTTGTGTAGTGATGTCATGCTGCAGCTGTTGCAGGTCACCGTACACAAGGTCAGATCCATTAAAGAGTGCCTTCCTCAGGGAAAAGGGAAATCCAGGCAGTGCAGTGAGGAGCGTCAGGTCACTGTCAGGGTGGTGGAAGCCAGGCGCTTTGAACAGTGGACCGCCCAAAAAACAAGTGATAAGAAAATCAGTCGGGTTTTATTATTTTTTTCATTAGATTCAAGAGTCGTGATTGTTAAAGAGCGTGATTGTTTTTATTTCTCAAGGTTTTGGGATCTTAAGTGACTCGCCCCCCTGTTAAAGCTCGGTAAAGTCCATAAGCATGTTGTCTTTTAGGATGAAGACATGGTTTAGGACATTCAGCTTTAAGGCAGTAGTTATGAAGGTATGAAGCCAAGACAAAATCTATCGACTGTTATACTGTAACTGTTCTGTTATTTTGCCTTGTCTTGTCATATTCCATGAATATTTAAATGTAAACAAGTAACCTGAAACACATGTTTTATTTATAAATATATCTGATGTACAACAGAGTATTAGGGTCAATACCGGATAAAATAAATAAATAAATAAATAAAAAAACAGTTGCAAGGCGAGGTGCAGGAAATGTCAGTGTTAAAAACTCAGAATTGACAAATTGTAAGTTGAAAAAAAAAAAAAAAAACCTAGAAAATTTGTAGAATTTTTTGAGAATTTTTTTTTGCGAATTTCTTTTTCAGAATTGTTTTGAAAAAAAAAAAAAAAAAAAACCTGGAAATTTTCATGGTTAAAATTCAGAAGACCAAATTAACTTGATACTTTGCTGGTTGATGTCACCTTCCGGTCACCTTGCATCTGTCCGTTGTCAGAATGGTGTTTTCTTCTAAAAAGGCTCAGCTTACAGCACCGATGATCTGGTGATTCTGGGCGAAAATCACAAATGTTTCTTTCTCACTAAATCTGTGGGAAAAACAAGTGACGTCTGCTGAAACTCGCTGAAACCTCCTTCCTTGATAGAAAAAAAACATACATTTTTGAGTTTGAAACATAAAACTTTCAAGTTTATTTCCCATAAATTTAGGAGGTTTAAACCTCGAGAAAAAAAAAAATTTCTCAAAAATTTTGTTTTTTTCTACAAAATTTCGATTTTTTTTTTGTTTTGTTTTTTCCTCAAAAATCTTGACTTTGAAAATTCTCAGTTTTAATCTCTGAAATTCCCAGTCCCTCATCCTTCCCACTCTTTAGTTTTTTTTTTATCTCATATTGTCCCTAATACTCTAATGCTAAATTGGTTGGCGCTGTAATATTTACAGTATTTTATGTCATTTTTTTATTTTATTCCCTTGAGAAATTAGCGCAATTACAGTGCCATTTATTAGGAGAAATCCTCCTCAAACATGAAGTCAGGTTTAAAATCATGAGAGCTTATATTTTTCTTACTCACTATTTTGTATAAACATTCAGCATCATTTCTCATATTGATGAGAAATCCAGAGTAGATGTAGATGCTTGAGCAAGCGATGGATGGATCCGGTGTCCGAGAACGCAACGTACTGATCTGTTTGAGCAGAGTATACAGACGGGATAAGGACTAAAGTGCCGCTGCATTTTGTTAGAGGTGAATGGTGGATGATGAATGGTGGTAGATGCACCGGCACCCTCATCAACAGGTAGAATGTGTGTAACGCAAGGAAGGATTCATTAGAGTGAATGAATTAAAACAGAGCAACATTCGATGAAAATGTAAATATGTTAATTATGAAGATTTATGTTCCTTTCCTTTTTTTTTTTTCCAGGTTTAAGAAAAGATGAAACAAATAAGAGTACACAGTCTTGTGTAAATCAGTCTTTTTTTTTTATTTATTAATCATTTAGATAAAATACGCTGTGGATGAAAACTTTTCATAACAACGTCTCCATGCATACTGAGTCATCAGCTTTTAGTCATTCACACAGTCTGGAAGAGAGTCTGACTGATAACTGTAGCCCAGTTTAAGTGACGTCAGTACATCTCTGGATGGGAGAAACAAACATTATAATTTTGTTTTCAGACTGTGCGTGGTTGCAAAGCTGCTCCCAAGAGATGCACCAAGAGATCATCCCGACATTTATGAACTTCCTCCTCCACAAGGGGGCGTTTTTATCCTCGTTTCTCAAGTGCAGGACTCCTGATAGGCCCGTATGATGCTGTCGTACGCCGGAGGCGGGGTCTGTGTGACGTTGAAGCCTCTCGCATTGCTGTTACCCCAGAAGGAGTCCGGTCTGGGCCTGGGCCTTGGCGGGGTGACCATGGAACCGGCTGTGCTGTTAGTCCCGGTGGCTCCGGTGTTGCTGGTCAGAGTGCCGTGGTTTCCTTCCTCGGCCTCGCGGGCGATCTGGCTGCACTGGATCAGCGGGTGGAAGGTGGACGCCCTGAAGCTGTCTTTGCGACCCAGCAGGTCGCCGTGATCGGCGGGTGAAGTCGAGGCTTGCCGATGGAAAGAGAATGCGGCGCTGGCCAGGCTGTTGTTGCTGCGCCGGTCGTAGGCACTGGGCTGGCGGCTGAAGACGGGCCGGGTGCGCGGGGACGAGGGGCGGCCCGAGGGGCGCGGCGACGGCATGCGAGTGATGGTGGCAGACGCGCGTCGACGCGCCATCCAAGTGAGGACCACGTACACCAAAGCGCCCAGAAGGAGTCCCACCACCATGGATAGGCAGAACGCAAGGATCACGTCGTCTGAGGAGAGGAAGGAAAAATTATGTAGCATTCAGTGTAGAATAAACATAACATTTGGCCTATTTTAAATGTATACTTTTACAGTACAGACGTCTAGGGTTACATTCAGCGGTGTTCAGACTTTTCTTGTATGACTCAGGAGCAGCTTTTATGGTCCCAAGTGTCTCCTAAAGTTCCTCAGATGATGCATTTCACACACCTCAAGTTATTTCTCTCCTCCTCCTCCTCCTCCTCCTCTGAAGGAGGTGTCTTGTCACCGTTTCAGTGTCTATCTAAACATGGTGTTGCTGAGCCACGCCCACCAGAAAACAGCAGGAGCTGAGCAGCAATCTGGGGGAGGGGCTCGTCTTATATGAGGTCACATTAGTGGAGAAATCTAATCTGCTCGTTTAAACACAGGCCAAAACAAATGTGGGAAAAAAATGATCAAACGTAGGTAATGTTTTTTTCTCTCTCATATTTTTTTGTTGTTGTTTTTTTGTACACACTGGAGACTGTCTAAGCATCTCCTCACGTCCCCTTGTAGTCCAGGCAGTTGAAAGGCTATAGTATCACATCCCATGCTATAATGCTTCTCTAGTATTTTCTCTTTTTAGCACATCGGAGGAGATACACTCTTGACCTTCAAGGCATGCTTTCTCTCATGTTGAAAGAATAATTAATATTAATTTCCCCTCAAAACAGGGTAATAAAAAAGCGTGCGGACGTTACGATGTCGTCACTTCTCAGGGGTTGATCCAGATAACTGTCGATGGAACACACATTACTAGGATGTGCTGGATCAAGTGCTATTTTATAAACTCCTGAGCAAATATAAGGTGATTCATCCAATAATTAAAAGATTGCTGGATAAAACCTTCAGTGCTACCTATTCATTATTGTGTTTATTTACAATCCATTTTTAAAGCTTCCATGTTGTAAGGTCTTACATTTCACAGCAAGTCAGGTCTCAGCACGGTCCCTAATGAAGCAGCCAGAGGCGACAGTGGAAAAGGAAACGTCTTCAAGACGACAGAAGGAAGAAAACAAACGCTGAGGTTTTCTTAGAGATGTTTTTTTTTTTTTTTTTTTTGTTTGTTCTGTCTTTCCAAAGTTTTGGTGAAAGCAGTTAGGAGTCGTGCTGTGCTGTTCCGCTCTGCTGAAGTGCTCAGCAGCGCCGTTTGGCTCGGGCAGATAGAGAGCGCAGCTTTCAGATGGCTAATGAGGATTATGTGGCGTCGGGGCAATTTTCTTCATCATTATGCTGGAGGCCGTAGCACGTAAATGAACTTGAAATGAGGCCGTCACTGTGTTACATCAGGCTCCGTGAATGTGAGCACAGGCAGGGAGTCGTGATGTGAACGTGTTATAAAAAGTTCATAATGGATTGTGGGTTTGAAATGAGGCTTTTATTTATTTATTTTTAATTGATTCCCTTTTTTTTTTTTTTTTAATGTTTTTTTTTTTTTAACCAATATAGTCACACCTGAGATGAAAATCTCTTTTACAAGTTGAGAACTGGCCAATATTCACAGCGCATTAATGAGCCAAAATAACACTGAGGCATAAAATTGGTTTCTACATATTAAATGAATTAACTCATTACTTTAGGTCATCAGTGGGTATTCTAGCCTAAAGCATGATTTTAGACTATTCTAGCGCTATATATAGAATAATCAATAGAATAGAATAGACTATTCTATATATAATAGAATAGTCTAGACTTAAACTAGTAAATTATTATTCCATTCAAAATAGTTGATTATTTCACTAAACTGTATATTAACAAAACAAAAACAAAAACAAACAAACAAAAACAAACAAAAAAATATATATATATATTATATGCTATTTTTAAAATAAAAATTACATATATATATATATATATATATATATATATATATATATATATATATATATATATATATATACTAGAATAGTCTATTCTAATAGTCTAGACTTAAACTAGTAAATTATTATTCCATTCAAAATAGTTGATTATTTCACTAAACTGTATATTAACAAAATATTAACAGTGAAAAAAAAAAAAATTAATAAAATTATTTATATATATTATATGCTATTTTTTAAAATAAAAATTACATATATATACTAGAATAGTCTATTCTATTCTATTGATTATTCTAGTTAGTGAAAAAATCAGTTATTTTGAATGTAAAATAAAAAAATATATATATATAATATGAGAGAGAGAGAGAGAGAGAGAGAGAGAGAGGCACAATTATTTATTTATTTTTACATTTTGTAAGAAAAAAAGGTCCCTTAAAATCCCTCTTCTGTTTTTCAGCTTTCAGTAGGATTATTAGTTTAGAGATAAAAAGAGAGAGAGAAAAAAGTCTGAACCAAACATCAGGACAATTCTTCTAAGCTAATAAGGAAAAAAAGTTTTTATTTTTTTATTTTACATTCAAAATAACTGATTATTTCACTAACAAGACTAATGATATTTCAGTTATTTATGGTGATGGTCCACTGAAGTCTTTGTTTCTGATGTAAGGGACTAAATGTGCTTCAGGAGTTCTACGATGACTCCAGGCCATGAAAGTTAGGAAAACAAAAAAAATCTAAAATATTTCCTGAAAAAAATCTGGTTTGTGTTTGAACAGGAACCCGTAATAGTTTCTTTCTGCTCACAGAATGAACGACTCGGAGCTGTGAATGGAAAAATACCTGAGCTCCATCCTGTTTTCGTGGTTGGCTGTAGTAAAATTCTCAGCTATTCAGTTTTCCATAAGCATCCAAAAAACAAACCAAAACAACAATAACAATAACAACAACAAAAAAAACACCCATTGTATGCGCTTAATAACAGTAAATTAATAACAGACAGAACTATATACTGGTATACAGAGAGTGAAGAAGTTTCTTACTGGTGCTGAAGGACTGGAGTATTTCCAGGATGAGATTCGTGCTGTTATCAGCCATGGCTCCGTCCCGACTGAACGAGGACAAGGGAGCCGAGATGCACATTCAGTCTGGTCCTCCAGCTCCCTCACTCTTCCACGCTCCAGTATATTCCTCCTGATGATGATTCCTCCTTTTCCCCCCTCCTCCTCCTCCTCCTCCTCCTCCTCCCAGTATTCCACAGGATCGCCTCCAAACCCAGCTTGACTGCCTCACGCTGTTTGTCCGAGAGGGAAGCTGTCACATTTCCTGCTTTTCCTGAGTAAAATTAGCAGCGCCCCGTCCTTATCTCCTCACTCCAGGGTTCCTGTAGGGTGTAGAATTCGAGCCGAGCCAAGTCTAGTTGACATCTGAGCTGAGCTGGTTTGGTCTCTGTGTAATTTCCATTGTTTCCTGCTCATCTGTGGTTTAGTCATGGAGCAACGTGGTCACCGCTGAAGTTTTTACATCGTCCAGCTTTCCTCTTTCTCTCATCTTTCCTGCACGGATAATGACCGTGCTTCATTCCTTCACTGCTAATGAAAGATCATTTCCTAATTTCCTCATTTTCTCATATATAATAATAATAATAATAATAATAATAATAATAATAATAATAATAATAATAATAATAATATCAGTCAGGGCTAATGGATAAAGATTGGGGTCAAACCAAGGTCAAATTCTATTAGAAGTCACATGTAGGAAAAAAGCTAATCCACTAATGTGGAAGAGCGATGGAAAGAATCGAAAATGAAAAACAACAAGATGACCATGTTTAGTTGACTTTCCATGTTTGACCACAGTCTCGACAGGCTGTTTTTGGAAATAATGCTGGTACGAGAGACCGAGCATACTGTAAAAACAGGATTTTGGGATCCCTAATCGTGGCTCAGTTTTTCCACTGAAGATGCCAGCGCTGTCCGGGGTTATCCTGACCACACCAGCCTGACTTACAGCTCAAACAGTGATAAGATCCATCACATAGCAGGAGGAGGCCCTGTCCCAAACCAGTGTGTCACGTCATAGCTGAATAGTGCACTCAAAAGTCTTTAGAGACAGCGATGTGGTGTAGTGGGTAGCTGGTGGATTTGGGACGCGCTGCAGGATCGGCTGGACTGTGATGAATGTTAGCTCGGCTGATATTTCCTCTCATTGTTGCCTCATTGTGTAGTGATGTGAAGGAGCCATGTTGGGGGCATTGTGTGTGTGTGTGTGTGTGCGTGTGTGCATTGTGAGGCATAATCAGGTCGCTGTATGTAAACACATGATTTAGATTTGGATTTTGTTGGTTGCTAAGGAAGTTTAGGAATTTAATGACGTAAAACCGTGCAATATTCTTCTCTCGAAAGGCGCAACTCAGACCGTGTTGCTGCTTCTGTGTGATTGCAGAATCCTGGGATCAAATTTGATTTTTTTCTTTTGTTATATAACTCTATATCGTTTGAACTTTTCCATAAGTCCAAGTTTTTCCATGAGTAGATATTTCCATATATATATATGGTTTATTTTCAATTTATGGCACCAGTCGTGGTGCTGCTGAGGATGTTACATAAACTGGCAATTTGTAAATTGTATCCTGATGCACTTTGACAAAACATTTCTTCCCATTCCTTAAATTTTATCTACGTAATCTAATTTTATTTAATATGAATAAATCAGTGGTTTGCTTTGTATAGTATTTTAAGTTTGTGTAAGTAGTTTAACGTGAATATACTCATTTTTACAATTAACATACTAACTTTAACATACTCTATATAATAATAATAATAATAATAATAATAATAATAATAATTAATAAAATATACATATTATAATATACATATTTAATATATATACTCTATTATAATCTCTATATCAAACTCTATAATAATCTAACATACTAACCATTCAAATACAAATGTATACCATTATTTAGGATTATTTATTTTTGTTCAATTAGCATGTTTTAATTGAGAATAAATTGTTAGTATGTTTATTATTTATTGTTAGTATGTATGATCGTTTTGGAGATTATTAAATATATAAAATATGTATATTATAGCATGTGTATTTATTATTATTATTATTATTATTATTATTATTATTATAGAGTATGGTAATTGTTAAAGTAAAAATTTTGTTAATTATAAAATGTTAGTTTGTACGTTCATGAATAAAAATATTATATTATAGTATATTCATCATAAACTAATTAAACAAACTTAAGTGCAGTACTGTGCAAAAGTCTTGAGCCCCCCTCATTTCTTTATTTTAAATGAAATCAAATGATGTAGAATAAATTTGAGAAATGGGAACAATTTCTGTTTACTGTGACAGGCTGTAAAGTGCCTAAGGATATGATATAAAAATTCATTCTCTCGTCTGCTTTTTAATTGACATATCTTCCTAAAATTCTCTATTTGTATGCTGTGTCCTTAGCTTTGATCAGTAGATGGCGCTGCTACGGAACAACTCATCCTGTCCTGACAGTCAAGCCTGATCTTGTCTTTTACAGATTTGACATATTTAGTAATCCAGACATAGATATAGAGTTATTTATGTATGTATTTATTTATTTCCAAGAAAACCTTTTGTTATTTTGTTAATAAAGTTTTATTATCAGGCATTAACTATACTGCTATAGTCAGTTATAATAAAAAAAATAAATAAATTATTACAGGGCTCAATGCTAATTAAATGAAGTCTATGCCTTCTAGTAATTACAATTTTTAGTTCAAATGAATGAGCAATCATCCTCGGATTTTAGCACTGCATTGGCTATCGAGATTTTCTTTTCTTTCTTTCTCTCGTTCACACTGATAGGTGAAGCAGAACTTACAGTGCGTTTTGTGCAGTAGCATGAGGAAGTCATGTGAGGAAGACAGCGACTAGCCACAATTTTTTATTATTATTATTTTTTTTATTACTAATCATTCAGTACTAGATTATGCGAAAAACAGAACTGATTAACATCAACCTTGGGTGAATTTGATTGAATTGATGAGCTTGATGAGCTTGATGAGGGAAGAGAGATTTTTCTGATTTGTAACAAGTGCTAGAGTATGTAGGAGTGTCAGGGTTTTCCTTGGAACTGTAACAGAATGAGCATGTGTATTGAATAATACAGAAGGTGTAAATAGTTTTAGCATTACAGTATTTGGTTGAAGATTTTCATCACTGTGCACTTTAACCTTTATAGATTGTGTGTAATTGATCATTCATGGTAACACTGTTGTTAAGTTTACAGCTGAAGCCTTACACATGACCGTCAGTTCAGGTCATAAGTGCAATTATGTATAATTAACATTTAGCCATATTTCCTTATAATTTTTCCCTTTTTTTAAAAGAAATTCTTTAAAGCTGCTTTGCGACAATGACTTGTTATAAATGAAATTGCACTGATTTGAATGGAAGTTTTGGAAAAATGTTGTAGATACCCAATCTTTGACTTTTTAGAGGTCTGTATTAAAGCTATCTTTAGTAGTCACTATGATGGGAGTCGGTCACTGTTCCATAATCGATCATCGGTTCGAGTAAACCAAGTGATTATGAATTAATGATTAATGATTAATCACACTGTACAATGCTTCTTGCACTCGTGTTTTGTGATTCGGTGAGTAGCTTCTCATTTCGTAATCGACCATGTCAGAAGACCTGTCCTGTCGTCGTGGCAACGATGTTCCTCTCTGTTAGAAGAGGCAAAATGATTGTCCTGCAAAGAAAGCAGCTCAGATTGATGATTGGTGAAACTACGAACATTATGTTAAGAACACATTATTAGAAGCTGGAAGGTTAGAATCATCACCTTTGAGGAAGAAAGGTGGCCAGAACAATATCCTGAATGAGCATGATGGGAGATTACTTAAACATTAAAAACAAAACAAAACAACAACAGTAGAACGTAAAAGCATTTGCACATGGACAGTGTGAAGAGTACTCAAGGGATTGGGACTAAACAGCTGTGTTTTCCAAAACCAAAAAAAAAAAAAAAAAGCTTCAGTCATAACAAAAGCTAGAGGCCATAAATAATGGACTGTGGAGCATTGGAAAAAACTTTGTGTGGTCTGAAGAGAGGCAATGAAGAGATGCAGTCTTGTACGGTGCATGCAAGGCACTATGAATGTACTGAATGACCAGGTCATCACATCTATTGGAGAGAAAAGAACGCAGCTCTGAACAGAAATACATCTTGTGATATTGCATACGTTTATTTCAAACAAAGAAAAAGAAAAAGATTTTTTTTAAAAAGAGCCGGTCATTACAGGACTGTATACGCGTCCACGTTCCTTGGACTTAAATGGTGTTTCAACTGCACAAAAGTCAGGTGCAGGTGTGCTGAAAAAGATCATGCAACCTGCTGTGTTTTAGGAATACTGATGATTAAAAACCATTACCGGTTTTTAAAACCTGATCACAAACGGCCTAAACATGGTATCGGTGCTGAAAAAGTGTCTCACCTCGGCGAAAAAGTCAATGTTCGGATAACAGCATTTTTCATAATGCTTAATTCTTCATACTGATCCCTGCTTCGTTTTTTTTGTAAATACTATATACATACACATTTATATTTTTATCAGATAAAAAGAAACACATTTGCTAAATACAGCTTCATGGCCTTTGATTTTTTAGAATCCGGAACTTTTTCGAATTCGAATCTTTCAACGATCTTAACTGTCGTTCAGATGAAGCTCGGCCGATTTAGATCTCACACGAAAAGACATCAACCCTGAAAAAGTGTATCATTCTAAAATGCGCTACTGATGAGTTATTGCAACATGAATTTGACATGGTTACGGACACTACAGGGGGAAAAAAAGCCTTCATTGTTAAAAATTCCTTCATTGTGCATCCTTCAACAACTGTTACAGGTCAATACTCGTAACGTATCAATGCTCATAAAGCAATATGAATAATTTACATTTGAAATGATGATTGTTAGAAGCGAGACAGTATAACGCTGAAAAGCGGCCATTTTTGGGGCTCATATAAAATCATCTCTCCAAAACGGCTTAATGAAATTTTTACAGTAGGGAAGCGAGATCAGTCACTTCCATGTTGTATAAACTTCAGAAGTAGCTTCATTGGCTGCACACATTCTCTGTAGTATATGAACAAAACAAAACAAAACGAACAAACAAAAACAAACAAACAAACAAACAAACAAAATATATATATTTGGGCCAAAACGACTGTAATCGATGTTCATCACATAAATACAGTAGAAGTCATGGATTATGTCTGTACAGTCTATGCAAACCTTGGTGTTGTGCTGTTTTAGGAAAATAATCTACATCATACAGGTTTGATTAAGTGGAGTTGATGATTAGCTAAGTGACAGCACAGCAGTTTACCAGATGTGGATAGTGTATATACTGCAATAGTAAATGTAACAAAAAAAAAAAGGGTAATGTAATATAATCTAATATAATTTCCTGATTCTAGTTACATTTAATGTTGTGGAACATTTTAAAAGCGCTGACGCTCGACTCTCCTTCCATGAATGTTTAATAAGCAAAAAACCTGCCCATACAGTATCTACTACTATCTTCTTACGCAACATGGTGTCTTAGCGGTTAGCGCCGTAGCCTCACTGCTCCAGGATCGATGATTGAAATCTCGCCTCCGCTTAGTGTGTGTGCTTGCTTCCTGCGCCCCTTGCTTCCCTCACCTGGTGGCCTGAGATCTCCGAGCACATGGTATATAGCCGATGGATGGGAAATTGGATTATTTATTGTTGCTATAGAAACAATGCAGTATTTAAAATCTGATATTGATATAAACCTGTGATTTGTAGTTACACTTCTGTCGTGGGATGCTGTTATAGAAAATGATTGAATGAATAAATCTTCTGGTCGATCTGAATCCCCGGACCCCAGCACGAGAACCGAGGCTCTAATCCGTCTGCGCAAATGAGGCACACAGTCAGGACATGCTGTACGCTCAGCCAGCAGAATACAAATGAAATGGTATGAAGTGAGCTGAAAGAGTTGCTACGCTGCATTGCCCACATTGCGCTGTGTTATGCCAGTGTGTGTGTGCGTGTGTGTGTGTGTGTGTGTGTGTAGTACTGCACGTCAGGAGTCTAATGAGCTTTTCGGTATTATGCTGATGACGGCTCTTTCTTAGGGCTTTGCTTTAGTGAAGTAGACGCGTGTGTGTGTGTGTGTGTGTGTGCGCGCGCGCGCGTGTGTGTGTGCAGATAAGATTCAGATGATGATGATGTACTCTCAGTATGTTGCTCTCCTCCTCTCTGCAGTAGAAACCCCGCGTCCACAGAGAGCGCTCCTTTTAGAGGTCACATTGCTGAAAGAAAGAGGCGAAGTCAGCAGTCTGACTGGAGGGAGGTGCAGTGGAGCTTCTCCTTTTCCCTTTTTTTCCCCCCTTCACACTATACGTAGTCCCTCCCCTTTGCGCCTGTGTGCCATAACGTGATCTGAGTGTTAGCGCAGAGCAGCTGAAAAATCACACTGAATTTCCCTCTATGGGTAAAGAGAATGTTTTCTGCACGGATTTCGGCTGCTGTGTGTGTGTCAGTTATTAATCGCTCAATATCAGGTTTAATATCAGCTATTAACCATAATGATGGCCTCTGCAGCACAAAACCCTGCAGTATGAAAAAAATCCTTCTCACAGGATCTTTACTGTCCTGTGATTATGTAAACGTAACTATTACTGCAGCAACACGCGCTGGTAAAATTGTCTAACTGCCAGTCAGAAGAATAAGAATACAACTTATAATAAGAAGAATAAACGTCATGCAGTAAATTCCAGGAAAGCCATTTCAATGAAAAACTTTTTAAATTTTATTTTAAAAAGTCAATGATGATAGTAACAGTGTCAACAACAACACCAACACCAACAAGGGCATAAAGAATAAGAGAAAAAAATATTTCCTTCCAAATTTTCATCAATAATACGTAGTAAGCTAATGGATATATTCAGGAAAATTGTTTATAATAATAATAATAATAATAATAATAGGATTTTTGAAAACTAAAAAGTAATAATTTTCTATATAACTTTTAACAATAATAAATGAGAAGCAAAACATTCTGGAAAACAATATTAATTATAATAATAAAATTATTATTATTATTATTATTAATAATAATAATAATAATAATAATAATAATAATAATAATAATAAAAACAGCATAATCATCATAATAATATGGGAATAAAAGATTTATTTACTTATTTTTTATAAGATATTTTATATATAATTTACAATAATACTAGAAATAAAAAAAGAAAGCACCACAATCTTGCAAATTATATAACATAACAACATCAACAACAACAACAACAACAATAATAATAATAATAGTTTTTTTTACTAAAAAGCAATCATTTTCTATAGAACTTTTAACAATAATATATAAGAAGCAAAACATTCTGAAAAATAATAATAATAGTTATAATAATAATAATAATAATAATAAATAATTAGCATCATTAGCATAATCATCATGATAATATGGGAATAAAATAGATAGGTTTTTAAAATTATTAAATATTTTATATATAATTTACAATAACAATTATGAATGTAAAGCACCACAATCTTACAAATTATATAATATAATAATAATAATAATAATAATAATAATAATAATAATAGGGGCATGAAATTTGATTTTGTAAAATATAAATGTTATCATTTTTGTTATCTTTATAGCTTTTAATAATAATAAATAAGAAGTAACATATTAATTGAAAATACTACTAATACTACTAATAATAACAATAAGAATAATATGGGATTTACATAGAAAAAAGTTTAATAAAAAACACAATATTATAATAATAATAATAATTATTATTATTATTAAGAAATGGACTTGTACTCAATTCAATTTATTTACTAATTTATTGCATGTACATTCTTTATAATAATAATAATAATAATAATAATAATAATAATAATAATAATAGAGATGCTGGTGAAGGATATTCTGTTTATAGCTTCTATAACATAAGTGAGAACATGGACATGTTTTGTGGGTTTTCCACAATACCAGTGTAACTGTAATACGATGTTATTTAATATTTTGTCCATTAATTAATCATTAACAATCCAGGGTAAATTGCTATAATATAAAAGGAATAAAACACTCCAGAATTTGTTGCTGAGGCAAAATAATCCACTTGAGGATGTGTAACGGTAGTTTCCTAAAACAGCACGGTGTTCAATTCCTAACACATACATACTGTACACATGATAACCTGCGAGTGTGTGAGTGCGAGCTGTGCTCTGATTGGACACAAGGTGGCAGTGATTACAAATAATACCATTCTGTGTGTGTGTGTGTGTGTGTGTGTGTGTGTGTGTGTGTGTGTGTGTGTGCGCGCGCACTGGTGAGAGACAGAACAGGAGTGCAGAGAGGCTGCAGTCTGCTGAAGCTAGAAGCACAACTTCAGAGGACGTAACAGAGCACATCAACATTTTTTCATCATTTCGTCTCGGCAGATGTCTGCTCTTACAGACACCCTCTTGAGCTGATCGCTGATCGGAGCTGGAGTCAGAGCCAGAGCCTGCGTCTGCGCCTGGCACGGGATGGCATCTGCCCGGCACTATGGACGATCGGCCAGGGACATCGCCAGCGTGATGCAGAGGCTGCAGGGTAGGTGCTGATGATGCACGCTTTCTCTTAAGGTGACCTCCGCACACAGTGCTGTAGCATGACGCAGCACATCCTCTCAGGAGCAGCACCGAACAGGAGCTCAATCCTAAAGTTATAAGAGCAGGTCATTGCATTGCAACGACTCCAGAGATTAGGAATGAATTAGAAAACGTAGATACATGCAAGATGCTGTATGTACTGT
The DNA here is from genome assembly GCA_013621035.1 of Clarias magur. Classification (NCBI taxonomy): domain Eukaryota; kingdom Metazoa; phylum Chordata; class Actinopteri; order Siluriformes; family Clariidae; genus Clarias; species Clarias magur. The sequence goes on along the minus strand of QNUK01000140.1, from coordinate 34,127 downwards.
TTAGTGGTACTTGGTAGCCCTTTACACTGGTATCTGTTAGAGTGCACGCTCATGACATCACAGGATGCACTAAAATGACGTAGCGTGTTTAACTGTAGGATAAACGTCATGATTGTCACACGTCACGTATTTCAAGCTTGCACAGTCATAGGGTCATTTATTATGAACGAAGATATTTTTCATTTCTGAAATTATGTCCAAGGTTGTTTTTAAGAAATCTGCCGATGAGAAATGGCAGTTTTCACCTTGTGGGGACATTTTGCAAAGATTTATACAGATTCTAATAAAACAAACAAACAAACAAACAAACAAACAAACAAACAAACAAACAGACAAACAAAAAAAACAAACAAAAAGCCTAAGAGAGACATTGTGGTTAGGGCTAGGATTTTAAGGATAAGGATAGTAAAGCAAGGATGTATGTGTGTGTGTGTGTGTGTGTGTGTGTGTGTGTGTGTGTGTTAAAATCTGCATGGACAGATTACAAGGTCAGAGTTTTTATTAGCGCTTTATAATTTCGCCCACGTCAGCGTTGTTTTCTCTATTTCTGTCGCACGGATGCTCAAACTGTTGACCAACATGATTAGAGAAAAGGACACAGGGTTTCTAGGAAAAAAAGAAGAAAACAAACAAAAAAAAAAAACCAGAGAGAATTCTAGACGTGATAGTGACGGGATGTTATGAGAAATAGCATGAGTAGCAATAAAACCAAGGGACAATTAGAAGGAAGGGTTGAAAGGAGAAAGAGGAATCAGAGCTCAGGAATGCGATGAAGTGACGGAGAGGGAGGGGTGTGTTCAGCGTGACGTGTGTCTAATCTGCTGAAGAGTTGACTCTGTAAAGCGAAGAAGAGCCCCAGGAGCCCAATAAGGATAGAATGATAATCACGTCTTTTAAAACTACAATGGGGGTTCAAGACAAACCGGGACTTTTGATTATACAGAATAACAGAACACAGTTATAAGAGTTAAAAACTCTCTTTATTTCTCTATATAATCCCCTGCTACACTAATGCACTTATCCCAGTGTTTCACTAGTGCTGAAGCGCCGGCCTCCCAGGAACTCCTTAATCTCCCAAACATGTGTATATGGCACTCAAAGACATTTCAAAACATCTGGAACATCTGGAAATGATAAATATGTTTGAAGTGTGGCTCTTCGTCCGATAGAAGTTGTATATAGAGCAAATTCTACTGTATTTATATCTTTAGAATATGCAGCCACTGGAGAAACAATGTTCTTCAGGTTTAATAAGAACTTATCTTATCTCATCTTATCTCATCTTATCTTATCTTAAATTCACTGTAGTATCAGGGGAATTAAGTATACATACTGTATATATTAAAATAATCCTAGAAACTCTGAGCAATTGAAGATATTAAAATGAGAATTACACAAAATCTAAATGTTTCATGTGTGATTATGTAAAAAAAATAAATAAATAAAAATAAAAAAACAACAGCTAGGTGCTTTTACATAATTACAATTGTCATAAAGTCATAAAAAGCTGACACTGTACCTAGCTATCACTTTATTATTTGGTATATCGTTAAATTCAGTGTTGAACTAGTTGCTTCAGTATGTTATAGAGGCTCTAAACTGTTCTATATGTTAAATATTATTATAATTAGACCAGGCGTCACGGTGGCGTAGTGGTTAGCACCGTCGCCTTGCACCTCCAGGGTCTGGGTTCGATTCAGGTTTCGGTGCGCAGGTTTCATGTTTGCATGCCCTCCATGTAGGCGATGGACTGGCACCCTGTCCAGTGTGTACCCCACCTTGTGCCCGAAGTCTCCTGGGATAGGCTCCAGGCCCCCCGTGACCCTGAATACAGGATTAAGCGCTATAGATGATGAGTGAGTGGAATTACGCAACACTTAGTTTTGACGACAGTACTGCGACCTCCACGACTGATGATACTGTATAGAGCATGACAGCACTGGAAGTTTTAACTATGTGCATCACTCAGCACCTCGGGTGTCCCTCTGGGAATATCTGGTTAAATAAAGAAACAAATCATAATCTGTTGATAATGAATGCCGCCTGACGTACTGAATTTCAACATGGGCGTGATATCATCAGTATTCGGGCTGCATCGCACCGTGCCCCCCCGTGCTGATATTCAGTCCAACAGCACTCCTCTGAGTACGATACTGCTTCATCATAAACCTCTCTTTTGAGGTTTACTAGATAAAAAAAAAAACTAACAAAAATTTTTTTTAACTTAATCCAGAAAAAAAACTTTCCACTGCATTTCATTGCCGTCATTAAAGGACCTGCTGAGATCATTTCAGTAATCGTCTTGTTAACTCAGGTGAGAATGTTGACGAGCACAAGGCTGGAGATCCTTATGTCAGGCTGATTGGGTTAGAATGGCAGACTTGACATGTTAAAAGGAAGGTGATGCTTGAAATCATTGTTCTTTCACTGTTAACCATGGTGACCTGCAAAGAAACGCATGCAGCCATCATTGCGTTGCATAAAAATGGCTTCACAGGCAAGATATTGTGGCTACTAAGATTGCACCTAAATCAACAATTTATAGGATCATCAAGAACTTCAAGGAAAGAGGTTCAATTCTTGTTAAGAAGGCTTCAGGGCGTCCAAGAAAGTCCAGCAAGCGCCAGGATCGTCTCCTAAAGAGGATTCAGCTGCGGGATCGGAGTGCCACCAGTGCAGAGCTGCTCAGGAATGGCAGCAGGCAGGTGTGAGCGCATCTGCACGCACAGGGAGGCCAAGACTTTTGGAAGATGGCCTGGTGTCAAGAAGGGCAGCAAAGAAGCCACTTCTGTCCAAAAAAAAACCCATCAGGGACAGATTGATCTTCTGCAAAAAGTATGGCGAATGGACTGCTGAGGACTGCGGCAAAGTCATATTCTCGGATGAAGCCACTTTCCGATTGTTTGGGGCATCTGGAAAAAGGCTTGTCCGGAGAAGAAAAGGTGACGCTACCATCAGTCCTGTGTCATGCCAACAGTAAAGCATCCTGAGACCATTCATGTGTGGGGTTGCTTCTCATCCAAGGGAGTGGGCTCACTCACAATTCTGCCCAAAAACACAGCCATGAATAAAGAATGGTACCAAAACGCCCTCCAACAGCAACTTCTTCCAACAATCCAACCACAGTTTGGTGAAGAACAATGCATTCTCCAGCACGATGGAGCACCGAGCCATAAGGCAAAAGTGAGAACTAAGTGGCTCGGGGAACAAAACGTTGAAATTTTGGGTCCATGGCCTGGAAACTCCCCAGATCTTAATCCCATTGAGAACTTGTGGTCAATCCTCAAGAGGCGGGTGGACAAACAAACAACCCACTATTTCTGACAAACACCAAGAAGTGATTATGAAAGAATGGGTTGCTATCAGTCAGGATTTGGGCCAGAAGTTGATTGAGAGCAGCCCAGTCGAATCGCAGAGGTCCTGAAAAAGAAGCGCCAACACTGCAAATACTGACTCTTTGCATAAATGTCATGTGATTGTCGATAAAAGCCTTTGAAACGTATGAAGTGCTTGTAATTATATTTCAGTACATCACAGAAACGACTGAAACAAAGATCTAAAAGCAGTTTAGCAGCAAACTTTGTGAAAACGAATATTTGTGTCATTCTCTTTCAAACTTTTGGTCACGCATCCTAGATGACCAATCAGAATGGAGAAATTAACTTAAAATATATTTTAATATGATTATTAATCTTTAAATATATATATTTAAACGATATTTAATGAAAAAGTGACTCCACGTCGTAATGTGTTTTTTTTTCCCCCTATATTTTTCCAAATCCCGATATAATCCTGTACGGCGTCTATATTTACATGATAGCAGCGACAAACGACAAAAACGGAACCTTCGTGCATTACTGCGAGAACGTTCCCAAAAATCCTGGGTAATTACAGATCTGCTGTCATCACACGTCCCGCTGAAAACATCTCCATTATTTTCCCTTTTGTCTTCGTCATGTCTGAGCACGAACTCATTTTAATTACAGACAATATGAACTCTCTCGTTTCTTCTCGGCAACAATGTAACAGCAATTATCACCACAATGGATAAATAATGATGGAAATAATGGATTGCGTGTGGTATATAGTTAGAGCCCCAACATCCCCAACCCCGCCCCACCCTCTCACCCCCACCCACCTCCTTCCTACCACCTCCTTGTCTTTTCTTCTTCCTTGTTCTTCCTTGTTCTTTTATAAAGACTATTAACGATTTTATCTTGTTTTTTTTTGTTGTTGTCTTTTTTTTTGGGAAGCTTTCTACTGTCTACATCTTTTGCTCCACGTATTAAACCCGGTCTGAATTTGCAGTTCTGACCCAATTTGCATTCTTCTTCCATCATAGCTTATCATTTCCCGCTAAAAGAAAGAAAGAAAAAAATGTGTTACAGTGTGTAATTAACATGTTGAAGGTGTGAGCCGTGGTCTCCATGGAAACCAGATGTGGCGTGAGGAGATTGACGGCGTGTCAGGCAAGTCCCGTGCATGCGAATTCTGTATTAATTCGCATAAGCCACGTGTACGGGCCGTGTTCTGGATTTAACCGTACAAATACGATTGTAATCTCATGTACAGTAGTGTTTTTTTTAGTAGTAGCCATTTTTACGTACAGTATACAGGTTCAGGGTACACACATATATTTTTTTTTCCAGTGAGATGAAAAGCTTTATGAATTTAATTTGACTTCATTGACTTCATAAAACAAAATTATAAACGATTAAAAAAAATGTCATGTCCAAACCACAGGACCTAAAGGTGAGGATGACCGCTTCGCTCCACGTCGCCCCCAAGTGTTCATAGAGCGCTATAGTGCACGTGTTGTAGGTGGAGAGCAGCTGCCTGCCAAACCCAGTCACAGAAACTCTGTCAGCAAGAACACTCACCCGATAACGTTACGATAATCATCTTCAACAACACGCCGTCTCTGCAATAATCACTTCTGAACCGTACGTGTTGTTTTGTTCACGGCTAACGCGACATACAAAGCTAACTAGCTTTTAATTCAATTCAATTCAATTCAATTTTATTTATATAGCGCTTTTAACAATTGACATTGTCGCAAAGCAGCTTTACACAATAAAAAGAAGTAAGTTTTTATGCAATGTGTATGAATCAAAATGATAAGATTGTCCCTGATGAGCGAGCCGAGGGCGACGGTGGCAAGGAAAAACTCCCTGAGATGGTAGTAGGAAGAAACCTTGAGAGGAACCAGACTCAACAGGGAACCCATCCTCATCTGGGTGATCACGGATAGCAGAGAATGATCAGCATAATAATGTGTACTGGAAGTTCAGTGTAACAGGAGATGTGTTAAAATTTAAATTAAAAGGAGTCCAGTTTGTTCCCGGAGGCTCAGGTAGACTGTAGGAGATTCCAGTCCTGAGCTATCGAACAACTGAAGTCACAGGTCCCCAGAGCATCAATCGATGATAGGACAGTCTTCATGGAAACCATCCCCAGCCACCAAGCGCATCCAGGCAGACCACACGGGGCATCCATGTGACGGGATCTCCAACCAGAAGCAGGACTCCAGGACGGGTTAGACGGCTCCAGAGGGCAGAGGGGTCTGGATCACTGGCAACTCAGGAGCGAACATGTATAGCTCGACAGAGAGACAGAGAGAGGGAAAGGAGAGAGGGAGAGAGAGAGAGAGAGCAGAAAAGGAGAGAACAGAAAATAAGGAGAGATGGCAGTTAGGTATGGTCACAGTCAACATGTATAAGGTGAATGTATATTAGTGCAAAGTGCAAGCAGGGACTCCGGCAGGACTAACTATAACAGCATAACTAAAAGGGAGAGCCAGAAGGAAACACAAACATGAGGGCTCCCTGAGATGTAAAGCAACCAATCACCTCACCGTCAACAAACCTGAGTGAACAATGAGAGTGGGGAGGACAGCATCTAAACATACCAGTTCACCAGAATACTCTACGTCCATGAGTCCCCCAGATCTGCGCCTTTACCTAAGGTTAATCTATTTACAAAAATGCTTGGCTAAATAAATAGGTTTTTAGCCTAGACTTAAACACTGAGACTGTGTCTGAGTCCCGAACATTAATAGGAAGATTATTCCAACTTTGGGGCTTTGTAAGAAAAAGCTCTGCCCCCTGCTGTAGTTTTAATAATACGTGGTACTGACAGGCAGCCTGCATCCTTTGATCGAAGTAGGTGTGGCGGATCGTAAGACACTAACAGTTCACTCAAATACTGTGGCGCGAGACCATTTAGTGCTTTAAATGTCAAAAGTAGTATCTTGAAATCGATGCGAAATTTCACAGGGAGCCAATGCAGTGTAGATAAGATAGGGGTGATGTGCTCGTATCTTCTGGTTCTAGTGAGGACTCTCGCTGCTGCATTCTGTACTAACTGAAGCTTGTTTATACACCTAGTTGAACAACCAGACAGTAAGGCGTTACAATAGTCCAACCTAGAGGTGATAAAAGCATGAACTAGTTTTTCTGCATCATTTAGTGACAATATGTTTCTTATCTTGGCAATATTTCTAAGGTGAAAGAAAGCTATCCTGGTGATATTATCTACATGAGCTTCAAACGAAAGGCTGGAATCTATAATCACACCAAGGTCTTTAACTGTTGCACTTGATGGAACAGAAAGGCCATCTAAAGTTACAGTCTGATCAGAAAGCTTACTTCTAGCTACTTGTGGTCCTATGACTAGAACTTCTGTCTTATCAGGATTAAGCAGAAGAAAATTAATTAACATCCAATCTCGTATGTCCTGCACACACTGCTCAATTTTAGCAAACTGGTTTTTCTCATCTGGTTTTGCTGAGACATATAATTGTGTGTCATCAGCATAACAATGAAAACTAATACCATGTTTACGAATTATGTTGCCCAGAGGAAGCATGTAAAGGGAAAAAAGCAGCGGGCCTAAAACTGAGCCCTGTGGAACACCAAACTCCACTTGAGAACATGAGGAATGATCACCATCTAAATCTACATCTACATCTATCATCTACAAACTGATAACGATCAGTCAAGTAGGATCTGAGCCACAAGAGGGCAGTTCCCTTAATTCCAACTACCTTTTCTAATCTGTGAAGGAGAATACTATGATCAGTGGTGTCAAAAGCTGCACTGAGGTCCAGTAACACAAGTATAGTGACGCAACCCTGATCAGAGGCCCATAGGAGGTCGTTTACTACTTTAACAAGTGCTGTCTCTGTGCTGTGATGAGGCCTAAATCCTGACTGATACACTTCATTTATGCCATTTCTGTGTAGATGTGAACATAGCTGCTGTGATACTACCTTTTCCAAAATCTTGGAGATAAACGGAAGGTTTGATATCGGCCTGTAATTAGAAAGCAGACAGGGGTCAAGGTCAGGTTTCTTGATTAGCGGTTTAATAACGGCTAATTTAAAGGATTTGGGGACATACCCACTACTGAGTGAACAGTTAATTACTTTCAACAGGGGTTCTATTATTGCTGGTACTATCTGCTTGAGAAAATGTGTCGGTATAGGATCTAATATACAGGTTGACGATTTTGAAGAAGAGATGAGTGAAATTAGTTCCCTCGCTTCAAGGGGAGTAAAGTGTTCTAAGTTCTGATGTGATGTGGTTAGATCATCTGAATTATTTAAATTGTCTGTTTTCAAAGCCTGAATTCTTTGCCTAATATTTATGATTTTATTATTGAAAAAGTTCATGAAATCCTCACTACTGCATGATGATGTTGTGGAGATTTCTGCAGTGGTCTTGTTTTTAGTTAATTTAGCTACGGTATTAAATAAAAATCTCGGGTTGTTTTTGTTATTTTCTATTAGAGTGGAGAAATATGTTGATCTAGCATCACTGAGAGCTTTTTTATAGTTCAGGATGCTCTCCTTCCAAGCTATTTTGAATACTATCAATTTAGTTTGGCACCATTTACGTTCGAGTTTGTTTTAAAGCACGTGTGTGGTCATTATACCAAGGAGCGAGTTTCTTATCTCTAATCATTTTCCTTTTAACTGGAGCGATATTATCTAAGCTATAACGAAGTGCTGACTCTAGATATAACACAAGGCTGAATCCCAAAATGCTCAATCAAGGCGCTAGGGCTGTGTGTGTGTGTGTGTGTGTGTGTGTGTGTGTGTGAGAGAGACAAGGGATTGTACACACTAGACAGCGCACTAGCTTTCTATTTAACACTTTTTACAAACTACACTCATCCTTGTTAATTACACTAACTCTTAGTCGTCAGCTCTGCCAGTCGCGGTTAGTTAATTCCACCAGCCTCGTTAGGATACATGTGGGCTGAGCATAACAAAGAAACAAATCATAATCTGTTGATAATAAATGATGTTTGCGGTCGTGCTGTTGTATTGAACGTCAGGCTGTGATACACTGTACTGTATACTTCAGTCTTCAGGCTACATCACACATTCGACCGTGCTGATATTCAGAACAACAGCACTCCCTCGAGTGTCATATTGCTTTTATATTGCAAGATCATAAACTTTTTTTTTTTTGTCTTATGAAGTTAAAAATGTAAAAAATAAAATAGGTGAGGCCGGTCACTTCACTCCATGTCGCCCCCTAGGAAGTGATATGTTGCACGAAATTCCATAAAACCTCATTTTCATTGAGATTAAAATATTGGCACCCTCTGCTTTGTTATGACTCATCTAACCCTACTGTGTATCGTGATCACTAGTGTATCCAGAGGAGCTGTTTCACATGTTAAGCTGAGCATAAGCAGCATTTTTGGGTCTGTCGAAAAATTCCTTACTTGCTAACAATATGTTAAGGTTTAACCCATTTCTAGAGAAAGCTCCACCATTTCTCACTCACTCATCATCTATACCGCTTAATCCTATGCCAGGAGACTTGGGGCACATGGCAGGGTACATCCTGAACAGGGTGCCAATCCATCGCAGGGCACAGATACACACACACATACACTCACTCCGGACAATTTTGGGAACGCCAATTAGCCTAACCTACATGTCTTTGGACTGTGGGAGGAAACCGGAGTACCCGGAGGAAACCCTCCAAGCACGGGGAGAACATGCAAACTCCATGCACACACGGAGACGGGAATCGAGCCTGGCCGGGGATCGAACCCGGACCCTGGCGGTGCAAGGCGACAGTGCTAACCACTACACCACCGTGCCGCCCCAAATCATTTCTAAAAATGTGAAATGTTTCAGGGAGGGGAAAAAATGGATCTTCCGAAAATCAGCAGTTTTTGTTCTTGTTTTTTCTTTTGAATGGAAAGATTTTGACGCGTGAATCAGACTTAACTTGTTCCTCGTCTTTGATCCGAACAGATTAGCATTTCTCAGTGTGTGTGTGAGAGTGTGTGTGTGTGAGTGTGTGTATAAGAGTGAATAAGGTGCATTTAGTCCCCCTTTAGTGCATAAAAATCCTAAATGGTCACATTCACTCCCTTCCGAATACATTCAAATGCGCTGCTCTACGTCTTTAAACTCTTGCTAATGAACACCTGTCTCTCGTGTGCACGTCTCCACCCACTAACACACACACACACACACACACACACGCATTTCTTTGCTATATTTCTAATCATTCTGTCTATATTTTCTTCATTATGTCTGAGATATGCACATTCATTTTTTTTTCTTTCTCATTTCCCAGCAGTCTGTTGTCACTTAGCCGAGTTTTAAGCGCTACACACTCTGCTCTGCGTGTACATTATGCATCTCTGGGTGGATTTTAATGAACAAGATCTCCTGATTTCATTTGCATCTATCACTGGTTGCCTTTTCTTTTCCGATTCCAAATGAGCTTCAGGATGGCATTGTCCGTGTCTCACTTTTTCCCCGTCTTCCACCCACACGGTGCTTCCTCGAAAGAGCTAGAAGGCGAGAGAGAGAGAGAAAAAAAAAAAAACAGCAATTAGCGGTACCATATGGCAGAAAAACGGGGAGCACTTTGAAGACCTCCCAGGCTCAAACCTCGATCCGTATGTCGAGGAATCCCGCTATCCGTTGTCTCTCGTTATTTCGGCATCTTCTCGCCGCACTTTTGTGCGTGTGGTCCGCGACAGCGCTGCCACCACCGGGAGCGTCGTTTAATCCTGTGTGTCCTCCTGAAGCATCCCCGAGGACTCCGTGTGTGCACTCATTAACGCTGCCTTTCCTCCTGGCCAGAACTGGATAGTGACAAGGAAGCCAGCGTGATGCTGAGGCTGTGGCTTGAGCATCTTTTTATTTCTGTAGATTTTTATAAACGAGCTCTTGCTCACGGCCGGTCCGGTTTAAGGAATAAAGCACTTCAAGGTGTGCTGTAAAAGGAAATTAATCAGTCACAGGGTGTTTCTTTCCTGCGTCCTAGCTGCTGACACTGGAGACTCCCTTCTTAATCCTCATACTTGTTTTTATTTATTTTTATTAAATAACACCACAGGAGTATGTTTTATTAAATTTCTTGTTTCTTTGCATCCGCAGTACAAGTGTATGAGCCGTTACCATGGAAACGAATTCATTATAAGGGATATTATTACACTCTTATTATTTGCCGGCATTATGTTCAATTAAATCGATCAGGACGAACAGGTAGGACTGAGTTTGTTCTTTTTTTTTTCCCTTAACGCAATGAAATAGTGAAGAGTTCGGCTACACATCGATGTCTCCTGTAACTGTGATCCTAGTGTAGCGAAGAAACTGGAAACAATGGCGCAAGAGTTGGAGCAAATTGTTGTAACGGTGTGGTAAAAGCATGTAGAAGAAAGGTGATTTTAAAGGAAGTAAAAGACTTCCAGTTAGTGGCTTGGTGGATTAGGGGTCAGCACTGCCGCCTGGCACCACCAGGGTCCGGGTTCGATTCCCACCTTAGATTCTTTCCTCCTGCATTCCGAAGACATGCAGATTAAAATGGAAACTGGCGTTTCAAAATTGCCTGTGTGCGCCCTGTGATGGATTGGCACCCTGTCCAGGGTGTACCCTGCCTTGTGCCCTAAGTCTGTTGGGATAGGCTCCAGGCCCCCTGCGACACTGTATACAGGACAAAGTGGTATAGATGATGAGTGAGTGAGTGAGTAAAACCATATGTGTCATGCACACTCATAACACGACCGGCACTAGGACCCGGAAGTAATACGGTCGGGTTTCAGGAAGCATAAAAGGAAACAAGATGACGCATCACATCGCTCAGTCATTGAGTTATGCCCGTGCTATCGCCGTCGCCTCGCTCGTCCAAACGTGAGTACTCACTTTCTTGGGTTATCGCTTCTGATTGGGTGTGTGTATTTAGAACGCGGGTTTATTTGTGTAAACTCTTGCTCTCGCTTCGGGAGAGTTCTAAGAATAACTTGCGTGGTTATCCTGCCTACTCGCGCTACTTCCGCGTTTGGGTTTACCATCCACGCTACAGGGCTAACTGCTAAGTCTTCTGCTTCATCTCCGGTTAGTCCGTGACAGAATGACTGAGCCACCGGCAGTAAACCCAGCGGAGTTTGCTCACCTCTGCGATGTGGTTGACCGGCATGCTAAGCTGATCGATCAGCTCCGTGGTGAAGTCGCATCGCTCCGCACGGAGCTCCTTGCGCCGCGAGGTGGCGGAGCTGCGACAGGAGAATGCGATCCTCCGCGGAGCGGCCGCTCAGCCGGCTGTGGCCACGCCCATCGCAGCGGCTGCTGCGCCGCCAACTCCCTCTCCACCTTCTGATGTTTTCTTATCTTTACCGGATAAATGGAATGGCACGGATGGGAAGTGCAGTGTTTTTCTAACTGCATTGGATCTTGTGTTTGAGTTTAATTCCACCAGATACTCCACAGACCGACTGCGCATTGCTCTTCTCGTTTCGTTGCTATCCGGGCAGGCAGCTGAGTGGGCCACGGCGGTTCTTTCGTTCAGATTCAGATGTCGCCTACTCCTACACCGAGTTCACCCGCCAGCTCAAGCTCACCTTTGAACATCCAGCTGCTGAGGTGGAGACCGACTCCAAGTTGTACCATCTAAAGCAGGGAGGGTCGTCCGTGAGCCGTTACACCGCGGAGTTTCGTACTCTCGCCGTACAGACCGACTGGGGAGACTCCGCACTCCGGACGGCCTACTACGAGGGACTGGCTGCACGGATAAAAGACGAGCTCGCCGGACGAGAGCTTCCAGCTACCTTGGAGGGTTTAATTCAACTCGCCCTCCGGATCGACCAACGGCTGCTCGTTCGCCCCAAGCCAGCTCCTCGTACCCGGCCACCCACCATGACTGCACTACCACACACCACGCCCTTCCTCTCCCGCTCACCAGTTCCAGAAGTCCACGCCTCATTCACTGCAGCACCCACCAGGACCGTCGGTACTCCCCCTCCCGCCGTGGTTGACACAGGAGTCGGGGAACCCATGCAATTAGGGCGCGCCCCCTTGACCGCTGCAGAACGGGAACGCCGATTCAGAGAGGGGCTCTGCGCGTATTGTGGATCTTCTGCACATCATCGGGCCATCTGTCCTCTGCGGCCGGGAAACGCGCAGCCCCGGTGAGAAATGGGAGAAACTCACCGGGTCCCATGTCCCTCTCCACCACCATGACCAGTGATTCCCGTCTCACGGTGAAAGTACATCTCCAGTTTGGCCACAAACGGGTCGGAAGTACCGCGTTCGTCGACTCCGGGGCAGCAGGTAACTTCATTGACTCTTCCTAAGCCAAAAAATTGGGGATAAAGATCGAGGCGTTATCCCAGCCTGTAACCATTACATCAGTCGATGGTCGGCCTCTCTCCTCCAGCCCCATCTCCTTTCAAACTCAACCTATCACCCTCATCATTACCCAACATCGAGAACAGATCCAGTTTCACACCACCACCATTTCCTCACCACCTATCATCCTCGGACACCCTTGGCTGCTGCAACACGACCCGCTCATATCCTGGACCCAAAGCCGGATCCTACAATGGGGGCCGACCTGCACTGAGCTTTGCCTACGGGCCGAGGCTGGGACGTGCTCTAGGGAGTCCGAGGCCCCGATGTCGACACAGATAAAATCCCGCTAGACTACCGGGACCTGGCTGAAGTCTTTTGTAAGAGACGCGCGACCCATCTACCACCTCATCGCTCATACGCCCTGGCGATCGATCTTCAGCCAGGTGCGACACCACCCCGCGGCCATCTCTATTCATTGTCCAACACCGAGACGCAGGCGATGGAGGAGTATGTTTCCAGTGGACTTCGCCATGGTACATCCGGCCCTCCTCCTCACCTGCCGCTGCGGGGTTCTTTTTCGTGAAGAAACGCGATGGTAGTCTACGTCCCTGTGTCGATTACCGGGGGCTCAACAATATTACCATAAAAGACCGACATCCATTGCCTCTTACCAACTCTGCCCTGGACGCCCTCTCTGGTGCCACCATCTTCACTAAGTTGGACCTCCGGAGCGCCTACAACTTGGTGCGCATCAGAGAGGAAGATGAGTGGAAGACGGCCTTCATCACCCCTACAGGACACTACGAAAGTCTGGTCATCCCGTTTGGTCTCTGCAACGCACCTGCCGCCTTCCAACAGTTCATAAATGACGTTCTCAGAGACATGTTAGGCCGTTGGGTGTTCGTCTACCTTGACGACATCCTCATCTACTCCCGAACACTCAACGAGCATATCCAGCATGTCAGAGCGGTTCTAAAGAGATTGCTCGCCCACCAGCTGTACTGTAAGTTGGAGAAGTGCGCTTTCCACGAGCGCTCCACCACGTTCCTGGTTTTTGTCATCTCGCCCCAGGGTGTGGCCATGGACCCGCAGAAACTGGAAGTTGTGAGTCATTGGCCCCTACCCAAGACTCTTAAACAGCTCCAGAGATTTCTCGGGTTTGCCAATTTTTATCGCCGCTTTATCCGGGACTACAGTACCGTTGCAGCGCCACTAACCGCTCTGACCCGCCCATCATCTCACCTCTTCAATCTCACCCCAACTGCTGTCTCTGCCTTCCATGAGCTCTGCCGCCGCTTCACCACTGCTCCCATCCTCCTTCACCCGGATGCTGATAAACCATTCGTTGTGGAGGTGGACGCTTCGGATGTGGGCGCCGGGGCTGTTCTCTCCCAGCGAGGTCCAGACCAAAAACTGCATCCCTGCAGTTTTTTTCTCCAAGAAATTTGACGCCACTCAGCAGCGATACGGAGTAGGGGACCGCGAGCTGCTGGCCATAAAGTGGGCCTTGGAGGAATGGCGACACTGGCTCCAGGGCGCCAGAGAGCCGTTCATCGTCTGGACCGACCACCCAAACCTCATTACAATCCGCACGTTAAAACAGCTGAACCCCAGACAGGCGCGATGGGCACTATTCTTCGAAAATTACAATTTCCACCTGTCATACCGCCCGGGGTCCAAGAACACCAAAGCCGACGCCCTCTCCCGACAACACGAGGAAGACGCCCCCCGGGCGGACCCCGCGCCTGTACTGCCAGCCACCAAGATCCTCGCACCGCTCAGGTGGGACCTGGAAACGAGGGTTCGCCAGGCACAAGCTACGGAGACCGCACCAGCAGGTGTGCCGCCTGGCCGACTCTACGTCCCCAACGCCATCAGGGCCGAAGTACTCCAGTGGGGAAACTCCTCCCCCCTTTCAGGACACCCCGGGAGACGGCGGACCCTACTGTTTGTACAACGTGCTTTCTGGTGGCCCAGTATGAAAAAGGACGTAGATGAGTTCGTCCAGGCGTGCCCAGTGTGTGACAGGTCCAAGGACAGCAACAGACCATCACCCGGGGAACTTCAACCACTCCCGGTTCCCCGCCGACCCTGGACACACATTGCCGTTGACTTCATCACGGGCCTGCCGGTTTCGGAAGGAAGGGACTCCATCCTCACCATCGTCGACCGGTTCTCCAAAGCTGTTCACCTGGTGGCCCTCTCCGGCCTCCCGTCAGCTAAAAGGACAGCCGAGCTGATATTAGAGCACGTAGTCCGCCTGCATGGGTTCCCAAAGGACATCGTCTCGGACAGGGGGCCCCAGTTCACGTCTCGGTTCTGGAAGGCCTTCTGCCGTCTGATCAATTCCACCTGCAGTCTGTCCTCCGGTTACCACCCACAGACTAACGGTCAGACGGAGCGAACCAACCAACAACTGCAGCGCTACCTGAGATGCTTTATTGCTGATCGCCAGTGCTCCTGGGCCCGCTACCTCATTTGGGCTGAACTGTCCCACAACCTCCACCTATCTTCTGCCACCACCCTAAGCCCATTTGAGGTATGCTACGGCTTCCAACCTCCGATGTTCGATCATCAGGAACCGGAGGTGGAAGTGCCGTCGGCCCAACAGTTGGTTCGCCGGTGTCGACGGCTTTGGAAACAAGCAAACCACGCCATTCAAAAGGCCAATCGCCGTTACACCCAGCAACATCGCCGTCGACACCCACCGGGACGAATGTACCAAGTAGGTGATAAGGTATGGCTTTCAACAAAAAACCTACACCTGCAGACTGAGTCAAGGAAACTGTCACCCAGATTCATCGGACCATACCGCATCAACCTCCGGATTACCCCTGTCACCTACCGGCTCCAGCTGCCTGCGGCGCTCCGGATCCATCCGGTATTCCACCCCTCCCAGCTCAAACCCTTCCCCACCTCCCCTATGGTTCCCCCCCCCCCCCCTGCTCCTCCCCCCCGTATGATTGAGGGTGGTCCCGCCTACACCGTTCGCCGGATCCTTGACTCACGTCCTCGGGGCAGAGGGCTCCAGTACCTGGTGGATTGGGAAGGTTACGATCCCGAGGAGAGATCTTGGATTCCGGCTCGGTTCGTCTTAGACCCCGAACTCATCCGGGACTACCGTCGTCGGGTATCCTCCACCCCAGGACCGTCGAGAGTCGGTCCTGGACGGGGGGGTACTGTCATGCACACTCATAACACGACCGGCACTAGGACCCGGAAGTAATACGGTCGGGTTTCAGGAAGCATAAAAGGAAACAAGATGACGCATCACATCGCTCAGTCATTGAGTTATGCCCGTGCTATCGCCGTCGCCTCGCTCGTCCAAACGTGAGTACTCACTTTCTTGGGTTATCGCTTCTGATTGGGTGTGTGTATTTAGAACGCGGGTTTATTTGTGTAAACTCTTGCTCTCGCTTCGGGAGAGTTCTAAGAATAACTTGCGTGGTTATCCTGCCTACTCGCGCTACTTCCGCGTTTGGGTTTACCATCCACGCTACAGGGCTAACTGCTAAGTCTTCTGCTTCATCTCCGGTTAGTCCGTGACAATATGTTGTATTTAATGGCCCTTGCATTAGTTATATACTGTATTTATGTATTATAAATAAAGACTACCATCAATTCATTGTCTATACTGCTTTATCCTGTATACAGGGTCGCGGGGGGCCTGGAGTCTATACAGGAGACTTAAGGCACAAGGTGGGGGTAACACCCTGGACAGGAGGTTAATCCATCGCAGGGCACACGCACAAACTCATTCACACACTACAGGCAATTTGGGAACCAACACCAATTAGCCTAACCTACGTCTTTGGACTGTGGGAGGAAACCGGAGTACCCAGAGGAAACCCACCAAGCACGGGGAGAACACGCAGACCCCTTGCACATTTAGGCGGGAATCGAACCCAGACCCCGGAGGTGCGAGGCGACAGTGCTAACCACTACACCACCGTGTGGCCTGTTAAGGTTTCAATCTTATCATAATAAAAATGTATCGGATGATCGATTGTAAACGCTCCAATATTTTTGGTGGTTTATTCTGATTTTATTTTAGATTATAGACATTTGCGCAGATCTATCTATCTATCTATCTATCTATCTATCTATCTATCTATCTATCTATGAAGCATGTTTTGCTAAGTGTATAACACAGACCTATCTGCCCTGTTTCCAGCAGAACTAACAGTGTGTGTTTGTGTGTGAGAGAGAGAGAGAGAGAGAGAGAGATTGGTAATTTAGAGCATGTGATGTCAGACAGCGTGATGATGGATGTGATACCCAGGCATCTAGGAAAAGAAATAGAATTCTCTGGGATTTCATCGACCTCTCCGACTGTTTGAGAGGGAAAAAAAGCCAGATATCCTGATTTCAGTCCTTTCCAACACATCACGCATCAGGGAGAAAGTAGCACAACCAGTAACGTACACAGAGAGAGAGAGAGAGAGAGAGAGAGAGAGAGAGAGAGAGGGATAATGAGGGAGGGAGACACATGGAGGTCACCTCATGTACTTCAGCTCCCTCTTTACCACTGCTGGCACAAAGCACATGAGCCGAGGAAAAATAAAAAGCCATATTGGCTTGGCGAGCTGCCACGGTGGCAGTGTGTAATGTTATGCCAGAGATGGCAGGGACAGGAGCGTTCTGTACTGACCAGCGCCGGCAGTCACCTTGAGCTCCGTCTCAGAGCCTCCTGCTCTCATTAAGCTCATGCGGTTGAAAACCTAAGCAGGTTATTTCAAACCCAGCGCAGATCAAGCTCAGCCTGCAAATAATTTATGAGATTTGTGTGAGATATATGTGTGTTTGCGTGTGTGTGTGTGTGTGTGCAGAGGCATGTAAGCCCACGCGCATGGATGTGTGTTTGGAAATGTAGCCGTTCCTCCTTTCATCCAGCACAATGCTCCGTCTCTCAAAGCGTTCAATCCGATTAGAAAGTCCATTCAGCTGCCAATCAGAGTGCGTAATCGCCAGATCAGACTCAGCAGGCCGCCGCCCGGACCCTGCCGAGCGGCTGAACAAGGCCATGCCCCGATAATCATCCTCTCGTGCTGCTGTCAATCAACGAACCAAACGGACAGTGTCCGAAGGCTTTTAAAGGGCAAGTGTGTATTGTTAGACCGTACGCGGCTCTGTGTGAAAAGGTGTTCGAGCTGGCTCACAGGAAGCTTGATATTCACGCGATAGGATGAAATTTTATAACGTACTGTAGTAGCTGAGTTAATTCGTTTTGTAGGCAAGGCTAGTGCTTCGATCGACTGGCACTGACTCGGTAGACACATGTCGTTTCTCGAGAACGCGGCTAAGCAAATTCATAAGACCGCGGCCAAAGCAATCCATCAAACCATGGCTGATTCGATTCATGAGAACATAGATGAGTCAATTTGTCACACCATCGCCATAGAGTCGATGTCCCAGACAATAGCTGCATCCTTTCACAATACCGTACTTCGGCCAGACCGTAAGCACGCGGCAGATTCAATACATCAGATCACAGCTGATTCGACTCGTCAGACCGTAGCTGGGTCGATTTGCTAGATGACAGCCAAGATATTCCGTCAGACCTCAGACGAGTGGACACATCAGACGACTAGGACAATTTATCAGACAAGTTGATTCGTCCTATAGTCGAGTCTATTTCTACTGTAATAAAGGTGTACTATAGCCAGGCCTTTGAATAACCTTTTTGGCTGACTGACGAAATGATTCGTACTGCAGCCGAGTTGATTACTCAAATCTACATTTCAGCATCTGGCGGACGCCCTTATCCAGAGCGTCTTATATTTTTATCCCATTATACATCTGAGCATTTGGGGGTTAAGGGCCTCGTTCAACAGGGACAACTTGGCAGTCGTGGTATTTGAACCTGGGACCTTTGTGAACTGCAGTCCAATACCTTAACCACTGAGCTACATCTGATTCAAAACGATTTTTCCGCCAAAAGACTCATCAAGAGTCAAATCATCAGATGGTGGTCGACTCGTCAAATGATGCGGACTCAATTATTCAGCCAAGTACACTGTACAGTATATCCACGTCTATTTATGAGCTTGTACATCAGAAAAGAAAAGTTTATTCGTCAGATGATGGATGAGTCGATTCATCTGATAATTTCAGTGTTGGTTTGTCATACAATTGCTAATTTGATCAGACAAAGAAAAAACTGTCAGTTTATAGCAGTTTATAGTCGATTCGTCAGACATATAAAAAAAAATTTATTAGATGATTGCCGAGTCGATTCGTCAGACAAACAAAAGTTGATGTGGCAGTCGACAGCTGAGTCATTTTGTGAGACTATTGCTGAGTCGATTCGTCAAACAAAGAAATGCTGATTCATCAGATAATAGATGAGTCAATTCGTCAGACAAGGAAAAAAATTATTCGTCAGACAAAGAAACATTGATTCGTCAGATGACAGCTGAGTCGATTCATCAGACAAAGAAAAAAATTTAACATCAGATGATAGATGAATCAATTCATCATTCAAAGGAGACTGATTCACTGGATGATATTCGATTCTTCATACAAGCGAAAGTTGATTCTCCAGTTGACGGCTGAGTTGGTTCGGCAGACAAAGAAAGAAAAATTGTTAGATTACAGCTGAGTCAATTCCTCAGACAAAGATAGAAAAGAATGATTCATCAGCTGACAGATGAGTCGATTCGTCAGGCAAAGAAATGTTGAGCCATCAGACTAAGAAAAAAATGAATCATCAGATGATAGATGAGTCGATTCTTTAGACCAAAGAAAAAAATGAGTTGACGGCTGAGTTGTTTTGGCAGACAAAAAAAAAAATTTATTAGATGGTAGCTAAGTCGATTCCTCAGACGAAGAAAGAATGATTCATCAGCTGACAGATGAGTCGATTCGCCAGACAAACAAATGTCGATCCGTCAGGTGAAGAAAGTGGATTCGGCGATAGATGATTTGATTAGTCAGGGGAAGAAAGTGGATTCAAAAGATGGGTCGACTGATGATTTCAGTGTTGATTCAATCAGGGAATGTTAATGTGGTGTTATGTTCTTAATAAACAAAAATAAGTAGTAATTAGTAAGTTAATGTAGTATAAAAGGAACAATACATTACAAAATGCAGAGGAGGGTAGAGAAGCCAAAAAATTGTACTCAAGTAAGAGTAGCTGTACTTCAAAATAATATCACTCAAGTAGAAGTAAAAAGTAGTCATCCAGAATATTATTACTCAAGTAAGAGTAAAAAAAAAGTATTCGGTGAAAAGATACTCAAGTACTGAGAAACTGTTTCATCATAATGTCCGATTTTTATTTATTTATTTATTTTTAGAAATGATGTAAGCAGTCAGACAAAATGATAAAATAACGTCCAAATAGCGAGATTCCCAAATAATAAAATAAATGAAATACATTTTATGAAATAAATGAATAAAACTAAATAGCTTTACAAAATAGCAAATTAAGGAATAAGAAACACACATTTCCTTATCTCAATTTTGTCACAATATAATGCTTTTGAAATAAATCCCTACTGTAGGTACTGTAACACATGTATGTTTGAGGAGTGTCGACTATTTCCTGTGTAAGATTTACTGTATATTCAGTCGCCCTGCAAATGACTCAGCAGATTTTCTCAGCAGAATCTAACATTAGAACGTGTGTACAAGAGTCTAACTTAACCATAAACTGTGTCCAGCAGAACAAATGTAAGAGAATGATATATATTTCTAGCCTCTAGTTTATTTGCTAATTATATATGTTAACATTGCAACATAAAATAACACAGCTAAGCTAACCGCGACATGTTTGCTTCCATGTCTACCACTGCTGAGGACAAACCCCTCCCCCCCTCCCCCATGTGATTATTGTTACTGCGGCTGATTGGTCAAACGGAGTCATGTGATTATTGTTGCTAGGTCTGATTGGTGAAACACAGTCATGTGGTAGATCTGCCAGCTGGCAAGCACAAAGAGAATCTAAAGTGTATAAACGGTTAGAAAAGTCGAGTGGAGCCGAATGTAGCCCAGTAAGAGTAGTATTTCTTTTTCACAAATCTACTCAAGTAAAAGTGAAAAGTATGCTGTGGTAAAACTACTCATAGAAGATTTTTTTTTTTTTAAAGTTGCTTAAGTAAATATAACTTGTTACTACCCACCTCTGACAAAATGACATCAACATAGCTTTGGGTATAAATGATTCATTTAAACCATGCACGCACTTAAACAGCGGTCTGGTCTTCAGTGACGGTGACGTGGCTGGTCCCCTCTAACTGACAGTAACTGATTAGATGGTTCATCAGATACCGCGACTCCTTTAGCCTCCAGGAACATGGCTGGCGCTAACGCTCACCTGCAGGTGGAAAGGGAATTGTTTTTATCTCACAAAGGCAGCTCGACAAAGTCGATGTTCCCCGCGCATCAGAGCGCTCCCCGAAAACAATCAAAAGGAACGTGATGGAGCGCTCCTTGCCTCTGGCAGCTCGTGTGATGTGCTGAAGGTCACAAGGGCATCTGTTGACCTTGTGTCAGGGATTTGGGTCCCTGAAGACCGCTTGTGTTTGATCAGAGATGTGTAGAAGATCTGTTTTCTCCCTCTCTTGTTCGCGGTCTTAATGAGTTCCTACAGTATACGCTGCCTAGAGCACGCACGCTGCGGAGAAAGGAGAACCGATACGGTGTCCATCAGCATCCTCCCAGGCTCTTCTCTAAAGCTGTTCTTCATCTATCATGAAAGCAGTGTGTGGGATGAGCAGCTCAGCCTGTCTGACCCAGTTCTGCCGTCAACACCGCTAGCTTTTAATCAACCCCGAAAGTCCACAAACCTTATTTTAGGATCTCTGGCGAGACTCGCAGTAGGACTCTACCCGGCTGGTTAGGAATTCATAAGAACAAATCAACAACCACGAGACACTTTGTTCATAATTGAGTGGAAAAGCATGAATATATAGTGGATATAAAAAGTCCACGTACTGTAAGTCTGTTAACAGTGTAGGTTTTACAGAGTAAAAGCAAGAACTTCAGAAAATAAACGTATTGCATAATAACAGAGCGTGTAACTGTGCTCGGTGTTAGTCAAGCACATTCAAATAGTCATTCGGATGGTAACGTTCATGCACTCTGAACAAGCCATGCCTGGTGAAACCATGGTGCTCAAAGATCTTATGAAGGATGTACATGATGCCGTTTTCAGGAAATGGCTAATAAATAAAGACAATAATGTACCCTGGAACACTGTAACGGCCATCATCAAATATCAGAGACGATCAGAAATGACATCGCGGTGAAATCACCAAGACCTGGATGTGGCCAGGAGAAAGCGTATCGGGAGTTTTCCAAGAAACGTAAAAGACTAGTACTGATACGGGATTATGAATTCATCGGGTGGGTGAAAATTAGCCAGTGTGACCCACAGTATCCGGCTGGGATAACATCGGCGATCTTATTTTCATGCAGGATATAACGTGCAGTTCCCTGGAAAACAGCTGAACATCGAGAAAATGTATGAAAATGTATGTTCACCTTCCATCCCAATAATGACCCAAGATTCCACCAACGCATTGGCGAATCCCAATTCCACAAAGCAATCAACAACTGAAGGGCTTCAGAAGAAGAAGGTCCACACCGTGGGATGGCCCAATCAGAGCTCATCTCTACATCCACTGTGGAATAACTTGAAGACGCCTGGGTGATGATACATAACAAGAGCATTTTTTGTAGAAGAAAATCAAGTTAAGTCTTATAAAAAATATAGAGAAAGAAAATACTACTCAGCCATAATGTGTGCCGCTGTGACTTTCTCAATAGGTTAGGGGCATTTGCCAGCTCTCCACACACACACACACACACACACACACACACATGTAAAAGCATCCGACTTTAAAAGGCGACCAAATGTCTTGAAGCCGAAATAGGAAGAAATCCGTACCGTGGTAATCATCTCGGCTTGTTCGCCAAAAAAAAAAAAAAGAAGAGAAAAACGAATGATTTCTGCAGACGTATTATAGCAGCTCTGTAATTAGCCATGATAATTAGACAGCATTAGGAAACGATTTGTTTGAAAAGGTCCACGTGTGTGTGTTTAGCCGGAGCGCTGAATGGAGCACGAGGGCTCTTCTCACATCGAGAGACTTCCGCCGTCCGGAAGCGCACATAACACTGTCATTTGGCGAGACTTTATGGGTTTAATGGCTAGTGAGATAGGGCAATAGGTTTATGTGTGTGTGTGTGTGTGTGTGTGTGTGTGTGTGTGTGTGTGTGTGTGTGTGTTTGTGTGTTAGAGAGAGCGAGACAGAGAGAGAGAGATAGATAAAGACAGCACCTGTTTGTTCCTGCAGGGGGTTCATTAGTGCAGATTTATGGAGTGGATCATTATGGGATGGAGATTGGTAGATGTTCATATTGAAAGCATGTCCTCGGGGAAATCTCTAATGGAGAAACCAAAAAAAAAAAAAAAGCAAGACTTTTATTAACCCATTTAATCTCAGCAATAAGATTCATGACCGGAGTTTTATTTTTAGTTTGTATTTCACTTTGATTTTAAATATGTGAAATCGATTTACGTCAGAGTGTACAGCTGCGAGTGAAGATGTGTGTGCTGAAGGTTTACGGGAGGGAAGCGAAAGACAAACAAATAACAAAAACGACCCTGTGATGATAATAATAATAATAATAATAATAATAATAATAACAACAATAATAATAATCTTGTATTTAATAGCGCTAATGTACTGTATGAAACATCTTACTGATGTTTATACTAGAGTGATGTTGAATTCTGCATTCTGATTGGACAGCATTATATTTATGTGCCTCTTTAATCCATTATGGTTTCTATGGTAACAGCACTTGCACTTGTAAATGCTTGTACAGTAAATGCTCCATTCTGAATTATCTTTATATTCACGGCGTTTGGCAGACGCCCTTATCCAGAGCAATTTACATTTTCTCATTACACATTTGAGCAGTTGAGTGTTAAGAGCCTTGCTGAAGGGCCCAACAGTGACAACTTGGTGGAACCTGAGACTCACCAAAACCATGCAAATAATTTGACTTTTATGCACCAGTAGTAACACTTACAACTTCAGGATCTGACTATTTAGTATTTTCACCAAACCAGCTCAGGATTGTCCGTCATTGAGGAAGCGGTCTGATGTACAGTATATGTAGTATAACTTTTGAGATATCATTTGGGAATTTGGCAAATAAACGATAGCGACCGCCTCTTTACTAAAAAATAATATTAAGAAAGTGGCGACTCCTGTCTGGCGCCGAGTCGCAGAGGAGGTTTGTACAGTATCTCATTTTCTTTCCTCGACCCATGAGACTGTCAAAGTGACCAAAAAGTGAAGTGTACAGTCCGTAATGGGAGACCTTTAATATCGGGAACCCCTAAGGTGCTGTTAACTTCCTTCAAGAGGTGGTTATATGTCAACTTCAAACGAGAAATTAGAAAGGTTTAAACACTTAAAACCTTTTATTATCCAGTAAACCACTGAAGAGCGTACAGTATTTTCTGGAGGAATTGCCGTCAGCCTGCAGACTCTCCAGACACACACGATGCTTTTTTGTCTCAAATGCTCGAACCATCTCATCCAGCATTTTTTTTTTTTTCATCGTGAGCATGGACTGACGCTCTTGAACATGGACATGCGTGTGCACAGGACAGGGCTTAAGATCTGACGTTGTGTCCTGTCTATGTAGTGTTTTTGGCCGAGGTGCCTCTTGGGAGGAATAAATAAATAAATAATAGCTATAATTCTGCTGATTTGGCCTGCATAACCACAATGGACCGATTGGCACCCTGCCCAGGGTATACCCTGCTTCTCCTGGGATAGATGATGGGTTAGTGAGTGCTGCCACAATTACGGCCTGATTTGGGTAGCTGTTCCTAATAAAGTGGACAGTCAGCTTACTCTGTGAGAAAGTCGCTTTTTGGCTACAACAGCATCTAGGTTGATAAAAAAATAAAATAAAATAAAAATGTTGTGACTATTGAGTAACCCGTGCTGGTACGGTTTAGTACCCCTTTCTTCTTGAGAGCCCTCGTGGCCACGCCCCCTTTCTTTAAAGGCTAATTTAGAGAGAATCTATGCATTATTAATACAGGCCTAAATGGCATTCACACAAACACACACACACAGGCTCAATTAAAGGTAAAAGGTTTTCCACTGGCTCGCATGTGTGCCTGTGTGTGTGTGTTAGTGTGTGTGTGTGTGTGTGTGTGTGTGTGTGTGTGTCAGAGATTTTCATTTATGCCCAAGCTGCGAGAGAGGAGTTTTAATAGATAACCGTACACAGATAACACGTGACATGTGGCGTTTTGGTATTAATGACTTTCATCATTTAAGAAGCCTTTTGGGGGAGGACACGGGTTGAAACAGGAAATCACAATCACACGGTTAATGAATCGATCGTTATCTCTCACACACGGTATTCTTTTCATTTTCTTTCCTGTATTGTGTCTCTGCATCGTCTGAGACCGCACAGCGAGGATGTGGTTATACGTTCCTACATATAGCTGTTCGATTCGTATTAAAGTAGATTGCGTTTTGTAGGTCAATATGCTGTACAGTCTGTGCAAATATTGGCACCCCTGAAGAGCTGGGTAAAATTGGTATTCTTAATAAAGATGTTACGGTTTGTTCGAAACATCATCCTTTAAAATTACATTTAAAAATGGCTTCGATTGATTGAGGTTTTGACGATTGACATTTAGAACTAGTGGACATCCGAGGAACTGCATATTTCGGCACGTCCACGATCAAGCTATGAATTCTTCATTTTTCAGAACCGGAAGTTGCCCCTTGATTGACACCAATAAAGTCAATGGATAAATAAAATATTTTTTAAAATTCTTGTTCTTTATTTTCGTTTATTTCGTTATATTTATTTCCAAGGTTATTATACTTCACTAGCTGAAATACGCGTCGTTGGAGGTTAAAGAGTTTATAGGTATAGTTAAAGGGTTAAATATAAAAATAATTATAATAAAAGGTTTAATGAAAATAATGTTATCAGTTTCATAAAATTCGATTTAGGACGCGCCCAGTTTGATGCATGCGCAGTACGCTGTTAAAACTTGCGGTTTGCAATCTGACACAAAAATGCTTGTAACTTCCTTTCCACTGAGAATTTTGATTTAATTTGTGGTGCAGGTTAAACTTTAGGCCGATACTGAAAGAGTGCCAACGTTTCATTAAATTCAGTCCAGACAGTTTTGTGTGATGCTGCGACAAAATCTTGCTGGACAGATATACAGACATACAGACATACAAACAGAAATCTGGTTTCGGGTCCTCCAGTGGATGAGGCATAAAGATATCCTTGAACGAGCGACTTCTGACCGACGTACAGACAGAACCTTCCTTTCCTTATATAGATACAGTATACAGAAAATTTAACTGTTTGCCGTTATTTGAGAGAATGTGAACAGGTGCCAATACTTTTACATCTTTATTTATTTTTTTTCTTTGCGTTATTTATTTTATAGATCACATTTGTGGCACTAATTCCGGCACTTCTCTTGTATATAACCAGAGAAGTTGTTTTGAACTTCCTAAGCCGTCTTTAAGAGGATTTGAAATGCCAGGTGGTTAATCAGAGATGCTGTGTTTAGGAGAAACCTGTCAGATTATCCAATCGGATTTAATCAGACCCAAAGCGGATGTGAGAGGGAGATTTCGGCAGACGCTCGGGAATTACCGCGTGCAGCTGGATCGTTCTGCATGTCACGTGACCGCCGAGAGTGGCTGTCCTCCTCTGATGAAGACACGCACGTAAGGGATGCGAGACTACCCGTCGCGTTCTTGACACGTCCCCTGGCCCTGGTTTTGAACGTGACTTCACTCATTTATGTGAGATCTGATTGGTTAGATGGAGAGGAAGAGAGAGAAAGAGAGAGAATGGGTCCTTTCTGCTTTTTCTTAGTGTGGGAGGCGAAGAGACAGAGAGAGACAGACAGACAGAGACGGAGCAGTGTTCAACACTCATGCAAACATTCCCACAGTTTCACGAGAGGCTAAGGCTTTCTGAGAAGGTGAGGAGTCTATGGTCATTTTTCCATGGAGTTAGCATTCGAGCAGGAAGTGGAGGACAAGGACAAGGACAGGTTCAGGTGTTCAGGTGTCCGTGGACTTGACACTGACCGTGCAAACACATACGAGCAGGACGGCACAAATGGAGAAGTCTGGAACGTCTCTGAACTTAGTGCCGGGCTTGTTGAGGTACCTGCGTGGTAAGAGTTCATGTTCTGGTGTGTGAATGAGGGTGAGTGTGTGTGGGGTGTGTTTATTTTCGCACGGGTTACTTAGAGGCTTAACAGAGTGTTGGAGCGTGTCTGAGACATGGGTCGGCAGATCTGTAGGACATAATGGACATGAGTCTGATGTGTGTGTGTGTGTGTGTGTGTGTGTGTGTGTGTGTAAATGAGTTTTAATTAATTATCCAAAGTACAGAAGGAAAGTCTCCTCAACAGTCTCCTGAACTCCTAAGCAAGAGACACTGTTGGTTTGTTTTTTTTCTTCGCGTAAGGTCTCTAGCGTGAGAAGTTTTCATTTTCCTAAAGACACGAGGGAGCAGTCAGATGTGGAGACTGCAGAACCACAAAAATAAGCTCAGCTTCATCAGTCTGGTTCATATTTACTTACAGCACGTGTTCATTCATTAAATAACTCTATGGGAGGTTCATTTCATATCCCTAAGTACAATGTGATTCTAACTAAGAGCCCCATAATGTCCATTTTCCTGTTTGAGTGGGCGTGTCCGATCACAGTGATTGACAGCGCTGTCTCTTGGACAACGGTATTGGTAATGTAAAACAACTTAAAAAGCATGTAGGAATAAGAATAATAGTAGTCGTATCTT
This sequence comes from Clarias magur, assembly GCA_013621035.1. Classification (NCBI taxonomy): domain Eukaryota; kingdom Metazoa; phylum Chordata; class Actinopteri; order Siluriformes; family Clariidae; genus Clarias; species Clarias magur. The sequence continues at coordinate 6,691 of QNUK01000140.1, read as the reverse complement.
ATATGTAATTACTGTAATATTTCTTACTTTTGTGTGCATTTATTTCATTGATCACTCAAATTCACCTGAAACGATTTATGTATATACGTTGTTTTTTCCTCCTTTTGGTCGCCCGTCAGCTCTCTCCATCACATGATTCAGTAGCTAACAACTGCACAGAGGTGCACAAGATTTATGTGTCGCTAGCTAAGCATGAAAAAAAAAATGCTCAATTGGCAGAATGAACCAGGTGCTAGTTTATGCCTGGTGCTAGTGCCAGTCTAGCGCCCGTTCTATAAAGTCGAATCTCCTGAGCACTGCCTTTGGATGGCACTTTATACGTCTGTGTACTGTACATCTTTACTTTCCTAGCAAAGCTAGCAACAACAACAACAATATATATATATGCTAGCAACACAGAATTATAGCAGCAAGCACAACTACGACAATGGTTTCAACACGGCAGGTCTCCTGGATTTATGAAAAGTTACTGAAAAGTATTTGAGCTGCCCGTTACATATGGAGTTTGTTTTTTAAAAAGATGTCAATCACAAACCGCATCTTTTAGTTGGTCGCGATGCCCGAAAAACAAGCAGGAAGAGAATAAAGCTACAGTAAGTAAGAGCTTGGAGAACAAAACCAGAGGCGTCTGATCATGTCTATGGGCTCCAGACTTCAGGATTTGAAACCACGTATAAATAGTGACTTTTAAATTTAGGATTGTTTAGTTTGTCCACTTATTTTTGGTTAAGGTCATCTGATTTGGAGGAAAATGTCCGTAAAAGTTTGAAGTCTGCACTTTTACTGAATTTAATTCTGATAAACTATGGGTGACGACTAAAACTGAAATAACCCTGTCGGTGTCCAAATATTTATGGACTTTAATATTTATAATTTAAGAATACAAAAATTTGTCCTCGGATTCTTAACTTTCCCGCTTTCAAGCACTCAGAAACACTCCAGTTTTAGGCCACACCCACTTTGCATATAAATCCGCATCAATCCATGCATCAAGGAATCCAGTGTGTAGTCCGACAAGGGACCGTGACGGCTAGTGGTCCCAATTTTACGACTGTGGTATGACCTCCGGTCAACATTCCCATGCGCATTCACATATTACGGGCAGTTTGGGAGGAATCCGGAAGTACCTGGAGGAAACCCCCCCCCTAGCACGGGGAGAACATGCAAACTCCATGCACACAGACCCTGAGGCGGGAATCGAACCTGGACGCTGGAGGTGCAAGACGACCCTGACAATGCTAACCATCACACCACCATGAATCCGAATACAGTTTAGGATGTCTAAACAGATATATATACATAGTGGAACCTTGGATTATGAGCATAATTCTTTCCGGAAGTGGACTCGTGTTCCAAAACACTCATAAACCAAATCATCATTTCCCATAAGAAATAATGAAAACTGAAATTATTCGTTCCACAGCCCCAAGAAATAAATGCATAAAAATAATTAATACAATCTATAAAATGAAAATAAAACAAATTAATCTGCACTTTACCTTTAAAAAAAAGTACAAATAAATCCTGACAGATAAGTGTTGACACAGTGTTGTGTGTGTCTCCCCACCTCGCTTTTTAAGTTTCACACACACACAATCTTGTAATCAGTCAGTGGGCCTATATATAGGGCTCCAGGTCGTCACTGTGTTGTTTGGTGACATGGTATGTACCACACTCAACATGGACCAGAGGAAGCGAAGGAAAGAGTTGTCTCAGGAGATTCAAAAGAAAATTATAGACAAGCATGTTAAAGGTAAAAGCTATAAGACCATTTCCAAGCAGCTAAGTGTTCCTGTGACTACAGTTGCACATATTATTCAGAAATTTAAGATCCATGGGACTGTAGCCAACCTCCCTGGACGTGGCCGCACGAGGAAAATTCATGACAAATCAAAGAGCCGGATAATCCGAATGGTAACAAAAGAGCCCAGAAAGACTTCTAAAGAGATCCAAGGTGAACTTCATGCTCAAGGAACATCAGTGTCAGATCGCACCATCCGTCGTTGTTTGAGCCAAAGTGGACTACATGGGAGACGACCAAGGAGGACACCATTGTTGAAAACAAATAATAAAAAAGTCAGACTGGAATATGCCAAACTACATGTTGACAAGCCACAAAGCTTCTGGGAGAATGTCCTATGGACAGATGAGACAAAAATGGAACTTTTTGCGAAGGCACATCAGCTCTATGTTCACAGGCGGAAAAATGAAAAGAACACTGTCCCTACTGTGAAACATGGAGGAGGCTCTGTTATGTTCTGGGGCTGCTTTGCTGCATCTGTCACAGGGTGTCTTGAATCTGTGCAGGGTACAATGAAATCTCAAGACTATCAAGGGATTCTAGAGAGAAATGTGCTGGCCAGTGTCAGAAAGCTGGGTCTCAGTCGCAGGTCATGGGTCTTGCAACAGGACAATGACCCAAAACACACAGCTAAAAACACCCAAGAATGGCTAAGAGGAAAACATTGGACTATTCTAAAGTGGCCTTCTATGAGCCCTGACCTCAATCCTATTGAGCATCTTTGGAAGGAGCTGAAACATGCTGTCTGGAAAAGGCACCCTTCAAACCGGAAACAGCTGGAGCAGCTTGCTCATGAGGAGTGGCCCAAAATACCTGCAGAGAGGCGCAGAAGTCTCATTGACAGTTACAGGAATCGTTTGATTGCAGTGATTGCCTCAAAAGGTTGTGCAACAAACTATTAAGTACTTAGTAGTTATTTAGTTACCATCATTTTTGTCCAGGCCTGTTCCATGAGTTCATTTTTTAAAAAATAATTCCGTTGAAGCATGGTTGAAAAGCAATGTCTGACTTTCACTGGTTAACATTCATAGAATTCTTATTTATTATTACTTTTGTCAGATTAAAGTTATTTCTGTGACCATTGTGAGCTTTTCTTTCATTGACCGAAGGCTACCAACAATTTTTTTCCACGTGTGTATAGTGATATTGTGAGTGATTCGGACATATTGTCGTACTGTACAGTACATAGCGTACAGGTAAGACGTGTGCTTAAGATTGCACTTGTCTTTCCTTCTCAAAGTCACTCTGACCTTCAAGACGAGAGAATCACACCACACAGACACTCACGCACAAAGAAATCATAGCGCCGTTCCACCATTATTCTCTCGCCTCTCATCAATATTTCATCACCGTGCCCTGACTTGATCATGCTATTAATTCGCAAATTTCTGAATTTTTAACAAATCATGTGGACGTGCATAATACATGAGACGCTTTCTCTTCCTCACACACACACACACACACACGCACACACACACACATTATATGCGTGACACAGTGACCGACTTCCAGTGTGTAATTTAAATCAGACAGTGCGTAATTTCATTAAGGACTTGTCATTCCCGCCTGCGGTATTTAATATTATTTGCTGGCATCATGAGGCTTTGTTTGAGCTCCTTAAATGGCTGTATTTTATTTTTACATGGATTAATGTCATTATGGCAAATACACAGTACAGCGTAGTAGAGTGGCCTGGATGATGAACGATGCTCAGGAATTCAGAAGTGATACATTTGGATTTTATATTTTATTATAAATGATACAGTAAGTGTGGATGGACCGTCGCAGGAGCAAACGTCTGGCATGGAAGGAATCTGAGATGGAGCACTGACGCTGTGTGTATATATATTTTAGATGGTGTATACATAATATAATGAATATGTGCACTATCCGCTACCTCTGGTCAAACCTGTAGAGAATTGTTAGTAGGATGAGATCCTGGATGTCTAGGTAAGGAATAAAACACGCCTGGGTATGCCGCTATAGGAAAATAATCAACAACAAGACGATGAGATGAAGCCGAGCTCCCGTTACCACCGCGGAGTTTATTACTTTTTAATAACCAGCCGTCCTGAAGTGTTTTATTCCTCGTAGTGCAGCGGATTCTGATTCCTCATTACTGAGCTGAACAAACCTTTGCTGCATTTACTGTAACGTTGTGGAAAGTCTGTAAAATAAGTACGTTTCTGCTATTCCTTCAGCGTCCTGCTTTTTTTTTTTTTTACTTCTTTCTTAAAGTGAGTAAGACATTCAAATCCAGTCTTGTGTTACTGAGACAAAAAAAAAAAAAGGCGCTGACACAGGAGACTCCTTTTGTTAACGTTATAAATAAGCAGTATCTCACTTAAAGTCGTGCTATTGTGTACGTGTATATCACAGCCGTGCTGATATTCAGCACAACAGCACGCCCTCGAGCGTGATAGTGCTTTTATAGAATAATTCCACAGACGCGATTATTATCAACAGATTATGATTTGTATCTTTATTTATTCAGTTATTTACTGATTAAGCATAATACGGTTTATCCTTCCTAGACTGGCGGAACTACAGTAACTAACCGCGACGGGCGGCTGTCAGTTAGTGTAATTAACAGGGGTGTTAAAGTAAAATTTAAATTTCTTACTGGTACTATGTAGTCGAAGTTGAGGGGAATAAACCTCAAAGAAAGTCAAAGATTTCCCTTAAATTTCCGCTAATTCCGCTTAGAGCATCGTCTCTGTTACATTCTGGGTTCTAGGCTTGAATCCCAAATAGCGTTAAATGGAAAGCTAGTGCGCATATGTAGGGTGTATAATCCCTTGTTCCACACACCAAGTAGTGCCCTAGATAAAGGGATTTGGGATTCAGCCTTGTGCTAGAAGCTAGTTAGATTTGTAGCTCGCGTTAGCTGAAAGTGCTTCTGTGACTGGTTGTGAATGTGGGTGTTGGCAGGCAGCGGCTCTCTCTCCTACAGGCCTACGGTGCTCTCACCCATGCTGAGAGCCACAGCTGGTGTGATTATAATATATGATTGTAAATGCACCTGTGAAGTAGAGCGATACACACAGTGTAGTCAAACGCCCCAATGCTGTTGGACCCAAGTGCTGAGATACAACGGGGCATCGAGCTGGAAACCCGCCCCTATAAAACCTGCCACAGAAGCGGCGGATGTACTGTACATCCGTTGCCTGGTACGTACTGTACTGTAGACGGGATCATCCGTCCCTGCGCGGTTACCTTCCATTATCAGCACATGTGGATTGCCTCTTGTCCAATCAGATTGCTCAGTTAGTTCGGAACGAACTGTTAATATTAATGAACCATATCAGCCGTTCTGTGCTTTGTTGATTGAAATAAAGTGTTTTGACTTGGCACATCAAAAACAGCTGTGCTGTTATAGGAAATAAATCAGGATAAGTGCAGTGTACGTTCGTGTAATAAATACAAAGAATGAAATAAGATACAACCTCTATAAGATACAACCTCTATTACTGTACACTGTGTTGAGGGGGGAAAAAAAACAAAAGCACTGTGTACGCACTGTTCTTAACTTCTCATTCCTACTGGACATGTTTTTTAAGTTTTACTGTAAATCACCGTTGTCTGGGAGATATTGCTGTCCATCATTGTGATCTGACACGCCCGCTCAAACGGAACAGTTTGCACTTAGGGATATACTAGTTTTCTATATAAGCATGTTTAATGGCATGCTTATAAGTTTTTTTTAGAGTTCTTTAAAATTAAAAATGAGTATATTGTGATATGTGCAGTAGCTACAGAACTAATATGTTTAATATGTTTGTTTTTTCGTATTGTGTTTGATTTAGACGAGCAGGAGGCTGTGCAGAAGCGGACTTTCACAAAATGGATCAACTCCCATCTGGCAAAGGTGAGGCCAATATACAGTAATCACCCCTATAATAACAGATGCTGTCTTCAAGGTCAACATCTTCATAGATGACAAAACACACACAGTGGCGTGACTAAGTGAGAGGTGAGGCTAGGGCTGAGCTCTTTCTCGCCCATACTGTAGATTGACGCAGCCCGTCTATGACATCACACTGACTGACACGCCTACCGTATCCAGATCTCCGTTTGTGCTGATATTTCTCGCACGCATCCACATGAATCATTTCATCCGACATGGATTATTGACTCTGGTACACTTTCCTATTATTTTAACGTCATTTGATGGAGAAATTAAGCATGGACACTTCAAAAGGACAAACCACAGACCTGTTCATGAAAGAGCTTCAGATTAAAAATGGCAAAGCATATTCTCGTGCTCTGGTCTCTTTAAGTCTTAGCGTGTCATGAGACCGGCGGTCCCGGCTCCTGCGCGTCTACGGCTTACATTACACAGCATGAGTAACTGGATTTAGCTGCAATCTTTACCGCCAGTGCGTCATAAATCTATACCATAAATCCAGAACAATGCAGTCTAGTACATCGGCTTTCACAAGTATTCACCGCCTTAAACCTTTTGCTTGTTTATCCCAGCTTTGATCGATGTTACAGCTGTTCTGTATTGTTTTCATTTTTTAATATAATGAATTTAGATGTTTTATGCCTAAAGTTACCTAGAACTTGTTTTGAGAGCTCTGTGGTTTTCATGATGCTAATTGATAAAAGTTTGTCCTCCAGCAAACTCATCTGTATTGTGCACTTGAATTACACACAGTTCAACCACATTCAGCTGATTATCTGATTCATGGTGAGAATGAATTCAGGCCGATGGGGTTTTTATTTGTGAATATTTTTGAAAAAATTATATAGATTTCAGCCTTTAATATTTGTGGTAGGGGTGCATGCAATAAGGGCTGATGCCTTAAACCAGATTAATTGAAGAAGCTATCCCACATTACTTGTGCTGTAGGCTGCAGTCCGGTACATTAAAAAAAAAAGATCATA